>CM056393.1:17002348-17058122 GCA_029718625.1 Synaphobranchus kaupii
AACACTGCAACTGAAGAGTGAATTTAAAGACACAGGAACCAAGTTCACAGAACACAGAAGTGGGACATGTAAATTGGTTAAAAAAAATATATATATATATATATTGGCTGCTTTCATCATAAAACATCCACTTAAGCACTGAACAACACACAGGAAGTCGAGGCCGATCACACAGGCAGTTCTCAGTGAAAGGAAAAGGTCCCCCCCCCAACATTGCCATTTATTTTACCCTCTAAAAATTATTTGAAAATGTGGAATGATGAACACAGTGTTAAAGGAAATGGTCGGCAGGCATAGTTTATATAGGCCATTTTAAGAGATGTAAAGAGAGCCAAATGGCACATCCTGCGCTGAAAAGATGGAATGAAAGATTCTCTACAGTAACAGTACAGCACTGTGGGGCTGGCGCTCTTACCATGACTGTGATAAGATTCTCTACAGTAACAGTACAGCACTGTGGGGCTGGCGCTCTTACCATGACTGTGATAAGATTCTCTACAGTAACAGTACAGCACTGTGGGGCTGGCGCTCTTACCATGACTGTGATAAGATTCTCTACAGTAACAGTACAGCAGAGGGGCTGGCGCTCTTACCATGACTGTGATAAGATTCTCTACAGTAACAGTACAGCACTGTGGGGCTGGCGCTCTTACCATGACTGTGATAAGATTCTCTACAGTAACAGTACAACACTGTGGGGCTGGCGCTCTTACCATGACTGTGATCATGACCAGGATGATGATGCCCACCACTCCAGTGAAGGGGATGAGATAGTAGGAGAGCGGGAAGGAAAACTCTGGCCTGAGGATCACGTAGGACCTGCAGAGCATACACAGCGCAGTTAGCGGCTGCCCCTGTGCTCGGAGACCTGCTAACACGGCCGCTCCTACTGGGCTCCTGGACCCCCAGGTTTAGCATGGCGAACGGGTCCCAACAGAAACACCGAAGCAGGCGAGGGGGACGGATATCTAGACTGGATACACACTCCATGGGCCCCATCTTACACCCGGCGCTAAGCGGCGCTAACCCAAACACAAGTGTCTTTGCTATCTTGCACCCGGCGCAGGGTTCATTATAGCGCCTCGCGCTCACGTCGTTTAAATACCAAGTGATCTTGCGGCCATAGCAAGTGAACTGGGCGGGTTGGTCTTAAGATGAGGTGTGGCCAGGATGATTTTTGGCGTATTGCCATCTTGAGCCAGCAGAAAGCGCTTGTGCTAAAACCACCACAAACCTGGTCTAAAGTCATGGCGCAGTTGTTTACATGTTATTTTAACCACGCATATAAGTGCGTTTGCATAGGCTTGTGTACAACGTGCGTACCCTCCTGTCTGTTACACACAGGGGCGCGCACAAGCATGACTAAAAATATCAAGATTACAATGTGAAATATTATTATTGTGTAGGCTATATCAAAAAATGCATAATAATAAAAGGTTCCATAGGTGAAAGACCACATACCTGTCCCTCAGTGAAGGGGAATGCCGTTTTAAATTGCATTCAGCCCACTCCATCAACATCCAGGCGATGTGCGATGGTACATGTAATGTTACATGTATAGACTATTCGCAATTATCCTGGATCAAGCTATATTTGCCAGTAATTCCTGTAATCTTCTGGGGGGACAATCTTCTGTTACGGGACAATGGCTATCCATTAAAAACTTTGCTGATAACATCTATATCAAGCCTAATGCGCAAATTGTCATTTACACCTAATGCGGGAATTGTCATTCAATGTAAAACTTGCGCACTGCAATAGACAGACATTTTAGTTCTGAAAATGCGCTTCAGATGTCATTACAATACAGCTGTCTGGTTTTGACTGAAAAAAGTTAAATACCTTGGCCAGTGAATATTGTATTTATTGTTTTACAAGTAGCCTAGTCTACAGTCCCCGGGATTAGCTGTTTTTTTTCCCCGATAGCCTACGGTTAAAAACCGGATTTTTATTTTAAATTAAACAATTCATTTTGTGCGCATGTGCGCTTTAACTTCATGCAGGAGCAGGTCTGTTTCCCCTGCTGTCAATCGCACTTTTCACGGTCTTCCTGGGAAAGTGGATTGTTTTAAAGCATTACGCTACCAGTAAAACAGGTTGGCCACATTTCTATAAGCAGGACATTATAAAACAAGGGTCAATATGCGTGAACCTATGTGTTCCCAACCTGACAGATTTAGCGTATTTTGTGTCATCATTTAGGAAAAATAACAGTATTTATGTTATTAATCAAGATTAGAATGCACATAATGAAAACTTCGGATGAAGCTTGAACTTTGAGAACGCCATGATAACTGATGTTTGACAATGCTTCATTGTATAATCAAACAAAATTAGTTAAACAAGCATGCTAATTTGGCGTTTTCTAAGGTGTGACTGAAGCCATATTCTGGTAGCTTATTCTCAGCTGTTGCAGGTACTTTTAACAAAATTTAACCAAATATATTTTCTAAAATAACAGCACCGTCGGGAATTATCGGGAATCCGTGCCGGTGTTAAACCCTAATGTTAAAGATTATTATTGTGTATATCAAAATGCTTCATAATGGTTTGTCCGAATAATATTGATCCACAGTCTATCCCTTGCTCGGACTACACACGCACGAGCACGTCTGTTTCGCCATCATATAGGCAATGGAAAAGCAGGCTTTTAAAAGGAATGGGATATGACATTTTGATTGGTTTATTGCATTTTACGCCCAATACACACCTATAATTAATGAAGAGACTAAGTTCAGCAAATTTGCACGTTGCGCCATGCTTAGCGCTCAAAAAACACGCCGTCTAACTAGAAAAAGTGGACTTGGACATGCCCTAAATGCACTTTGCGCCATGCGTTTAGACCAAGCGCTAAGATCGGCAAGATAGCGCCCCTTCTGTGTAGGATGGAGGTGCTTTTCAAATTCCTCAGGACTAACAGCTGCAGTTAAGTTGTGGGTCAAGTTCATGTGGGTCAAAGGTTGCTTCCTGATCATCTTGTGCAGTAACAGTAATATAGACAACTCTGCTGCCCAGCTGAGTGTGAAATATCAGCCATTGCCCTCAAATGAACTTGACCGCACTTGTGTCTAGATGGATGAAACCCAAAACCCTGACCTGGTCTGACGTGTTGTCCAACGAGACCTTGTGTGACCTTTTAATTTGCCATGGCCACTGCTGGTATGCAATCCTAGGCTTCTATGAGTGTTGAGTGTCTGCATCTAAATGTACGTCCGTTTGTGACAGTGTGTCTATACGTGTGTGTGTGTGTGTGTGTGTGTGTGTGTGTGTGTGTGTGTGTGTGTGTGTGTGTGTGTGTGTGTGTGTGTGCGCGCAAGACAATGCGCTTATGCAATTGTGATGTTTTCGATGCATGTCTGAGATTTCCCATTTCCGTAAGAGAACGGAGCTGTTTTACTGTATGTGAGATTGTGTGGCGGAGCATTGCGCGTGTGTGAGAACACATGCCAGGCATCTTACTCACTCACCCCTTCTCAGGAATGACATAACTCTTGAGCAGCTGGGAGGCCGTGTAGCTGGTGAAGACTGATGGGATCTCAATCTGCTGTACAATACTCTCTGCAAGGAAACCAAAACGGCGATAGTCACACATTTTATTGAAATAGTTCACTGTGCCAGTATAGATAAAACCATTCATCCATATTTCCATAGTCCATATTTTCATGTGAAAAGAATCAGTTATAGGGAGGAAAATCTAACCGCAGAGCACGTTGACTGCATTTTAATTAAACTGAGAATATAATTTTGAATTTTCACTCCATATACTGTACAATGTTAAGTGGTGAAGAAGCATAAGAAAGAAGTTGTGGAACCATCTTAATTTTATAACTGACAAATCTTACTACTGATGGATTATATCTATATCTTCAAAAGTGGACCCTGGGATATGAAGTCAGACACGTGCAAACGAAGAATGGCACCCATTTCACAGCGCTCCTTCGTCTGTCTGACAGAGAGCGTCACCATTCAAGTGTGGATCTTCACTCCACCCTTTGCTAAAATGTGCATAAAATTGAGCATCCAACCTGCATTACCAAATGGAAACAAACCTGGCCGCGAGGCAAAACAAAATACAATACAGCCAGATTTATGTATATTATAGTATCTTGTGGAAGTACTATGAGTACAATGTCGTCAACTGAATAGGTAACCATTTTATTTTCTGGTAACAGTTTTATGTCAGCATGATTTTAGCAACAACAAAAAAATATATTCAAAAAATAAATATTATTTCCATTTTGAACTAGCTAGCAAGCTATAGTTTTGTTTACTCCATTTACAATGATAATAACTAGCTAATGAATGACTGAATAAAACGTATTATTGCACCAGAGGGAATTTTTCTTGCACAAAATGAGCACAACATAAATCTTAGATGCTGCATGCAGCGTAAATCTATCTCAACCTGCTGCGTTCACCAAGGGCTTCCTGTCAGTGCAGCATCTCACCTCTGCCATCTCCTTCTACGCCATTATCCCAGGATCTACCTTTAACATTATGGGACGACTGGAAAGAGATCAGTGAATAGTCTGTGTAGTCAAGTTGTCATACTAATGCTTAGTTTGGGATCAAAGAGAGGACGATTTGTAATAAAATTAAATACTAAAATGAAGTGAAAATGTAAGGAGAGAGAGAGAGATAGATAGATAGATGGATGCATCTCACCATCATTGAAGCCCATGTTGAGCAGGACGTCTGAGTGCATGTTGTGAACGATGGCAGCACTGTACCCTGCTTGCTGGGCGTGCAGTACCTGGGGGAGGGAGTACACTTACATACGCGCTCTATATTCACCTGGGCCAGACGAGACGCTTTCAACAACAATCAAACACAAACTGGACAGCCAACATTTCAGGCTTGGCCCTTGTTTCAAGTCTGGCTCTTGGTCGTGTCAGGACACCAAGGACTTCTGCCAAAGCCGGTTTCAGCACAAACATGAGCACACAATTACAGCTCTCAGCCTGAGCAGAGCCTCTCCTTCCAACACAAAACAAAGCCATTTTACCTTTACATTCACATGTTGAAAAATGTAATTTATATTACATTACAGTCACTTTGCAGATGCTCCAGTCCAGAGGGATGTGCAGAAGTACTGGGAAATCATACACACACACACACGCACGCACGCGCACGCACGCACGCACGCACACACACACAAATACCTTGATGTCAAAATTGCAGTCAAAACGCTGGATAAGAGCGATGAACTTGGTGAGGTTGGCAGTGATAGGTGTGAGAGGCGTGGGCGGAGGCTCGATGGGGACACAGGCGTTGAGTGGCCGAGAATCCACCAACACCCCCTAATGGACATGGAGAAGCAAGCATGGTCACTGTGGTCATGTCACAACAAAACAGTGCTCTTTTATTATAGAAGCAGCCTGCTGGCACTCAGGGAGACGAGTACTGACCAACGAAGCCTCAACAACGCATAGATAACGCTTTCTTTAAAGTCGGGTGAAATTTTACCCGATTTCCCCAATTTTACATACTGTTCATGATAAATCCCTTTTTTCCTTACTTTCTCCCTCTGCTTCTGTCACTTACCAGCAATCCATCTTTTGGCAGCTGGTTCCCAAAGAGAGCCGGCAGGTCTTCAAACACCATGGCAGTCCTGTTGCTGTAATGCTGAGAGACAGACAGATTGGAAAACCTTCAGCAATAATGGACACATTAAAATTATGAGCATGGGAGTGCAAAAACACTGGGGAGAATACATGTCGACCTGATTGTACAGGTATCGGGCAATGCTATAGTGCAGGGCGAGGCCTACGGTTCAATACAAACACACACAAAACAGGTTCCCATAGAAACGGTGCCCTTTGATTCCAACCACACCTCCGAAGAATTACACTGTGTTGGGCAGGGGGAGGGAAAGAAAGGGGACAAAAACACACTCACAAAGACGACAACAAGAGAGCCACTGTACTGTGCAGAAAGAGTGACTCACAGCGTAGATGTATGCGTGTCCAGGAGAGGGCGACAGAGTGAGGCACAGAACCACGATCAGCACCGCCAGGCGGGCGCCGACACCCCAGGAACCCCAAGACGTCATCCCGACCGGGGACAGGGGCACTGGGCCAGGGGAAGGGAACTGCCTGGGGGGTCGGGGGTGACAGAGGGTTGGAATAGAGTCAGAAAAGCTGTGTCCAAACTCCTTGGGGAAACTCCAAAAGAATTGACTGGGCACAGCAAAACCAATGGTGCATTACAGAGCCCGATGAGATCACAAAAGGTCCAAGAAACCGTAAGCATCAACACAGTGACTATAGGGGACTGATGAGAAATTCCGTGACTGGGAATGGCCGAATGACACATTCCCACAAACGGCTCATGACAGAAATTGTTATTACTGAACCAATCACTACTCAATTACAACATATCATTGCTTCATACAGTAACCTACAGTCACAACCAAATGACCACAGGTTTCCCCATCCAAGACCAAGTGTGGCTTATTTCATAATTTGTGAGGCATTCATAGTGCACAGCAGATGAGTAAATCAATATATTTTAAAGAGTTAAAATGAAATCCCCCCCCCAAAAAACCACATCAATGAAAAAGCAAATCAAAAGCCAAAATCAATTCAATACTATATGAGCATCAAAGTGCGGTTGTATGAGGGTACCTAAGAGAGAAATGGTGCTATTGGGCTGACTGACTACACAGACGGTGCAAGGTTTCCACACAGCCAGCATAACACATGACAAACACACAGTAAAAATAAACACCTCCAGGGACAGAACTATAGTTGGGCACAGAGCCAAATGGTGAACGACCAACCTGACCCCTTTATTTGTCTGGGAACCATTGGCTCTTGCCCAAAGGGCATATATAATTACAGTTTATTTAATTCAAGCCAAAAGCATTAAGAAACTATTTAAGTAATGCAACGCCCGACGGTTGCATTACTTATGAGCACATAGCAAGAATCAATTTCCATTATGCATTTTACAGACTACATTAATCTTAAACACATTTAACCTCATGGACTATTTACAACTGCTTACGGAGGAATGTGGCACAGGCCAGACCACAGTGGGATGTGTGGGTCCCTGGGGTGACCATCTACACTCCACTAGTGCACTGTACTACACTTTTACATGTGTCTGTTCCTCTAATCTCAGCCCTCTAGAGATAGAGCACGCCACACACGCATACATGACTGATGGTACACTGAGCTAAACAATAATTGCTGATAATTATTAACTTAATGGATGAAAGGCCAAGAACAAAAGCACAGACACAAACATCATTCATGAATCAGCAATTATACAAATCAGATTATACACTTGACTTGTCTTTGATAGGAAACTGAATGATTTAATTCAATAATCTAAATAGCAGTAAATACAATAAAATGACTTTGGAACCACTTTAAAGTACTGTCTTAAGAACCAACGCATAATGGATAATGGGGCTATATTTTTCTATCCTGACTGTTAGAAATCCATGTGGTGAATTTAAAAGTAGGCATTGGATTTAAGGCTCTTTTGGCCCGTGACCAATAACAGAAATGAGGTAGAGATCACATGAGACTGATGACTAGCTCACTTCAAACTGCAATGCGATGCCTCCTCAGCCCGGAGTCACAAGTGCAACAGCAACAACAAATCTGGATGTTGTAAAATAAGCCTGAGGAAATATTAATGAACTAAAAATTATTCTGAATTATTTTATGAAAAAAAAGAAGGTCCCCTCAGTGTACAATCCAGCCTTTATTACATAAGACCAGCGATAAGCTCATAAACAACTTAAAAGGCTGTAACAAAAGAGCAGACAACCCGACTTTCAATTGGCAGGCACAAAGGGCTGCTCTCTGAACAAATAAAGCGCAAGGAGAGGTTTAGTTTGAACCCACTATATGAAGGTTTCAAACCCCCGTCGGAAGAAACAAACACTTACCTCTACCTCTAATTCTTATCTGTGCCTTCTTTTATGTTAGGAGATTAGCCTGGTCATTAGAACCGTACACCACCCACAAACGTGTCCATGCTATCTGAAGACAAAGGTTGCGTGGGATGTGTGAGAGCCACATCTGGATGTCCTGAGAGCTAGCATGGACCATGACATCAACAATTCAGATACTTGAAAGGTTTTTGGATGATATGTTCACAGATGTGTCTTGGTTATGCAAATAGACTCAGGGCATAAGGGGTGTGGAAGGTAAAGTAAAAAACAACATGTGAAATGAGCCTATTTAGCAATTCCATCAATCTATTATGGGGGGGGGGGGGGCTGGACTACCCGGAGGAAACCCACACGGACACGGGGAGAACATGCAAACTCCACACAGAAAGGCCCTCAGCCGGGATTCGAACTCGGTACCTTCTTGCTGTGAGGCGACAGTGCTAACCACTGCACCACCGTGCCGCCCCCTTAGCAATTCCAATTTCTATTAATGAAAAATGTTCTCAGCAATTTTATAGGCTCAACTGTAACTAGCGGCCCATCCCATTGGGGAGGCCAGACAAGATCTTGCACATTCTCAGAAACCTGTACAGACAGCTGATCATTTACCCTGTAATTCGTCCGTTCAGCTGCTACTCTGCTAGAGGACAATGCAGATGGCCAGTGCCAAATCAACCAGGGGAGTTGCCATTGATTGATGAAGCCAGGGTTACCCTGCTC
This sequence comes from Synaphobranchus kaupii, assembly GCA_029718625.1. Lineage (NCBI taxonomy): Eukaryota > Metazoa > Chordata > Actinopteri > Anguilliformes > Synaphobranchidae > Synaphobranchus > Synaphobranchus kaupii. The sequence goes on from CM056393.1 coordinate 17,010,978, forward strand.
CTTGGTGAAGCTACGGCTAAATACGCATCACCCCCAGGACCTTCCAGCCAGTCAGCACTAGCCTGGTGTGGATTCAATCTGGGCCATCGGTCCCATGAGAAGTGAACTGGGCACTACGTAGCAGTGCCATAGCCAGGCATGCCATCGTAAGCCCTTTCATTTTCAGAGAACTGCAGAGCACCTGCAGACATGGCCGTATTATGGACCGGGCAACCGGGGCACATGCCCATGGACTTAGGGCCCTGCGTTTATGTTTAATGCATTTCACAAAATTATATCACCAATCCAATCAAATCTGCCCAGGTAGGAGGGCCCCTAACCACGATCTCTACTATGACGGGCCCCTAGGCGCGGTCTCTACTATGATGGGCCCCTAGGCGCGGTCTCTACTATGACGGGCCCCTAGGCGCGGTCTCTACTATGATGGGCCCCTAGGCGCGGTCTCTACTATGACGGGCCCCTAGGCGCGGTCTCTACTATGATGGGCCCCTAGGCGCGGTCTCTACTATGGGGGTCCCAAGGCATGAACCACAGTCTCTACGGGGGGGGGGGGCCTTCGGCCATGCGTGCCCCGGGGGCCCGTGGTTGGTACATCCGGCCATGCCTGCAGACCAGAAAGACGACTACCCAGGATGTATGCTTTCACTGTAGAAGTGTTTTAATGAAGGTGAACTACCAGTATGTCCATATATGTGGGTGCATATATATCAACCATTAACCTATATAACATTGTAATGGTAGATTGGGAACGAGTTGTGGGGGGGGGGGGGGGGGGAATGGCACCAACATGTGGTGCTGTTTTGTTGCCATAAAAAATGTATTTGAGCTTAAAAAAACCAGGCAGGCACAACCATTGGCCTTAGCTGGTGCTGGTAACCAGCATGGAACCAAATGTAAATCTAGCATGGTCAGAGCTCCTCTCATTGGGCGGCATGGTGTTGCAGTGGACAGCACTGTCGCCTCACAGCAGGCTAGGTGGCGTTAACAGGGCGTTGCTGTAGAAGAGCATGCGCGCTCCGTCAACCAACCCTGTATAAATAAAGGTCAAACTAAATAAAAAATAAATGTCACTCTTGTTCAAACAGCATAAACAGGCCCTGCCCCTGTGAAAACATAAGTTGATGTTGTGAAATACGAGAGCGGAGGCAGAACAGAAACAGGAAGCAGAGGCAGAGCGCAAACAGGAAGTGGTGGAACTCAGCCGCCCAGAGGAAGATGGTGCTGAAGTGTCACCTGTCGGAGGAGACCTGTGCTCGACACACCATTGTGTGATTTAGTACAAAAGTTCCCACCCAAGCATGCAAATGGAGTCTTAAAATGCTCCGGCAAAAACATTCCATAGAAACACATAAAGTGACCGGAATGTCTGCATCAGATTACCACACATCGTTCTCATAGCATTGCTGTTATCCTGTGCTGGCTGTGACTGCACAGATATGCATCGATGTGGGGTTTAATCACAACTTCCTAACAAAGGCATATCTCCATGATGTTGCTGTAAAGTTGTCTTGTCACAGAAAAACCATGTGAATGCCATGCGTGACCTACGTGTACACAGATAGCATCACAAGATCAATCTTCTGATGGAAATTATTGGTCAAATTTATTTATTTATAGGGAACTAAATTTTTCTGGAATGACAGTAGTGGTTGTATTGTAAAATACAAGACCTTTGAGGGAATTTTCCCGATTTTGTGATGTTTATTTTATTTTTTTTAAATCTCCTTTGAAAGTACTTCTCTTCTGATCCACATGTATTCCAAACTAAATCTTACATCAATACTAGATCATGTTAGCTTTGGTTCTTAGTTGTTTTTTAATAAGAACTACTGTAGCCAAGCTGCCTGAACCATTTCAACATTTCCTGTTATTGCATTCTTCAACCTGGACCCATTCTCTTGACATGCTTTCAAAAGGAATATTTTAAGTAAATTCAAGTGAAAAAATAACCCAAATGTCACTTATTACAGCAGTCATTTATAATGACCTGATTTAAGCTGGGCAAAAGGGCGTGCCAAATTCCTATTTTATGAAGCAATACGTAGCCTATATGTAGCCGAAGTTTCAACAGATGGTAAATTAGCTCTGTACCCTTATTTGTGTATAAAAAATAAATAAAAATCCTAAATCAACTAACCATCGAAGACTGATGGGTACATTTTGGAACTTTCTTCGTGTTGTCGTATGCACTAAGGCTAAGCGGTGCAGTAGCTAAATTAAACACCAACTTGTAGCTAAAACACAAACACGTTGTAACGTGGGCCCACAATAAGGCTTAGCTAACGTTAAACAATCAACACTTGATTTAAAGATACGGAAAACAGACATTTATGGGGGTGCAGATATTACTTCAAGCAACTAACTAGCAAATCACTTTATATATATTTGCAAACGATATTGCCTGTTCTCTGAATAAAAAAAAAAGTGAAAACCACAAGGCTTTTCTAAAAGAGCACAAACACAACAGTGGCCAACGTTAGCATTAGTTAACAAACGTTAGCCTACAACAAATAACATCAGACTACAAGAAGACATTGCTAACTTGCAGACAAACTAGCGCTAGCTAGACAAACATCCAATGAGGATATTAAAATGATGACACTAACTGGCAATATAGCGATTTCAAGGGCGTTAGAGATTTCTCGATCAAAACACTGCGCTAGTGTGAAGTTGGCTAACGTTAGCTAGTATGTTCAGAACAGAGATGGCTGGCTAACAGCTGATTGCGTCCTCACTTCATTGAGTATTTAGCCTAGCTGGATAACGTCAATTTAGTTAGCTAGCTAACGTAATGTTAACTAACGTACGTTAGTACTGATATTGATGAACAGCCATCCATTGCCAACCAACTTAGCTAACGTTAACCAACTTGACATACAGGTCGCTATTGTTAATGTAGCTAACGGTAAGTTAACGTTACCTAAATAGCAGTAGACCGCTAAGAATAACTAACAATAGCTTCGAATAATGATAAAAAATTAAATTAAATAAAAACCTAACTAACGTTATTTGATCAACACAATGGGATAACGTTGCGTAAATGGTAATGTTTCAAATGAGCGATTGAAGTGTTAGCTAGCTGCCTAACGTTAGGCACGTTACGTTACATCAATAGCTATTGTTAGCTACTTGTGATGAAAACAAAATATTTCCCATTCTAAACTTACCGTGTAGCTCTTAGCCTGTTAGCTACCTCGTTGGCTGGCTAGTTATGTAGCTAGTAGCCTTGTTAACGTTAGCAAGCGAGCTAAGTTTTCTCAGTGCCCCTTTGGCTTCAATCAAGCAGTGATGTCAGCACCTTTTTGTGTCGTTATCCTTCGGACTTCTCAACAAAGTCTTTATTTTCTATTGCTATTGATGTTTTCGCTTGTTTTCATCGTTATATTTTCGATCCTTCTAAACAGAGCTAGCTAACTAGCTAGCCACATACCAAAACACCTTACTCTCTTTTATCTCATTCTTCTGTTTACAGTAGCTTGCAGACTGGCTGTCCCACGGCCAAGATGGAGTCGCTGAAATCCCGAGTATCGCGTGGAGAGTGGAGAGTGGAGACAGCACCAGAATTAACCGGAATTAACCCATCCATCAAAACCCCCAAACATTTGTCCATCTTTCCGCATTGCGCTTTCTGTACAACCATTAGTAATTATGATTCTAGTATCATGGGATAAATTCGTTGAAAGACAGTCTGATGACCAACTGTCATGTTGAAAATCATATTGAAGCTGTAACGTTTCCGTTACATTTTTCAATCGTCAATATCAGTCTGGTAGCACCCTTCAGCTTAGCTTTTTTTTTGTTGAGCTTATGCATTAAGTCGGCTAAGCATTTTAATGTAAAAGGTAACGTTAGGCTACTGCATGGAGGCATAGCATTTCAGACTGCTTGGGGAGTTACCTGAAATGTTTCTTCTTGCTTCAGACCACAAACTCCTAAATGGCGTTCTATCAGCCATTGTAACGCTGACAGGTCCATCATAAATATCTAAAATATAAGACATAAAAACTGAGTGGACCAATCAAAAACATACACAAAAACTCTAATTATACATTTTAAAAATCCAGAAAGTGAACTACTTTCTTTAAATAGCTTTTTTTATGGGCATCTGTGCCGACAGCTCCTTTATTAACAGAATGAAACAATCAAAGTATTGGACCCTAAACAGACACACTTTCTAATGTATTGATACTGTTGAGTAGGTGGCCTATCTGCCTTCCTGGACCACATAATGAATGTTTGTGTCACCCAGAAAATGTTATCTCATAATGGTTTACACGGATGCTTGTAAAAAGGCATTTCCCACTCTCGCAATAACTACAATACTGTATATAAAAACCTATAGTCAAACTTTGTAATACATAGGTACAGGGGCGGTGCCAGTGGGGGGCCAGTGGTGGCACTGGCCCCCACTAGAATCTGATTGGCCACCCCTGGTGCCCCCCCTACCAGAACCGGAATATGATAGGCCATTGTCTTGTCAGTATCGATGAAAGAAGCCTCTGTAGCCCAATGGGAATGGACATAAAATGAGGCGGAACCAAAGTTGCATCTTCCAATGACAGAGCTAGCCGCCTCACTTCAGCATTCAGCAAACAACATCTTAACGTCTGCCGCTGAGAAGATGCAAGATCATTTGACGCTGTCGTCGCTGAAGAACAAAAAAAAAAAAAAAGGTTTCCACCATTTGTAAAATGCTGCCAAATGTTCTATCTTCAATGAACATCGGTAGCCTACTTCAAAAATACATTTAGCTAACGATTGCACTAGCCTACAGTATGAAATGCACTCAAAATGCGAAAATAACAACAGGGCTATCAAACATATTGGAAAGACAGTGGTCGAGTGGAAACACGAACGTAGGTATGTAGCCAGCGAGACCAACGGTAATTTTAGACGCAAAAATACTTACACATCGCAAAAGGGGAATTCCCCTGCATAATGCGTATTGTATAGCGCTTGCATAATACTAGACAGTTAAAACGAAAACTGCCGTTTCGCTGGGCTGTAGTAAATTGCTCAAAGCACCCAAAAAGACTGGCATATACCGTTGCGAAGGTTATAATGTACTCTATTGGATAAAAAAGCCGACAATTAAATCAGAATGAACTGTAATGCATGAGACAGCCTTACAGGGCATGGGGGTATTACGCCGCAACGTTTCAGATAGTGTAATAGCGGTATAAAGTGTTGTATATTTCTCAAACCGATTGTACCAGACAATAAATGACAACTGGATTTTGAAAGGAACATCTCGATGTGTAAAACCAATGGTAGGATTGTAGCCTATATTTATTTCATATTTAGTAGCATATATAGCTAGTAGAATACATGGTAGAATGAGTTTCACAGTTTATTTTGCATTTGAGTGCGCAGGGCTTTTCACGGCTTTTCTGGCATACGATCAGGCTATTGTTGGGTTTATCTCGTTGCTATGACGTAATTCTAATTTTATATGATGAATAAAAATATTTATGAACTCAAACATAGACGCTATTGTCCACTATGCCACGCATAGGTAGGTATAGACTAGGTGGGGGGTTGCTTGATAAATGGACTTGCCACAGGGAAATAGTGGCACTTAGAAACGACGTATTCGGCAGAAATCGTCACGAACCGTGTACCAATAAATTTAAAACACAGAGTTTGTGATTTCCAATAATAGTTCGGCTGCAGTAGCAACGAATGTCTCAGTTGAGCAAAAAAAAGTCCCGCAGGCGGGACTTATGCGCAAAGGTGTTAAGAGAGTGTCTCTAGACTAGAGTGTGTGGAATGTTGCCTGACAATAAATGAACAGTTGTCAATTCATTATACTTCGTCATCTCTTAATTTTAATACTTAATATACAATGTTGTTAAGAATAATGTTACATGATAAATAAAAATAATAATAATGAATTTTATTTGTATAGCACACTTTCACATACACAGAAGTTGTAAAAAGGATGCATCATAAAATAGGGATAACGTTACAATATTTAGAGACAATTAAGATTGAAAATATTGAGAGGCCAATTTTCCTTGATCGGTATCGGCCGGTCATCATTTCGGTGATCGGCCCCAAAAATGCTGATCGGAGCACCCCTATTCAAAACCTCATTGTACTGTGTACTGTACGAACTACTGTGAATATTGTACATAGCACTTTTCTATTTACTTTGCTTTTATGGCCTTTTATCAATTTTCATACTGTTAAGAGCCTATGTAAAATAGTTATTTATTTATGTTTGTATCTTTAATATTCTGAATAAACAATTTAACTGTTAAAACGTTCATTCTGACCTGGACTGTATCCATTTATTCTCATGCTATTTTATTTTGTTTTAGGGGTGCTCTTAATATTACTGGTTGTCGCCACCTAATGGCCATTTATGTAGTGTAGCTACAGGCAGTTAGCTATAATAGTATACAGAATTATTTTGACTTTATTGGGTACAAACACATTTATTTATAATCTTACTTTTCTCTATACTACATGGGTATTGAATATTTGCATGACTATTTAACTACCTGCAAAACTGTACACAGTAAGGGGACACTATACAATAAAGGGTAAATAAAAGGCATTATCTTTCAGTATATTGGTTATGATAGAACAGTAGAATAATATTGAAGCAGAAGAATAAAATGGAAATCTGAACAAGTGCTACAATCTTGAGGGGATATTCAACCATACAGTTTGGAAATGTATAATGCAACATTTAATATATGTACAGTGCCTTTGGAAAGTATCCAAACCCATTGGATTTTTTTCAAATTGTGCTATGTTGAAAGCTCAAATTAACATTTCAATTGACTTTTTTTGTTACTCATTCACATGAAGTGCTCTATAATGTCAAAGTAGAGAAAAAAATACACCCTTTGCTGTAAGGCTTAAAAATAAGCTCTGGTGTATCCAATAGTGAAATATCTAAACATTTTACTCCACTTTGACATTATAGAGCACTTTGTGTAGATGAGTAACAAATAGCCCATTTAAACATATCTTAATTTGAGCTGTCAAACAGCAAAATTTGAAAGGGTGTTCATACTTTCTGAAGGCACTGTATATGATTACCTAGAATCAGGGGCAGGTATTAAAAAAAGGTTAGGCAAGGGTTAAGGCTAGGCCTAAGGTTTGGTCGTGTAAATACACGTGTTTCTGCTGTACGCGGCAAAAAAAAAAAAAAAGGCAAGGCCTTGATGGCTGGCCCCCCTCCTCTGGGTCTGTGCCCCAGCCTGGCCCCCCCATTCAAAATGTTCTAGACACGCCCCTGCATAGGTATAGGTATAGGAAGCAGGGCCGGATCTAGAGGGGGGCCAGAGGGGGCCGTGCCCCCCCAAATCTTTGCTGTGCCCCCCCAAAACTTTGACCATTGACTTAAAATAATCAATTGCTTTGATCGATCCCTAGAAAAAATCCAAGTTATTATTCACCGATATTTTGCATTCTTTCTCAGTTCAGGAGACTTAGCCAATCATAATGTTCTATTCAAAATATCAAAAAACAACAACTTGGCAATGTATTTCTGATTGGTTGGTTTGGCAGTTTAAAACTGGGAGACGGACCGATCTGCTGTCACTCTCTACATTTGTCGGTGTTTGTCTGTCACTTGAAGAGGTTAACGTTTGCCCACAGCAAAAATAAATAAAAATAATATAGGCCTAAAAGTTATTCTGTTTAAAAGTTTATAATTAAGCCTGTGTATTTTGAGTCTTGTCTTGTTTCATTTTAGTGGTTTAGTGTTATTACTGTCTGAGGGGCTTAGTAGTGGTGGTTTTACGCAACGTTAGCTAGCTAGCTACAGTAAGTTACTAGTTTACGTTAGACTAGCTAACCTAGCTAGGTAACGTTAACTGTTAGCTAGCTAATTGTCACCGTTATAGCTAAAGCTAACTAACGGTTAGGTCGCTAATGTGTTTTTCTTTCTTTTCTTATTCTCTGTGCTCCACGGTTCTTCTTTCCTTTTGGTGACAGCGGACAGTTGATAACATGTAAGACTGTTGTTATACTTCAAATATTATGTTAGGCTATTATAGAAAAGTGAGTTAAATGATTTAATATTCCAACAATAGGAATGTCAGTGCCAAAAAACAGTATTGTCTGCCAAGTTTCCTTCTTTTTTTGTTGCAGAGCTGCAAACTGCTAACTTCATTTTTATCTGAATACAAACAAGCATAATTAGGCCTCAAGAAATACAAATAGTGGCCTCTCTGAACACCCCTACACACATAACATAACATAAGAAGGAAAGACGAGAACAGGCCATTCAGCCCAACAATGCTTGTCTATTCTTACCTCTAAACTGCACTAATAGTGTATAACACTGAATCAAGCCGGGCCTTGAACACCCCCAGTGTTTCTGCCTCCACCACATGTTCAGGCAAGCTATTCCACGTATTGACCACTCTCTGTGTGAAAAATATTTCCTAGTGTCTGTGAGAAATGTATTCTTTGCCAGTTTCCATTTATGCCCCCTCGTTCTGCTAACCAAGCTCAACTTGAATAATTTCCTGTAGTTCACTTTGTTGATCCCTTTAATAAATTTAAACGCCTCAATCAAATCCCCCCTAAGTCTCCTTTTACTAAACTTGAAAAGTCCTAGCATTTCAAGCCTTTCCTCATAAAACTTATCTTTTATACCCGGGATCTATCTGGTTGCCCTTCTTTGGACCTTTTCCAGCGCCTCTATATCTTTCTTGTAGTAAGGTCCCCAGAACTGCAGACAGTACTCTAAGTGTGGTCTGACAAGGGCATTGTATAGTGTGAGTATGATCTCCTTAGATTTATACTCAATACTCCTGGCTATGTATCCCAGCATCCTGTTAGCTTTTTTTTACCGCTACAGCACATTGACCAGACCCTGATAGGCTTTGATCGACTATTACTCCCAAGTCTTTTTCTGCACGTGCACATTCTAGTTTTGTACCCGCGTAAAGTAATCCTGCCCTATGTTTTTATTCCCCACATGTAGAACTTTACATATAGTTATACTGAATTTCATTTGCCAGGTTTCTGCCCACTTCTGGAATTTGTTTAAATCTTCTTGGATTACCTTAGTAGCTTCCAGACAGTTGGCTAAACCTCCCAGTTTTGTATCATCCGCAAATTTAACTAATGTACTTTCAATATCCGCATCTAGGTCATTTATGTGAATGAGGAAGAGCAGTGGACCCAGAACCGAACCCTGTGGAACTCCACTTCCCACTTTACCCTGCTCAGATAAGATCCCTCCTACTACTACTCTTTGTGTTCTATCCCGTAACCAGTTCCGAACCCACTCTGAAATGCTTTTGGAAGTCTAAGTATATAATATCATAGGCCTTGCTCCCATCTAGACACACGTGCGTGTGGTTGCAAGGATACACACACACTCACACACTCAAAAATATGCAAACGAGGGGAAAAAGCCTGGGAACTGTATGGCACACACAGTGCCCTAAATAAAAAGGTTCCCCCCCTAAATTTCTGTCTGCCCCCCCAATCACAGCAGTCTAGAACCGGGGCTGATAGGAAGAGGAAAACATTCACAAATATCAACCCATGCCTTAACAGTGAAGGTGCAGTATCCTCCTACAAAGAAGAGTGAGACGCCACCCCCCACATCCCAAACATGCTCACACAGTACACTTCATTAGCCTGTAACTATGGAGGACCATACCAAGTTAGGAGGGAAAAATGTGACCAGAAAACTAAGCATACCCCTTGTGTGCATGTTGTATGTTGCTTTGGATAAAAGCATCTGCTAAATGACTGTAATGCAATGTAATGTATGCATTGGCCAAACACAGACATCTTTAGAGGTTAGGGCCTTAGAACCCATGAGCAGATTATTCAGCTTTCAAATTCCACTGTAACATTATCGTTAGGAGTGCAGACACTCATATGTTCTCCTCCAAAGCACTGCTTCCTATCACATTGCAGTTTGCAGGTGTGCTTGCACAGGCATGGCCCAGAAGACACGTCATATGCAGCTCAACAGGCAGACCAGCAGGGCACCCAGAAGACTACTGGGAGTCACTGGTGTGTGCTGTCATGCACACTGCTGTCTTCCTGGCCAATTGAAACCCTCCCTTCCCTGGGTGTGCGAGCAGCAATAGTGCATCGCCCTACATGGTGCAAAATGTGATTTTTACAATGGCATTTATATATATTTTTTTAAATTGATCACATAGCGCACATTAGCCATAGTGTATCCAATTTCCCCATCCAGGTGTTAAGATGTACAGGTACATCATTACAGCATAAAGAAGATATTAAAAATTAAGAATTTAGTCAATACTAACAGAGCTGGCACTGACAAGAATGCATTCAACACAAGAGATACATTTTAAAGAATAAATTATGCTTCATAGTTCCTCAAATCCTTCAACATCAAGTTTCAGATGTTCACACATTGAAAGGAAACACAACTATACAGCAAAAGTAGAACTGGGTTTTTAATTTTTTTGTTTATTTTTGAAATTCCAGAAGACTTTGTTTACTAACTATGTGAAGTCAGATTTGTTTGTAATATATTTACTGAGTATGTACTTCTGTACTTATTATTTACTTATTTATTTATGTGCAATGAATGAGTAATGTCCCTGCTCATGTTATGGTATCTTAGCAATTATTTAAGCCAATAAATGCATATATGCACGGCTATACTTTATTTGAAACACTGTCACTACAAAGCTCGATGTATTGGATGCAATCACCCCAAAGAGCCACTGAAATAAACAGCCAACTTCAAGAATAAAATTAGAAATGTTTCTTTCCTTATGATGAGGTTTCAGGTTAACTAACATTTGCAGGACACAACAGCAGATTCTTGGCTATCAGGATTTTGTCTGAGGTCAAACATAGCTAAAAAGTCAGGTGTATGAAACGGAAGACAAAATTGAGCAGGGATGGTACGCCATCTGCTGGTGTGTGGTGATGGTTTACAATTTCAACCTCCAGTGATCTGAAAATCCTCACTGGGCACACTAAACAGGGAATGTCACTCATATCAGTGTATGAATAGGCAAATATTTTTTTGGGGTACTGGTTTTTGTGTACAATGCTAACACACAGGCAGCAGCTTCAGGTGAAGTGGAAAGAGGCTCAGTTATTAAATCAGATGTTTGTGGAGAGAAGGACTCCACTGGACCTACTCTCTGTCCTCTTTGCCTGGAGGCTTCTTACATTCAGGGTGCGTCCCAATAGTCGAAAAATGCACCCTCCCTTCCTCCACTACCACCCCCTGTACTCCGTGCCCCGGAAACGGATCTTTGTGTTTTAATCTAAAGCTGCTGATTACATATTAATTATGTATAAATTGTTACATATTAATTAATGTCTCGACGCAAACCGCAATGCCAGGAACATTTAACACTGTACATGCAAATACTTGTAATCAAAACGTTGAGGCAGTTTTGCATACTTCCGGGTAGGAGAGGAGTGGTAGTGGGGGAGTGGAGGAAAGGAGGTGGGGAGTGAAGAATATTGGGACGCAGTCTCAGTGGACTCATGACTCGCCTGCTATTGACACTGTAACATTGGTTGCAGTGATTGTAACAAAGAGGGGGCCAGTGCACAGAACAAGAGGCAGTGATTGGCTGAAAAAGGGTCAGCACACAGAAAGGCAAGTTTACTGACCTTCACAGGCTTCCTCCATGAGACTTGAGTTGTGCTGTTACATTTTTCATACCCCTGGGTAGGCTGAGCACTGAGCACTGATCCAGAATCAGTTTCTCCATCCCTAACAATTTTGTGCAAAGGCTGTACTTTATCTACGATTAATGTTTGGGAGAAAGTGTCTATCTACACCTTCAGGTGTGCTGCTGCCTCCTGTTGTGTAAACCTATTTTACAGTGGCATGAATATATTTTGTGTCGCTAAGTTCACTTCTAAATTTCTGAATTTCTAGGAGCAGCAGGTTGATCGCAGTGAGCAAGAGATGTATACAGACGACAGCTGCAAACATGGTTTCCCGTAGGTGCCTGTGTTGCCTTCAGTTTCCCTGTCAGTAGCCTTAATGTGTGAGCTGACCAGGTCTATCAAAAAAGAAGATTAGTCTGTATATCAAAGGCAATGGGAGGCAGAGAAGGCGGTATCCTACAGGGGGAAGTTGACCACGTCTCTCAGTCAGTGTGACAGCAAGAGGTTCACTGTCCAGCCTTAGAATTGTGTCTTGTTTGTATGTGTGTGTGTGTGTATAGACTAGAGTGAAACATAATGTCAGTGTCCGGAAGGCCAAGCCAAGCCACACGTTCATGTCTATGAGTCAAGGAAATAGACCTTGTAGAACTTGTTCATCTGCTCCAGGAAGATGAATGTGAGCACCGTGTGGGGCCCGAGGCGGGCGTAGTACGGGGTGAAGCCCTTCCACAGACTGAAGAAGCCCTCATTCCGCACCACCTTCAACAGTACTTCCTACCAGGGCGAACATGGGAGAGGAGCAAATACAGTACATAATACATCGGTACTGCATGAACAGTGACTCTCTCTAGCCATACAGCAACAGTTGCAATGTAACATTGATTCTAAATGCATAAACTTCAGATATCCTTCAGTAAAATACCATAAAGAGTAACAGCTGTATGAATAGAGCACCTTCTGCACTACAGCAATCCATATCAGGTAACCCTCTCTTGTCAAGGCTGCAGCTGCACCCGTGTTGCTAAACAGGATGTCACCCATAAAAAAAGAACAGGAGAATGCTGTATTCACATAATGGATTGCAGGACAGTCGTGTGACCCTAGAAATGCTGACTATTTTCTATAACATATTCTTAAGCAGGAAAACCTGTTGAGTTTAGGCATTTAGAATGAATGTTTTTTAAAGGAATAGCAAACAAGCGAACATGCATTTTTACAGTACCACAGTTTATGTGTCTCCCCTTGTGCATATAATCTACATCCTGCCTTGAACATTGAGCTCAGTTATAAAGAAGATCCTGCACTCTCATTTGCTCTCTCCACTCAAACTCCCCTAAAGGTCTAAAGGTCAGACGGACAAACAGCCAGAAAGACTCACCAATCCGTTCTTGTACTCTGGCTTGCCGTCAATCATTCTCATATTCTGGATCCTGGGACAGGGATAAGGGCAGAGAAGCCATGAAGTTAATGGCAGCAGGTCAGTCCCAGTGCACTCTTAAATGGCACAGCCAAGACAGAGCAAATGTACAAAATAATCTGGCCGTCTTCTTTACCGTTTTAAGAACTGATTTGAAATCAACACTATCAGTCAGATAAACAACCGATCATATATAATATTTTGGGACTGTTTCCTTGTGCCATTAAACTGTGCTACTTTAAAAACTATTATTGATGGTATTATCTAGGGCAGTGGTTCTCAACCCTGGTCCTGGAGTACCAATTGCAATACCAGAATTTTAACAAGCTGTTATTTTTTCTTAATTAGGTGTTTTTATTGTATAGAGAGAACACTTTAAAATCTTTACTTTCTTAAGCCACGTTATGTTAGCAATAGCTATGCATGCTTTGAAGAAAAAAAATCCCATGTTCGTTATGCTTATTGTGTTATTGCAAACAATTACAAAGAAGAGGTATGAACTCAGGTGAATAGGCTCCTAATTAGGTAATTGAACACAAGTTTAAGTTCCTTCATAATTTTTTCCTTAAACTTGTTAACACAATGCAGGTTTGGCTCGTTATCATTTGCTTTGTCTTTGAATTCTTCATTATTTACCAAACGGTTAGTTTTAGTGGCCATGTGTCCACAATTTCACCAATTATAAGCCAATTGATTCACCTCAGTCTTTAATTTGATCAGTTAAAACATTTTTTACCTCCTTTTAATTATTTACAATACAGCACAATGTGAATATTGGACTTTTATTCTTCATGGCATGCATAGCTATTACTAACATAATGTGGCTTAAGAATGTAAATAGTCCCTCTAAACATTAAAAACACCTAATTAAGAAAAATTAACAGCTTGTTAAAATTCAAGTATTGCAATGGTGGTTGGAACGAAAACCAGCATACACAGGGGGTCCCCAGGAACAGGGTTGAGAACCACTGATCTAGGGCAACCTACAGAGTATTAGCAGATAAAATGATATTATGCTAAGAGCTTAGTACAATATGTATTACAATTCATTAGTATTATTACTCATTGTCAAAATAGGATATGAGGACGCATGCAGTATTGCATGCAGACTAGTGGAAAGCAGCGGGATGCGGTGATGTCATCACTTCACAAATATGAGGGCACAGACTGCATAGATCCCTTCAGCACAGTAATTAAATTAGATTTCTCAAATAAAAATGACAGAATGTCTAGCTTCAGTGTGGATGCCTGCTGGTGCACCTGAATCCTGCCACAGGATGAGAAGCAAGGACTGGTTCTGCACGTGAGCTATTAAACAGGATGTCACCCATGAAAGAGCACAGGAGAATGCTCCTGTGTTGACACAATGGATTGTGGGGCAGTCACGTGACCCTAGAAATGCTGACTAACAGGAGCCTTTTGGAGTGAATTGCATACTTTCTCCCCCTGACAACTGGATTTCAGAACTTGTTATGAAAGGCTGAAGAGCAAAAAACACGTCTTTAATATTTCCCGGACAACTGTCATTACAATGCAAATAACGTTATGTGAGCAGAAAGCCCAATGAAATTAAAGAAAATCTGGATCGACAGCAGCTAAGCGAAGTAGAGATTAGGATAATTACACTCACGTCCAGAGGGTCAGTCTGTGCAGAATTGCTTGTGGCTGTCTATAGCAAAGTACAAATCCTGCTCTGTTCGTGTGGGTCGGTGTCAGGTAACAATGTACAATGGCGCTATGGTGAGCGTAACACACTGAACGACCACGGGGACAGTGGGTCAGACAGACAGAGGGACCGGCGGGAGGACAGACGAACCGGGTCTTCACGATGTCCACGGGCATGGAGGCGGCGGTGGTGACCAGGCCGCTGATCATGCTGGCGCAGAAGTGGCATGGAATGCCGTCGCGGAAATACCCTGTGAGAGAAGATGCATGAGGTCATCTCCATGGGTGAGTGAAGCACCCTCACACACACATGAATACTTGTGAGGTGTGTTAGATGGTCCTCTTATTATAAGAAAACATTTTATGAGAACTAAATAATAATCACGTCTAGCCCATGTGATGAGACACACAGATGTGCTCTTCTGTGGAAAACCATCAGAGGAGATTACTTGCTGCTATTAACCTTTGGCAGCTAGGTGGGAGGGAGGGAGAGGGGGAGAGAGAGAGAGAGATTCCGTCCAGAGGTTTCATACATTATGACCACCATATTAGACAGGAATTAGACATAAGGTGGCATCTTAATCTCCTGATTTAATATCCTACATTAATGTGAATAACAAAGAAAAAGTGATGGATGTGAGAGTGGTCCCTTACCAGTGTCCAGCAGCGCTTGTTTGGACTGGGAGTAAGAGGCCAGCTGAGCTGCATTGACCACTACAGCTCTGGCCATGGTGGGTACGCAGCCCTGGAACACACACAGACGCCATTATGACCCCTGCTGTACCGACACAGTGCGATGACCCTTTACTATTACGTAACTGCACGTGAGTCTCATGAGAGATTGAATTTGGTTAGGGTTTCGCACCAGCTCAGTGAGTGAAGCCTGTGTGGAGGTGCCCATCACTAAAAGACTACTAGACCAGTAGAGTAAGACATCACTGTGTGAGTGTGACTAAAGGAGGAGAAGTGGACACTGGTAGATCCTGCAGAGCTCCTACCCTCCACATCGTTGTGAGCCCCTCCTCACGGGTTATCCTCATTAGGGCATTGAAGACGTTGGAGTACCCCCTCCTCTGGTCTGGGGGTAAGCTGGCGAGGGGAGGAGGGCATAGATTATTCATTGCACACTCTCACAATGTGTGCATGAGCTGCAAAATTATATGTTCCTATCTTCTACTCCCTTCATTCATCTTACATCTTCTCACCACAACTCTAACATCACCCGATTAGACATCGTTCCAGGCATTTTCCAGACCTGCTATGGTTGGTTCGCACCGTGCCTGACAGTCTTCACAGAACCCTCAGCAACGTTAGCACGGAGCACAAAATGGCACTGAAAGCTGCCGAGGATGAATTGGGCTGCAGAGCCTGTAGTTCGACTACTCCCGTCCTCGTCCCGCCGTTTGTCTGTTCTCACCGGCCGTCGGCGGTCATGCGAATGAGGGCCACCTCGGCAGGGGTTCCCACAAAGGCCCCCGTGGCCCCGGCGCTCATGCCAATCAGGGCCTTCATGAAGAAGTTGGGGGGCGTCCCGTCCGCCTTGGTCATCCGCTCAAACAGAATAGTGTAGATCCCCAACCGCGTGGTGGTGTAGGTGGCCTGTCGCAACAGGCCTGCCGACAAACTGGAGAGAGAAGAGAGAGCGAGAGAGAAGAAGAGAGAACAAAAGTAAGACGGGAAAGAGAGTAGAGGGAAATTGCAGACAGAGGGAGAAAAGGGGGGAACAGAGCAAGGGGACAGAGAAAAGGAGAGGTCAGAGTAACCATGGGAATGAGAGAGAGGAAAGAGGAAGTTGCAAGGCGATGTGTGTGGACAGTCACAGTGAGTGACCGCTTGTGATTTTGAGTGCAGAATCTAACACTGGCAACACAGTGCATTGTTAATCACATAGAAACACCCCATCATCCTGAACGAAGGCCTCAGCCTCAGCGTGCTTGACATCCACTCATATTACACATACATGCATGGTAATCTGGTGCATCCATGTATATACTAGTATAAATGCTGATATACCGTATGATGTAGCAAGCTGTTCCTTTACAAATATTCATGGATGACAAAATTTGATGACAGCCCCAGCTCTATGCCCAGAGCACCCATGCCAAAATGCCCAGACTGCCCTGCCTCTGGGGTCTTACCCTGTGTAGATGCCCCCGATGCCCTCGTTGCGCAGGATGCTGGCCACGGCGTGCAGGCTGGTCCTGTACTCACGCGCCTTTGAACCCTGGCCACTTAGCTGCATGCGGTTCTTTACCAGGTCAAGCGGTTGCACAAACACCGTCGCCCCCATACTGCCAAGAGGGAGAGGGGTATGGGGGGGTGTTACTTGGCGTTCTTAGACAGCTGCCCTCAGCAAAACTGACCTTGGAGCTGAGATCACGGTGTACGAGGCTCACCATGTAACAGACAGATGAATTCAGATCACCACTATCTAGTGGTCAAAGAAAGTAGCGAATGGAAATGGAAATAGGCTACTGCAGCATGAATACAGGCGTTTACACAAAGAAACATTCATTAATCAATCCTGTAATTGTTGCAGGAATCAACAATAACTCGTAAACCTAATGGTGAAACAGAAGATCAAATTAGCTAATTATGTTAGATTCGAATGGATCCATTTATTTAAAAATCCACATTTACATTCCCGCATTTGGCAGATGCACAACCATTCACAGTACAGTTGTTATTTGTGATTGTTCACAAGTCAAACATTGTACCTGATGTAAATTAACAGATGGGGTCATTGATTTCATTGATGTTGTTAGTATTGCTAATATTGCCCATGAACATAAATTATGCAGATAGAAACGGCTTCAGCGGCAGCCAAGACAAAACAATGTAATCTAGCATACCTGATAGCTACAGTACTTGCCACTGTACTATATGCCACCTGAATGCCATTTAGGCTTCTATAGAAATAAGTGAACAATAATCTGGTAAATAACTTAGACTTAAAAAATTGTGAGGTTGACACTTTAGATTTTGGTGCAACTCTTTACAAATTAATAATGCCTACGCCAGGACTTGTTTTAGGCCTTATCGTCAGCACACACTTGGTTTACTAATCTACACGCAGCAAATTATTTTTGGTTTATGTCAAAACTTGACATAACATTACTCTTCAGTCGTTGTAAAATGCAGATAACATGGACGTCGCGAGCCAGCTAGTAGGCGAGACACGTTTTTTTTATTTTTACGTTTGACTGACGTATTAACGTTAGTTGGCACGGTCTGTGACTGTGACAGCCAGAAATAACAAAACATGAGTCTGCACCCAAACCGCAAGTTAACTATCTAGCACAGCCAATTAGACTGAGACTATAAAACAGTGACATATTATGCCATGCATGTCTTAGAAAGACAGTCAGATAGCTAGCTAGCCCCTTGTCATTCTAAACCCAGAAACAACACGTAAGGTGGTGTGAAGGGTTAAGGCTTGCAAGTAGCCACTAGCTAGCTAACATTAGCTAACGTTACATGTCAAACTGGATTGAGGCAATAACGTTACTCACCCGGCAAGGCCACCGAAGAGGAACTTTATAGCTTTAGGTGAGGTTTTTGGCTTTGCGGAGTCCGCTGCAGCTGCCATTGTGCGTGCCATAATCTCGATAGTTAGACAAATGTATCTCACTGTCACCTCACCCTATCCACTCGTCAAGCAGTACGACGACGTTAGCCAATTTGCACTCAGTTCCCTCAATCTCAGGAGGTAGGTGACACTAGGGAGCGCGCACGTAGAAATAACCCTGCTGATGCTCCAATAGAAATTAAGTATTATGAACGCGCACATAAATATCGGGAGGTAGGTCCACTCTGAACTATGGGTAGGTCAGGTAGGTGACACTAGGGAGCGCGCACGTAGAAAGAACCCGTCTGCTCCTCCAATAGAAATTAAGTATTATGAACGCGCACAACTGTTAATTATAATGCGCGCACACGACTACACGTTTGATTCCAAATGGGCCAAACCAGTTTATTAGAACAATGTCCAACTTTATGCCGAACCATTGATCAAGAAAAGCTAAAACGAATTTTCTGCGTTCGTGGATAGAATTCAACGATGCCAAACAAACTGAGCTAGTGAGGAATATCTCATATCAGCACTCGCTATCTCTTCGTGTCCTAATGTGCTACTGCTAGATAAATAATTAACACATATTATCTACATAGCAAACTACATAACAACGTTAATTAACTAAGCAAACAAACAATTAATACACATAAGTACGTGTAAGATAAAACTGTAATCGCCCTTGTTCTTTATTGCATTCTTGAAATGTTTACGATGCCGTGGCTGAGTTATCTTTAAGGAAAAAAAAAGTAACACAGAAAGCTTTTTTGCAATATAACTGCTGTATAATTATTTTTAAATGGTCTTCTGTTCTCTTGCCTCGCGTCTTCTTCGGCCAAACCAATAGACACAAACAAGGGGTGGGCGTTTTGTCACTGAAACGTAAACACGGAAGATATCGGCGGCTAACGGCAACGTAGATGATGATGAAGGACAAGCAAGTCGACGGAGGGATTATACTATAATGGGCACTCATCTATATTCTTGGTTGGTTTGATCAACGCTA
Source organism: Synaphobranchus kaupii (assembly GCA_029718625.1). Classification (NCBI taxonomy): domain Eukaryota; kingdom Metazoa; phylum Chordata; class Actinopteri; order Anguilliformes; family Synaphobranchidae; genus Synaphobranchus; species Synaphobranchus kaupii. Next base: position 17,030,238 of record CM056393.1, read on the forward strand.
GTAAAAAATGCGACGGCTTCACCAAGTACCGAACGGTAAGGAGTTTAAATATAACTAGCTAGCTTACCAACTTTCCAATTATTATAGCTATATGTTAGCAACAGGCATTAGCTATGTTGATTAGCAGGTAACTAGCTAGCCATAGATATGTAGGTTATTTGGTTTCTGGTTAAGGGATGCTTGCAGATTAGTAGATAAAAATAGCATCGTTCAATAGCATGCAAGCTCAACAAGCCACCAAGCTAATGTTAGCTACCTGCCTGGCTTACTCAGATGCGTGGTAACTACGTGATATATCAAAATGCCTAGGTGACACGGTACAAGTTGCTAGCTAGCCGTAGGAATGCTTGACCAGAGAAATGAAAATATTGCTGTTTACTGTTAACTTGCTATCTACCGAATATAGCCAGTTAGAGTCAGCCTTTCCATAACGTTGCTATGACGTTAGCCATCTGCTGTGCACTAACGTTAAATTAGCGAGCCAGCCTCATGAGGGAGATTTCGAGGAAAAATTATTCATGAACATTAGAGTCGTGTTATCGAGTTAGGCATCGTGATGTCGACATGCTGGCTCGAACGTTACACAAACTAAAGGCAATTGGTGTGTTAATATTCCTGTGGCAACAAACGAATCCAGTTAGGTGCGTCACTTCGAGCTCTACACAAAGCGCTTGTTTCAAGAGATTTTTCATTAGGGGGGATAACATGTTCGGTCATTATTTCATGAGATAAAAGTTTATCTGAATAATGTTGCGCACTAGCTACAGTGCAAGGTAGCTGTAATTAAGGTTACTTGCGTACCTCATTTCCTCACTGCAGTGTGCCGCCTAATCTGTTGTTCCCTAGATGGCGGCATTGTAACCATCAGTTTCAGACCTGACCAGCCAGCCCTGCAACTGCGAAGAATGGCTCTGGACATAGGACGCCGCTAACAATGATGCACCAGGGCCAAAGTAGTCCAGATGGTACCCAGGAGACGGGCAGACTACGGAAGCGGGACAGGCATGCCCCCAGCCCCTCTGTGGCCCTCCTTGGGAACCCCAAAACACAAGACAGCCTCCCCGTGTTCCTGTTCCCCACGGAGCTAATGTTCTACGCTCAGGAGCGCAGCTCTCACAGAAGGGTTCTAACCTTCTACAATCCTTACAGCTTTGTGCTGAGGTTCAAAGGTGAGTAACTGAGGTGGGAGCAGATAGGAAGAGGAGGGATGTATTGATTAAATAGTATTGGGGGCAGAGCTGGGATAGGGGAAAGAAAATGTTCAGACAGGAAGTATTAGAATTTGTCGGGCTTGCAGGTTCAGGTGGTTTAAGTGAAAGATGTTTGCTTTGTGCATTTGTAGCAGCTGTAACACTGCTTATTATTTTGGGAATGCTTCACTCATTCCCTGCTTCTGCTCTTCTTTTGCATGTGTGTCTTAGTGCTCTGCACGGCGCCTACTCTCTACACAGTGGTTGAAGCTGAGGGCAATGTGAGGGCCAGGTCCTGTGTAGACATGTGAGTCTATTACCCGTTTACATACATACATACATGCATACTGTACGTACATACACACACATACATACATACACTTTATTGTATTATTCATATTAGTAGCAAACTATGTACTATAACAGGTTTTTCAAGGTTTCACAGTTAGTGCCATTAAAGCTAGATAGAAAACTATCTGTGAAGGTTGACAGTTCTTCTAGAAGGTTTTGTGCTCTGGCATTGTGAGCAGTAGCTATCATCAAATGATAGGATGTGTCGTAAGGCGAAAGTTGCTGACTTGGCTTTCTCCCTGTCCTCTCTTAGTGTGGTACGGCACCAGGATGTCAGCCCCAGGAACTGGGGTCGAAGGGACCGCTTTAGGCTGGAGGTGTGGGGAGCGGGGCAGAGAGGGACCCGGGAAATCTGGGCCGAGCTGAAGGGCGGTGAGGGAGGGGAGAAGCTCCTGGAGATCCCTCAGGGGAGTGCTGCACCTCCCGCGAGCTCGCCAGCCATGTTGCCTCCGGGAGGATTGAACCCTGGCAGAGGTAAGAGGCCGATGGAAGGAAAGAAAGAAAGAAAGTGTGTGTGTGTGAGTGAGTGAGTGAGTGAGTGAGTGAGTGAGTGAGTGAGTGAGTGAGTGAGTGAGTGAGTGAGTGAGTGAGTGAGTGAGTGAGTGAGTGAGTGAGTGAGTGAGTGAGTGAGTGAGTGATCAGAACAAGGAGAAGCAAATCTGGGATGGCAAGACGATGACTGAGAGAACAGAACCTATATTGGGTAATTGAGACACAAATATAATGAAAGCACTTGCTTCCACGTAGGTGTGGTTTCTGAGCTAATTAATGAATTAACATTCCAGCATGCTCATGTTAATTAATTACGTACGAACATGCTTGGTAGGCCTGGTTGCTTATAATTATGGCTAGAAGACAAAAACTTATTGACCATGAAAGAGGGGTGATTGTTGAGGCGCGTGTGGGCTTGCTGATGTTTTAAGAGGAACTAAGGTGTCTAAGGTGAGTCAGCATGGAACTCTGATGGAAAGATGTCCCCAACAAGGGGAAACTATGGCAACATATTCTCAACAAATGGGCAGGTGCACAGACATCCAGGCCTAACGAAGCCTGCATGTCTATGTGCCTGGTTTCAACAGTGAAGTGTTCTGGCAGCTCTGTAATGGTGTGGGGTGCATTTTACTGCTATGGTTTCAGTGCACTCATCCCTTTACTAGGCAGGGTCAGTGCTAATCAACTAGTTTGTGATCCTGAGCGATCACCTTCATCCCATGTTGCGGCATTTCTTTCCTGCTGGGAGAGCGGGAAAGGACGCTCTCCCATTTTGCAGTGTGTGAGCCGGTGTATATGATTTACTGCTTTGCCTCTCATACAGGTCGTGACCCCGCCCTGTTTGCTCTCTACGTCGCTGTTGGGCTGGCCTGCGTCACGTTCCTCATGCTCCCTTTGCATAATGAGCCTAGCCCCTTGGTTCCAGCTCACATTCATGTCACCGTTATGCAGAAACTGGTCTGTGCCTACATACTTGGTAAGGAAGGGTTCTGGCTTATTAATGATCAACATTAATGTACTACTGGTGATTGGCAGGAAATCTCTTGCTAACAGAGCGTCTGTGTGCATATCACACAAATATAATTCTCCACAGAGTGATAAGCTGTAAACTGCACTTTATGCAGATGATGGAGTCAAAGAGTCTAACACTTTTAATATTATTTCAAATGCCGTGTTTTAGAAACGCGAGAGGGTGACATTTTGTCACTTACGAATTTAGTTTTAAGTCTTTTCCGTCCCAGTGTTTTTCTGTTTTTGTTTTTTTTCTCACAAGTGCACCACATGGTACTTTAGACCTTAGTAGATGAGGGGGAGTGTCGGGAAACATTTACTCAGACATATTCACATATTCACAGATGCAAACACACTGAGACCTCATCAGCTGGCACTTTATTCAGTCAGCAGAAGGGGTTCCCGTGGGTTATTTTGAAAAAAAAAACTTGATACTTTTTCAGTTGAGCACAATTGGCTTAATCATGACGTGATTCTGCAAGGCCCAAGTACATTACGTGACTGCTTGAGGCTCAACAAGCTGCCTGCTATGTGGGGCATTGAGCATTTTAATGTCATTCAGGAAAGACAAATGACATCTACCCGCACAGTCCCAACTTGTCTACATGCAATTTTAAAAAATTGTACAAATAACCTTGATCAGGGCCAAAATATATATTTTTTTCCTTTATATTTTATTTATATTATTGGAGAGAAGTTAAAAAAAAATTTGTTCAAATACATGGAAACTCTTCTTCGTCAGAACTGTATCAGAACTGTAATGTAAGCATACTTCCAAGTCTGAATAGTTGCATTCTGGATCCCAATCTATGAATATTCCTTCTGTCTGGTGAGGGTAGCAGTGACTTTGTAGCTCAGTTCTTAATGAGTGGTAGTTTGATGTGCACCAGGCTCCTTTGGACACAGAAACATGATCTGTCTCTCTTTCCACCCCTCCACCTCATTCTACAGGTCTGCTCACCATGGTGTTTCTACGGTGATGGAAGACAAATAGTAGAGAGAGATACAAAATCACAAAAACATGTTTCAAAATGGAATTAGGTGGATGTTTACAGACAGCTGTGGTAGCAGAGGAAGACTGTAGCTGTCCTGAAAGACTGTGAATCCTGTAGTGTCATGGAACCCACCGATTAGACACTGCCTAAAGGGAGGGGTTGACTAAACCAACTCTCAACAGTCAATCACAATTATGGCCAGTTTTATCCAGCAGAAGAATGACTGGAGTGTCCCATCGGAAGGAACCAAACCCAAAAGACGGGTCCACACCGGGACCAACGACAAACGGACCCGCATTTTAAATATCCGCTCCAAGACGCACAGCAGTCTCTGGACCCCGGCCAGCACACACGGCATGTTGTATTAACATTGCTACAGCCTTACAGATATGTTGTGGGAATGTGATGTGGCCAGTTTATTTGAGGCTTCCCATAGCCTAGCAGGAACATTTTTTTTATATAAGGATTGCTATGAGAATTTTCCAGCTTGCAGTAGACTGTGGACTTCTATAAAACATGGGGCCATTTTAGGGGACATCAAAAATACATATAGTACTGTACATGAGCCATGAACCAGCCATATTATAATCTTCCACCCCGTGCAGATCACACAGTCATTTTTACCCAAGTGCTCTTGCTGTTAATGAGCTGTCGTAATGTAGACATATACTTCATTTTTCATTTGCTTCATCAGTGCAAAATAATTGTTGGCTGCAGCTTGTTGAATCCGATGGACCAAAACTTGTGCATGTAAGCTGCTGATGCATGAACATGTAGTACGTATATATGTATACATTGTACATCGCTGCTGTATATATTCAGTATGTATATTAAAGCTCTATTTTTATTGCAGTGAAATTAAACTTCACTTTTGCTAAATGAAAAAAATAAGATATTTAATGAAGGTGATTTCTTGAGATAGATCCATGTGCTTGTTTTTTAATTTATTTTTCTTTCATTGTTTCAGTTCTTACTAAAACTAGAAAGATTAAAAAACAGTTTAATCTTTAAAAGATTTAAATTGTATTACCATGGCTAGTAGTCTTAACATCCACACCAATACAGTTACAAAAAGTAAAATATAAGGGTGAGTATGAAAATTCTCGCATAAAGATTTGTGGACAAATTTTACTTCCTAGTTGTGTGCATTACCCCGATCTACCAGTCTGCACATCTGCTAGCAGAAGGAAGACACAGATGGCAATGCGTAATATATGTGAGTAGGATAAAACTGCACTTTCCTAAAAAACTTAAAGGAATCCTTGAACGCCATTGTGAATCAACCGCTCCGTGACCCCGGCCCTCAGAGCATGCTGTCCAAGAGACATGACTTCTAGCGCCATTAAATAACTAGGGACCACAGTCAACAACATGGTTGCCACAAGAAAGTCTCAGTAGGATGTCTTCTAGGGAAGGCACTGATCATGGATATCTCGCGTCGCTGTACGGGCATAAACTGTTAAGAGAAAACACTTTTAACTGTTGATAGAATGTCATTACGCTGTATAGGACTGCTATAGCAGAGGGTGCAGGTTTGACAAACCGGGATAAATTGTGAAATTTAAACCGACTTTTCATGCACTTCTCATGCACGTTTTGTGGAATAAAAGACTAAATTAGGAGTAGGCTTGGAGTCAATCTGGTTTATTTGATCATACTGTACACTTTTGTGTATTCCAGAATGCCAAATGCCCGTTTTATTCCGCGACTATGAATAAACACTCCCATCTTGTGGATATTCTTGGACATTTGTAAAGGCCAAAGACATTCGTCACATCTTGTTTCTCAGTTTCCCCCCAAAGACATCCATGCAAGGAAATCTATCTTACCCGGAATAGCTGTTTTGCATGCATATCTGTACGCTTAAATACATTCTGTCCCTTCTTTCAGGGACAGGTGGCTCCAAGACTCCAGTATTTCTAGGCAAACTTTGACTGGTGGTGGGTGGAGTCATTGTCTATGTGGACAATCAATGTTGCCCCTCCTAGGAGCAATGTCCTGACCCACACTGTTCTGACCACCAATTGTTTATAAGCATTCATATGAAATTCAGTGTTGTCTATCGCAGCAAGTTGCAGTTGCTGCCTGCTGTCCAGTATTCCTGAATGTTCTGGACACTGTAATATGTGGTGAGGGCCAGTAAACAGGGCTATGCTTTTAGCATAGGAGGTGAATAGTGCCATGCCATACCATTCTCATGTTCCCTTCCTACTTACAAAAGAGGCCCTGCAAGTGCTTCTATAGGGACATCGTCTGTCAGACATCTTTACACATGAGCAGGCAGTGCTCGCACAAATCAATGAGTGCCATAATGAGGCAGAGCCTGTTTTTAAAATGTTTTTCACAAAAATACTTATTTGTGTCAAAACTGCAGTGCAAATGAAAAGAAAAAAAATATGGCACTTTGTGGTGTGGTAATTTGCATGCGTGTCATTGCAACCATTAGCATTGCTTTTATTTGTTGGTACTGTACATCAGTGAGATGATGATGGTGTCCTAAGGCCAGAGATTTTGTATTTCTATGCAGATTTTTTTGGCAAAGCTGATTTTCCTGTCCTAAGCCTAAAACAGCTTAAAAAGGTTATGGGCAGCCACATGTTGCTGTAGGCATCTTAGCATAAACAAATATAAAGACAAATCAGATATTCATCTTCATTCATATTCATGGGTCCCAGTACGTGCCCCACATTAATGAATAAGATCATGTTGATTAGAAAACAGTTGCAACTCAAGGCTAGGTGATTAAAATGTGGAGTCAATTTTCTTCACTTAAAAAGAATCAGGCCAGACTCAGGAATGTGACTTACTTCAGGAAGACTTTATTGAGTATCTTTAGTATAATGCTGCAGGCCATGTCACACATTGTCCAGTCCCACAATCCCTACCTCCCTACCCCCCCCCCCCCCCCCCCCCCCCTCTCTCTCACTCTCACACACACACACACACACACACACACCTTGTGAACTAAATGCCCTCATTAACTGTCAAATCACATGCGTAAGTCTCAGTGATTTCCCCAACAACTTCAGAGAACAAACAAATATTCTGTAGGCAGGCTTACCTGACCAAACATTTTTAATCTATAGAACTATATACAAATAAATATCCTACAAAAAACATTTTCTAAATTCTTACAACCCGTCTCCCCAGGGTGTAAAAGGGTAATGGCGGGTGGGACAGGGGAACAAGGCAAGTTTGCAGTGATAAGGAAAGGAGTTTAGGGCAGACACACTGTGAGCAATGGTTTAACTGAGATATGGGCGTCGTCACCGGTCATAGTACTACCCCACCAAACCATTTATATAACCATTTAGATTCTAATGTGCATGTTCGCTCCCAAACTGATTGTCTTTCAAATATATTTTCTTTGTGAGTCAAAATGCATTTGTACAATCCTCTTTTTTCAGTAGTTCGTAAATGTATGCATGTACATGTGTATGTGCACATGCATACATATGTTTGCAAACGGGTAACTCATCCACCGCTCCAAACCCTGAATGTAGCCCCTCTCCAGAAAGGAAAGAGGGAAGAGAGATAGTTGAGAAAGAGAAATAGAGGGGAAAAATATGTCAAATTCATGGGGTTTGAGAACAATGGAAATGGAGAGGGGGCTAAACATTTGTTTGTATTTGTTTTTCCCATTTTGACTTAAATAAACATGATTCTACAGATATCTACCTAAAGATATAGGGATTACATTGTTCTAGAAGTAGATCATTTTTCTGAAACTGTTTTTTTTTTTTTAAAGGCAAGCAAGGTACATTCAATACAGGGCTGTTTTCTTTTTTTCTTTTGCAAGACAGTAATATATAAGTTATACAGGCAAAGTTATTAGGAAGTGCAGTAAGAGTTTATATACACAAACAGGTCAGCTGATCGTCAATTCCGCTATTGATCTTTTCATTGTTATGTGTTACACTGAAAGTGTGCAAGTCATTATGTCCATCGGCTTTTCTATCAACCAACTGAAATGCATGATAATCATATTCAAGGGCAATATAAGCTCCAGTGTGGTAAGGCTCAGTACTAGAAGATTGTTGGTTCAAATTCCACCTGTCCTTCTATCAGGACGCATTACTCACACTGCTTTGCTTTTCCCGAAAGCTTTCATAACAAGATGCAAACTGATGTGCTCTCAGGAAAAGCAAGCATCATGTTATGAAATGGTCAAATATGACGAATAACGCCAAAATTCTATTTACTTCTACGGTTGACTCACGTCAGGCATTCAAATGAACTAAATTTTCACTCTTCCAATGTTTCTTCAGGCCAACATTGATTTTTTTTTTTTTTTTTTAAATGTAGACTTTTTCAAGTGAAGTGGCAAATCTGAAATGACACTAATGCTCCATGAATAAGTCAGTAATCTCCGCAGGCCTATCTCTGTATTATGCATAGAGAGTCCTCCAAGCAGTACTCATTAACATTACACCAACAGAATTATCTGAGAAGCTGATAACAAAAAATTAAATGAACATGAATGAACATGATGAACAAATTGTCGTATAAACTATCTAAAGAAATTACTATTACAAACACCATATCCCCAAATGGTCATTGGGGAAATCTTAATGCCTGTTCTGTTTACATAATTCATATACCTAAAATCATGATGACATACATATGAAAATATAATGACTTTAAAACCTGCATAAATACATAATGTGTAGCATCCTGCTTGGTTGTAGGCTGATAGTTAAAAAAATTAAAATCCAGTATTGGTAACACTTTATAATACAATCAGCTTATTTTAACAGGACATTAATAACTCCTTGATCAACCAATAACACATATATTTGTGTTTAGTCCAACATGATGGCTCTGGAGAAGGATTTGGTGTCTGACACACAGCAGTGTCGTCTGGTTCAATAAACTGTTTAGAACCCAAGGGAGTTGCAGACGAAAACCATTCTTTCAATATTTATGAACAAATGTGTTCATACATTAGGAGACCAGGGTTGTTAGGCTAATTAGTCTATGCAGCTTTACAATATGCACTGTTGACATGGGAATACATACATAAATTAGCATGAATTCATGAACAATGTTCAATATATTTATTATTTATTTTAAATGAATAAACAGAGTTGGACTCTTGTATTTTACTGAAACCTCAAATGGTACTTGAATTTCAAGTCTTCTTTCACAACCATCTTTAATGTATTCAAGGGTAACTGGTGCACTGGATTTGAACTCACTTAAAATGTATCTCCTACCAAGAGCGGTTTCAAAATCCCGATATTGCACAAAAAATGAATGGTATTCAGGCCCATACTCTGACCACCTGTATAATTTTCCTCCTTAAAATCTGAGCTTTCATAGCCTTCCTTGCTAAGAGGTTTAAAAAGATATAGAATTAACTTAAATGATCTCACTATTTCTATTAATGCCTTAGCATTAGTCAGTTGATTGGCTCAAGGAAGAACATGTTAAAAACACTGTGTTAGCTCAAGTTCCAAAATAGTTTTCCATCCCTTGATAGCCTATCAAACATTGTTTTCAAAGAAAACAGGGTCAGGGTATCTGAACAGTTGGCAAACAGCACCACCTGTCATTTACCCCCAATGTTGATACATTTCAGTTGTGCCTCTCTGGCTGCTATACCTTTGTGATATTGATGATTAAACTCTACAAGCAGTAGCACACATGAGCGTTGTGACATGGTTTGTAGACAACGCCTACGAGTCCTTTGAGGCTGTCTGACAGTTGGGAATGTCTAGTCTAGTGACGGTCTGTGGGCATCTCAACTTCATTGCAGCTCAGGCCTTAATCAATTACCTGGAGCCATTGACTGTGAATCGTCTCATTGATAAGTGAATCACCTCCTCCTGGAGTCAATAAGCTGCTGTTTGAGAAGCATGTCCATAGCCCTCGGGAATGTGAATCACACGGCCTGCAGTGTGGAAAACGTGACGTGGATCAGCCTGGCGTGCATTGGGAGTCCGGGTGCGGTACGGTAACTCTCTCAAAGGAACTGCGGAGTTTCGGAGGGCCCAGCAGTTCACTACGACATTGTTGAGTTATCGTAATGCTGTCCTGAAGCCTTACAGATATCTGTCCCATTCAAGTGCCTTTTTTCTTCTTCTCAAAGCCAGGCTGCTGCAGAGTGCATGCTGCTTTTCTTCCGTTGTATGATTAGCCAATGACAATGTAGCACCCCCCCCCCCCCCCCCCTTCCTCCCACCATTTGTCATTCTTAAAGGGACATGCGCACACACACACAAGATAGACATTAAGATATTGTGGTTGAGTTCTGGGAGGAAACTGGGCAAAAAGGCGCTGGAGGAAGTCACTGCCCTGCTCCCAGTTTTAACTTCCTCTCCCATTCTCAGTCTCTCATCTGGAAAAACAGGCACACATCAGTCTGTGTCTCTCTCTTCTCTCTCCACGTGTCACTGGATTTCTGACCATTTTTTTTGTGCACTTTAAATGCTTCAGATAGAACATGTTTTTTTTTTCTTCATATACATACATGATATAAGTAGATGCGGCAGGGTACTGGAAGCGCGATGTTGAAAAAAACATGCGATTTGATAATAAAGAAGTTGGAGAAAGGACGATACATCCTCGCTCTCTTCTGTTGTTCCTCCCTCTCCTGTGGCTCCTCTCTCCCTCTCTCTCTCTCTCTATCTCCTTCTGTCTGTCCGCCTCTGCGCCTCCCCCTCCCTCACGCGCGCGACTCCTTCTTGGAGTGCGGCTTGTTTCCCAGGAGGGAGTCCATCTCGCTCACTGTCTGGGGCGTCATCTGAGACAGGACCTTAGAGAGAAGACGAGAGAGAGGAGGAGAGTGAGAAGGACAGGCGAGGAAAGAAAGTGATAGATACAGGAGGACAGAGGGACTAAAGATATTTGTTTTTCTGTATCTCTGTATGTATTTCTTCTGTATTTTTGCTGTCATTTCTCCATATAGGGTGTCACAATGAATGTTTGTCATGCCAAAAAGCGGACTGAAATTTACGTTAGACAAATAAAGCAAGAAAGAAGGGATGAGAAATAGAGATAAACTGAGATGAGTCCTGAGACATCAAAAACAGAGAGATAGAAAGTTATTATATATCATAATAATCATAATAACACTGCCAGAGATATTGCTATTTCTGCACTTATATATACTATTATGTAAATTATTGCCAACATTACTGCTACCATTGTCTCATATAATTCACATTTGTATCTTGCCATAACAGTATATCCTGAATTCATTCTAATAAAAATCTTTTTTTAAATGTGTAATGCCATTTTAAGTGACAGAGTGTGTGGGGAGAGTGGGGGGGCGTCAGGTGTTCCTCGTGCCGTGCTCCACTCACATCTTGCATGCTTCTCACATTTGACTGCACCATCCAATCACATCAGCTCCTAACAATACCGGAGCGCAGTCACACACAGAGCATTATGACTCTTATCCAGTCAGATTTGAGCTCACAGCGGTGGGCAGTACTATGGGTAACACGTCAGAATGCAACGCTGCTATCAATGCTCAATAAAGCACTGGTGACAACATTATACTTACTTAAAATACATTGTTAATTTTAGCCGTCCAACATGATAAATATATGTGCAAATATAATAAAAAGAAGCCGTTGATTTCCAGGATGAGTATCAGAATAAACTGCTAAATAATGGCGTTGAAAATGTAGTTACTTTAAAAAATCTGAATATGCATTTGCAAAGTAGCCCTCATTTATAACCCAGAAGGACCATATTTTACTTGCTCTTTCCGATATAAACTACTTGTAGCAAGCATGTAAAAACAGGGAAATTTGGCTTGCTTTTTTCCCTTTTTCTTTTGCTGAAACTACACTACCTAATTAGCTAGTACTTGCTAATTACTGATAGAATATGGCAAAAAAAAGCTTAATTGAAATTTTTTGATCTTTCAATGAACTACCACAAAATTCCTAACAGGTGTGAAAATAAAACCTGGTTATTGCAAAGGAAATTCAGCAGCTTTTGGTTGCAAACAAAACCTACCCCCTGCCGCCCCCCCCTTCAAAAGAAAAAATAACAAGCTGTTGGAAACACTAAAATACAGATTGAAACAACAACACCTTGAGAATGAGGTGGTGAAGAAGTGCATAGAATCAGACCAGCTGTTCAAAGTAGCAGAACCTGGCCTGTACCAACTCAAAACCCCAAATCAAGCTCAAGTCACACTTCCCATTGGGGAACTATTGTTAAAGAATCTACTTGTGAATGGCAATGGTTTTTTGATAAAAAGAAAGGGGAGAACAAAACCAAATAGCATCAGGAGGCAAAATTGCTGGAAAACCCCATCTCAACAGTGTGCATATTCCGTTTCAAAGAATGTTTTTTAAATATGTTTCTGTTTTTTTCTCCCCGGACTGGTAATGTATAACCCATAATGTGTATGGTCAGGGTAGGTTAGCTAACCATTAGTGTTACTCCTATACAGTGTTTTAGTGCTGCAGGTTATAGCTAGCTGTCAGTGTTGCCCTTACAGAGCCCAGTACAGTGTGTTATCACTGCAGACTATGACGGTGTCAGTGTTATCCATATGGATCCCAGTACAGTGTGTTATCACTGCAGACTATGACAGAGAGGCAGTGTTATCCATATAGATCCCAGTACAGTGTGTTATCACTGCAGACTATGACAGGGGGTCAGTGTTATCCATATAGATCCCAGTACAGTGTGTTATCACTGCAGACTATGACAGGGGGTCAGTGTTATCCATATGGATCCCAGTACAGTAGTGGTGTCAAACTGATTCCATCGAGGGCCGAGTGTATGCAGGTTTTTGTTCTAACCATGCTCTACACCAGCTGATTCCACTAATTAGTTCACCTCCTTGGTTGAAGAGCTGAGCTAATTAGTGAAATCAGCTGGTGTAGGGCACAGTTGGAACAAAAACCTGCATACACTCGGCCCTTGATGGAATCAATTTGACATCCCTGCAGTACAGTGTGTTATCACTGCAGACTATGACAGGGGGTCAGTGTTATCCATATGGATCCCAGTACAGTGTGTTATCACTGCAGACTATGACAGTGTCAGTGTTATCCATATGGATCCCAGTACAGTGTGTTATCACTGCAGACTATGACATGGTTATGGCTACCCGTATGGAGCCCAGGTTCTCCAGAAGCTGGTCAGTGTTGGAGACTCCCATCAACACAGAGCTCACTCCCTCGCTGCGCAGACACCAAGCTGAGGGAGAGAAAATGTGTGTCATATACAGAGAGAGAGAGACCTGTACATTATTAAATTAACTTCATTCAAACTCATTGTTCAAAATTATAATGACAAAGCAAGAGAGTAAGAGAAAAGTGAGTGACATAGTAAGAGGAAGAAAGGCCACAAGCAAAGAGGAGACAGTCAGTGACAGGCAGCTCTGGTGTGATAGAAGGTTTGAGGAAAATGACAGATAAGAAAACGCAGCACAAATAATGGCTTAACAGCAGGTATAATAAAGTAATCGGGACCGAGTAATAATCGAGATGAAAAGAGCGACAGAGAATCACACGCAGACACACACACACACACACACACACACACACACACACACACACACACACACACACAGACACACACACACATGCCTTAAGCACTCTCACATCTCCCTCCTCACCACCAACAGAACTATGTGTATGGATGCACTGATATTACCGATGGCCAGTTGTGCAGCTGTACAGCCCAGTCGGTCAGCCAGCAGGTGGAGCTCTTTGATCTTGGCCAGCTGTCTGCGCCCTTCCTCACTGTTGACACGCTCCTTCAGCCACTGGTACCCCTGACACACAAACAAACACTTTGATTCTAAAGAGGCGCACACAACTTCAAAATATCAGTGACGATACTTTGTATAGTGATAAAATCATCTTTTGCTCAATATTTAGTACAAACCACAACTAGCCTACAGATATGAGCTTATTAGGATTAACAATTCCCATAGAGATCCATTCAAATGCAGAGACATTATAGTATCGCTTGTAAGAGAACCAGAAAATAATATATCAAGAGACTTTTGATGTTGTTGGGTCACAGACATCAGGAAGTCATGGCATGCAAAGGATATGCAACCAAATATTATTTAATAAAATTTAAAGGCACAGTCAACTTAGTGTATGTAACCTGCTGACCCACTGGAATTGTGATATAGTGAATTAAAAGTGAAATAATCTGGCTGTAAACAATTTTTGGAAAAATTACTTGTGTCATGCACAAAGTAGATGTCCTAACTGACTTGCCAACACTATAGTTTGCTAACATGAAATCTGTGGAGTGGGTTAAAAATGAGTTTTAATGACTTCAACCTAAGTGTATGTAACCGTCCGACTTCAACTGTACTTAAATCTTTGCAGATTGTTTTAATTGTTCTTCCAATTAAGATTGTTTTTAACTGTTTTAACTTTTTATTAACATTGTTTTTAAACTGTTTTTAACTTATTAAGATTGTTTTCAATTCTAATGTCTTTCTATGTCTTATGTAAAGCACTTTGAGTTGCCTTGTGTATGAAAATGTGCTATACAAATAAACTTGACTTGACTTGACTTACCTTCATGGCGGCCCGTGAGCAGTCTGGAACCCCATCACTGTACTTCCCAGTGATCAGTCCACAGGCCAAGGGGGACCAGGTCATCGCACCAACACCTGAGAGAGACAGACATAAACACACACCCCAGTTACACACACACAAACATACACCCCGGTTACACACACACACACACACACACACACACACACACACACACACACACACACACACACACACACACACACACACACACACACACACACACACACAACAAAAAAAAAATTAAATATGATTTCATATTATATGAGAACTGTGCAGTTAAGTGCTTAAAGTCTAGTCTGTGTGTAAAGCAAACTTAACATTCATTACTTTCGGTCGTACAACAAACCGTACTTGTGTATAACGCACAGTGTGAGACTGACCGATACAGCGAGTTACCGGACGCAGTGAGAAACTGACCGATCTTGTGGTAGAGTTCGGGTAGCTGAACCTCCACCTTGTCTCTCTGGAAGTAGTGGTACTCGGCCTGCTCACAGACCGGGGGTATCAGATTGAACTGCCGCGCAACAGAGTACGCCTCCTGGGAGGAGAAACAATGGTGCGATTAGCGGGACAGGCATGAAGGCAAACAGCCCACCAGGACAACTTAAGCCGGGGATCTCAACCCAAATGGGCATGAAGCTGCCACTCATTTGTCAAGCTCCCGAGGAGACGATAGCTCCCTGATACAGAAAGGCTGGCCAGAACCAACAGCCATTATTTTATAACAGGTATAGGACTTAGGACAGGTATAGTCACATCCTCCTGTCTCACGCTCGCAATGCAGACTTGTGATTCCCTCTGAATGAGAGCATCTGCCTAACACAAACACGTATACATCAGTAAATGGGTTTAGTGCTCCTGTAAAGGGCACTTAGAAAGGCACCCGTAATATGCAAGGTAGCACTGTTACAGAACAGTTGGTCAACTACAACTACAGTGTACTGTTCCATGGGCTCCTGAAGAAAAATGCATGAAATGTGTGCGGCTCATAAATCACTACCGTGGAGCTACATTAGCGGACAGGTGAGCAGTGTGACACTGTGACTCCCACAGGACTAAATGCAGCCGCAGTGTAATCAGGAAAGGGTTCAGTGAAAAGGCATTGTGGGGGTAGGTGGTCATCACCATTGGGTTAGGGCTTTAGGGGATGTTAGCGTTTGAGAGAATTCGCCTATAGCATAAGGTGAGGGATAAACTGGTTTTTAATACTGTTGAATGAAATGGGCGGGGGTCTGTCACATAGTGGGGGGTTTTCAATGGTTTAGGTCACTTGGGTATGGCGCTATGTCCTACTGCTAGCTGGAAAAAACTACAGACGATGTTTCACAAGTGCTAGCAGCTCAATAACAGAAATAATTCCTTTAACTGCCTGTAACTTTATAAATTTAGCAGGAGTATTGACCATTTTGTAATACATTAAGGGAAATCTGGTTTCAATTACTCCGCTAAATAAAATAATCATACACTAATCTCTCCCCTCGAACATTTTCACTTTCCTGGTTTGACATACTTTTGGCTTGGAAAGAGAGCAAAAGAGAGAGGGAGAGTATGACAAGTGTTCAGAACCACCAGGGTATGACAGTATACTGCATCTCAACAAAAACATTTTTGATGGAGAAAAAACCAAGTTACTTCCATAAACAAAGCAAATTCTCTAAACTTAAATAACTGCCTTTGAAGAAAATTATTAGGGACATAAATGACAGAAAGTATGCATGGGGGAATCACGGCACAGTGTGAGAAATACATCTTTTTATGCACTAGGAGGGATGATGGCATTTAGTGCAGCGGAGGGGGGCAAAATGGTTTAGGACAGTGGGGATGACAGCAACACGGACGGACGGACGGACTGTAAGAGTGGCGTTCCAGTGGACTGCTGAGAGCGGGGTGCCAGGGGATTAATGCCAAAATGTCGCTCGCTCGCTCACCATGATCTCCATGGCGCTCCAGCGGGAGGTGCCCCAGTACATGGCCATTCCCTGATTGATCACGAAGGTCATTGCTCGCACCACCTCTGAAAGACACCGCGACACCTGTCACTCACGTGCTATTTGTCACGTGACCCGGCGTGCTTCAATGGCAGGGGACTAACACAGTTATTCCTGTCACACATTCACTCATCTACCGAGTATTTAAACGGACAGACGCATACAGTGGACAGACGCACTTCCAACTGAATGACATGCATGACAGTTTCAGCCCCCCCCCCCCCCCTTTTTAAAGGGGGACTATTTTGAGAACAATAAATCCTTCATTATTTAGTATTACAACTACAGTATTAGAATTACTGTACAAACATGTCGCATAGGGGTACCCTCCAGAGTAAATTATTTTCCTGCTTATTCCTCTCCAGCTTCCTGTCATTTCTGTCAGTATTTAACCTACTGAACACATTACAATTTCAACTTTAGTTAAAATATTTTTTCATGGCAAATAGTATGAGTGTCCCATATGAGTTTGAGTTGATTTATAGCAAGTAATTTCAGAATGCATGAGCCTCAAGAGACTGAAAACAGCCAATGAGAAATAACAATTTCCAATGAGAAATAACAATTTCCAATGAGAAATAACAAGAGGAGTGTGAAAACCAAGGTATCAGAAAGATGCAATGGCAAGAGAAGCCAAACCACAAACTGGACAGAAGCATAACACAGCTGTGGCACGAGCCAAAGTGTTTCTCTGATCCTTCTAAACAACAAACAATTAAAAACGAGACACGTGTAAAGCAATAGTTGGGCAGCTTTTCAGAAAAAGCTGTGTGAAAACCCTACATTAGGGCAGCACCACCAACACTGCCTGGCCAAAAAAAAAAGTTGTTGCACCCGCCATGCATAGTGCCCACTGTACAAGCTTCTGGAGGCAGTGTTGTGATCTGGGGTTGCTTCAATTGGTCAGGTCTAGGCTCAGCAACGTTATGCAGCAATAAAATTAAGTCAGCTTGAATGTACTGAATGACCAGGTTATAATAATAATAATAATAATAATAATAATAATAATACATTATATTTATATAGCGCTTTTCAAGGTACTCAAAGTCGCTTTACATTAAGTACACACAGGTAAAACAAAATGTATTGGATCAATATAAAAGATTTAAGAAATAGAGAAGTAAAGAAAAAAGATAAATATAGGGGAGAGGTAAAAAGGTTAGTTATTAAAAGCAATGGTGAAAAGATGGGCTTTTTTAAAGAATAGAGTGTCTGCCTTTTTGGATGTGACTGGGGAGAGCATTCCAGAGGGAGGGGGCAACAGCAGTTATCCCATCAACAGGCATATTCCAGGACGACAATGCCAAGATTCATCGGGCTCAAATTGTGAAAGAGTGGTTCAGGGAGCATGAGGAATCATTTTCACACATGAATTGGCCACCAGAGTCCTGACCTTAACCCCATTGAAAGTCTTTGGGGAAGACTTTACGGAGTGGTTTGACTCTCCCGTCATCAATACAAGATCTCGGCCAAAAATGAATGCAACTCTGGATGGAAATAAATGTTGTGACGTTGCATAAGGTTGTCAAAACAATGCCACAACGAATGCGTGCCGTACTCAAAGCTAAAGGCGGTCCAATTAAATATTAGAGTGTGCGACTTTTTTTTTGGCCAGGCAGTGTACCAGTCCACAGCATGGCTCAGAAATCATTTCTGAAATCTGAAATGGTGACACGCAGTGAAATTCCCATAGTGTAGGTAGGTATATTGTGCCAAGTTAATTTGTATATCATCATGTATATATTAGCCATCACCCTTGTTATGCCTCTTCCCTTATGAATAACCAATATCCCCTTTCTGGCCTCACTGGTTTTCAAAGAAGGAGCAAATAAAACAGAGATGCCGACTCTGCTTAGTTGACCCTGACCTGACTTCTACACTGATGGATATGATGGAAAATCCAACAGCTGAGAACCCAGAGGACACTTGACCAACTCTGCCCGGGTCACTGGCTGAACAACCGATTAACAGTATATCACAGTGATTAAACTGTACACACACATGCACACACATACTGTACGTGTACACATGTACGCATGCACACACTCACACACTCACACACACACACGGCCGGGGGGGTTTGATGGCTGACCTTCCATGGGGCTGTTGACATCAGTGCGGTTGGCGAATACGATGTCCACATACTCCAGCTGCAGACGGGACAGGGAGCCCCTCAGGCCTGGGAGATAAAATGACATCATCGCTGTCAGTGCCAACCTTACACATGCCCTCTGTGTGTTTACCACAGCTTCCATCATTCGTCTCTTCATCCACGGCGTCAGTACGGATCCAACCAATGAAAACCAACTGCAGTCTGAAATTGCGCATTAATATACCCCTGATCACTCCCCTTCTTTCTCTCCAATTTGCCGCACCACTGTGCACCTGCACCAACACCTGTTTACTAAGACCTTTAGCGTGTGCACAACCTTTTAGCACGCGCAAAACCAATAACATGACCAATGATTGGTCATGGTATTTGTTTTGCACCAATCATTGGCTGTGTTATTAGTTTTACATGTGCTAAAAGGTTTTGTAATCAGGCCCTATGAGCACTGCAGCTGAAGTGAGCGCATCCCCTTTGTTTCATTCAACTGTGAGCCAGTGACTATTTCCCACACTACAACAGGAGTAGCTTGGGCCAATTGGAAGAAAGGAGTCTTTCACATTGACGGCACCTGATAGCCCGTGGGCCCCTGGCGTGACATTTGGAGGAACTAATGCAGTGGCAACGAGGGATCGGGGCGCCAACTTAAACCCATTCCATCTCTGGCAGGATGATAACTGTGCCCTGCCACTCTGGAGTGCCAGTCATAATGATGACTAATAGCCCGGGCTCACACCTGTGATTATATGGCCCAGGCTGAACTCACAGTGAGCCTCTTTAATGCCTGAGCCACTGGAAGGGGGGGCACAACCTTTCTTATTTTCACTGGTTTCCTCTGAGTCCTTCCTGTGCCCTTCCTCTGTCCTGGTTTGTGGATGATACAGTAGTCTCGTAACAAACCTCTACGGCCTGGCGCTGACTGGCAGTGTGGAGCAGGGCTTACAGATTAAGAGCTATGACTACAGGGATAAGAGTCTGAACTTCAGAGACTCTGCTGTCGTCCCCTCCTGGAGGTGACTTTGCTACACTGCCTCAGCTACAAAAATCCAGTCGTGTAAACCTTGATGTGACATGTACGTTGTATCTTGCCCTGTTTAAAGGTCTGTGAGTTTTCCTCCTTTCCCTCTGGTTACCCAACGCTCTGGATTCCACAACGAGGTCCTGGGAGTTTTAGTCCCCACCTTCCTCATCATTAATGATTAATTAATGAATCCCTCACCTCTGGTTGTGTCCCTGAGGTTATTAAGCAAGCTCGTGTCCTGCTTCTTTAAAAGAAACCTGGCCTTGATCTGTCCACCCTGCCAAATTACAGACCGATTTCTAAGTTTCCTTTTGCCTCTATGATTTTTGAAAAGGTTATCACTGGGCAGGAGGTAGCAGTAGTGGACATAACATCTTTGATAAAGTCTAATCGGGTTTCCACCAGCCGCACAGCACTGAAACTGCTCAACTTAAGAGTCACCAATGGCTCATGTGTGCTGACAATGGTGAAATCTCCATTTTATTGCTGCTCAACTTGAGCACAGCATTGAACACTATCGATCATTCTATTTTATTGGATAGGCTTAGGCACTGTGTTGGTATCCCTCGAATGGTGTGTCTGTTGGTGACTGTGTATCTTCCTCTGCTCCTCTGACATGCAGGGTCCCTCAGGGATCAATTCTGGGCCCTATCTTGTTCTCGCTTTATATGCTTCCCCTTGTACATATAACTCGGCAATTTAGCACCATCTCCGACCATGGTCATGTGGATGACATGCAGCAGTATTTATAGCTAAGCCAACCTATTTAAGTAACATGGACCTTCTGCATGATTGCTTGGCCGATATTAAGTATTGGATGTCCCTTAATTTCCACCAGCTAAACTGAGATAACACTGAGAACCTGGTTATTGGTCCTGAGAACCACACAGCAAGCATATTGGTCCACTGGCTGCTAATATAAAACCCTCCTCTAAAACATCTGTGTCAATTTTGCAAGCAATCCCAATGTGCCTTGCCAAAGTGAAGAATCGCCTCTCATTGAAAATGAATAGAGGCAATGTAATCGCCAAAGAAATTTGCTTGTCGTTGCTTTCTGTGTGGCTTAGTTTTTTGTTTCGCCAGTGTCTCAACTCCAACTTGCACAAAATGTCGCCGCCAGACTTTTGACTACAACCTGTCACAGATCTCAAAATACCCAGTAGTAGCGACCCTGCACTGGCTGCAGTTAGACTTAGAATACAAATTTTACTCATCATCCTCAAATCGCTGCACGGTCTAGCTCCACCTTATATTACAGAGTTACTGATACCATACACCCCCACAAAGCCACTCAGGTCCTCTAACCAAGATCTCCTAGCTGTTACCCCCCGCTCAAGATTCACTACAAAGGGATTCCATGCATTTCATTTTCTGTCTTAGCACCCACCCTTTGGGACCACCTCCCTTTAACCATTCGATCTGCTGAGTCTGTTTTACGTTTTAAAAAACATTTGAAAACACATCTGTTTAAATCTGGGTTTGTAATAATTGGTGTTGTCTTTTCTTTTATCTGTACTTTTATTTTTATATTTTCTCCATAAAGAACTTTATCATTTTTGTTTGTATAAGTGCTACATAAATAAATATTTATTATTATTATTATTATTATTGTTATTATTATTATGTCCAAAAGCAACAACAAAAAAAAAATGTCCTACATGTCATCCAACATGATAGATCTTTGGGATGTACATGCTTAAATGAGTTGTTCTGTATTATTTTTTCACAGGTAAATTTAAGATGACAGGGAAACTAGAGCAAAAGGGCTCAGTGCTGACTGGGGCATGTAGGGGCTACATGTGGTGCTTTACGCTTCCCCCACAGTGTTGTGTAGACTGCTATAAGGGAGAAAGAGCAAAGCTCTGTAATTAGAGCAGGGATGTGGTACTAGGGGTACTGAGATAATTAGGTTACACTCTCAAGGGAGGGGGGTAGGGGATAATGCTATATTGTTTCTACGTGCTAAAAGATGGGCCTTTATTCCTGCTGGCCCTTGTAAGAGCCTTGGGGAACTGGGCCTCACCAGAGCCACACCCTGATGGCAGTGTGGGGACACTGACGAGACAGGAAAGCAGTTTAAGGGCAAATGGGGTTTGGGAAGCAGACACTGGATTTGTGACCTTGTTAGGCTTGTGAGTTCAGGTCTTTGCGGGACATAATTTAAAGCAGAAAGGGGGTGATCCCAAACGCGCTACAAACCGGCTATATAGACAAGGAACTATAGGTGCTCAACAGAAGGACCAGTGAATAAAGAGAATACCAAACCCGGACTACTTCGCTAGGACTAACCCGAGATAAGGAGGACTGGAGCACACAGAGCTCAGAGCAAAACAAAATATTTTAATACGACTGACGTTTCGACGTCAACGACGTCTTCTTCAGAGTCAAAATGGAAATACAGACAAATGCACCGGGAGGTATATAAATACCCTCCCATCAATTACACAAAATAAGGTGCGCATGTGTAGGACTAATAAATCTCGTCATAGATACCACATATACAATGTTATCTTCTTTAACAGGATAAAGAGAAGAACGATAAATGTCATAGGTAAATTAACTAAATAATTGTCTATTGTGAACATGGCATAAAACAATATAAAATGAAAATCAAAAAGCCTGTACACAAGTTACAAAAAACATGAAAGATTCAGCGACTCATTTAACCCATTGGGTTCCACACTATTGAGTGTATGTATCCAGTACGCCTCCCTGCGGAGCAGTTGCTTAATAATATCTCCGCCTCTGGATGATGAAGTGACTCTCTCAATACCCCAAAATTTTAGAGAAGAGACAGAACCATGATTGGCTTCAGCGTAATGTCGCGCAATAGCATAGTCCATATTTTTAGACCGGATCGCGGTCTTATGTTCAGCAATTCTAAGTTTGAGGGCTCTCTTAGTCTGTCCGATGTAGATTTTGGAGCATATACATTTCAGCATGTAGATAACATGGGTAGTGTTGCAGTTAATAAAAGTGGTTATTTTAAATTCCTTGCCCGAACGTGGATGACAGAAGACTTTAATGTCATTAGAGTTAGAGCAATGGACACAGTGTCCACAGCGATAGAACCCTCTAGGGGGCGTAGGTAGCCAGGAGGGTTTTGTCTGCGGACTACTCACCATGCTGTGAACCACCTTATCTTTTAAGTTGTGTGGCCTTCTAAAGCACACACGCGGAGGTTCGGAAGTAAATTTATTTAAAAGAGGGTCACTCTGGAGAATGGGCCAGTGTTTACGGACAATGTTTTTAACTCTTCCAGCGACCGGACTGAACTCAGTGGAAAAGCAAATACGAGGACGGGTAGCACGCTTAGGCTTTTTACAGAGGAGGGACTTCCTATCAGTATGGCGGGGCTCGGTCAATAGCGGCAGTAACGTCAACAATACTGTAGCCTCTTTGAATAAATCTGCTACGCATCTGACAGATGTTGCTTTCAAATTCTGCATCCGTGCTACAGTTGCGTCTCAAGCGCAAGAACTGTCCAATCGGTATATTACGTATCAGTGGACGGGGGTGATTGCTATCCGCTCTTAACAGAGTATTTCTGCTTAAGGGTTTACGGAAGATGGTAGATTGGTCAGATGCGTAGCAGATTTATTCAAAGAGGCTACAGTATTGTTGACGTTACTGCCGCTATTGACCGAGCCCGCCATACTGATAGGAAGTCCCTCCTCTGTAAAAAGCCTAAGCGTGCTACCCGTCCTCGTATTTGCTTTTCCACTGAGTTCAGTCCGGTCGCTGGAAGAGTTAAAAACATTGTCCGTAAACACTGGCCCATTCTCCAGAGTGACCCTCTTTTAAATAAATTTACTTCCGAACCTCCGCGTGTGTGCTTTAGAAGGCCACACAACTTAAAAGATAAGGTGGTTCACAGCATGGTGAGTAGTCCGCAGACAAAACCCTCCTGGCTACCTACGCCCCCTAGAGGGTTCTATCGCTGTGGACACTGTGTCCATTGCTCTAACTCTAATGACATTAAAGTCTTCTGTCATCCACGTTCGGGCAAGGAATTTAAAATAACCACTTTTATTAACTGCAACACTACCCATGTTATCTACATGCTGAAATGTATATGCTCCAAAATCTACATCGGACAGACTAAGAGAGCCCTCAAACTTAGAATTGCTGAACATAAGACCGCGATCCGGTCTAAAAATATGGACTATGCTATTGCGCGACATTACGCTGAAGCCAATCATGGTTCTGTCTCTTCTCTAAAATTTTGGGGTATTGAGAGAGTCACTTCATCATCCAGAGGCGGAGATATTATTAAGCAACTGCTCCGCAGGGAGGCGTACTGGATACATACACTCAATAGTGTGGAACCCAATGGGTTAAATGAGTCGCTGAATCTTTCATGTTTTTTGTAACTTGTGTACAGGCTTTTTGATTTTCATTTTATATTGTTTTATGCCATGTTCACAATAGACAATTATTTAGTTAATTTACCTATGACATTTATCGTTCTTCTCTTTATCCTGTTAAAGAAGATAACATTGTATATGTGGTATCTATGACGAGATGTATTAGTCCTACACATGCGCACCTTATTTTGTGTAATTGATGGGAGGGTATTTATATACCTCCCGGTGCATTTGTCTGTATTTCCATTTTGACTCTGAAGAAGACGTCGTTGACGTCGAAACGTCAGTCGTATTAAAATATTTTGTTTTGCTCTGAGCTCTGTGTGCTCCAGTCCTCCTTATCTCGGGTTAGTCCTAGCGAAGTAGTCCGGGTTTGGTATTCTCATAATTTAAAGCAGCTTGGACCTTTCCGTTAATTTGTACAGTGATAATACAAGAACACTTAGGGCCTGATTTACTAAGTCTTTTAGCGTGTGCAAAACCTTTTACAAGACATAAAACTAATAACACAACCAATGATTGGTGCAAAACAAATACCACAACCAATCATTGGTCATGTTATTGGTTTTGTGTGTGCTAAAAGGTTTTGCACACCCTAAAGGTCTTAGTAAATCAAGCCCTACATGTGTGAATGTGATGCAAATGAGAAATGGCAAAGGGAATATTAATAAATATCACTATGCAGCGAATGGACAGCGATGAAGAAGAAAAAGATGATGATGATGATGGAGGTGGTCACATTGCAACAACAGTGCTGTACCTTCAATGATGTGCTTTCTGGACAGTCCCCTTTCTGTCTCCGCCCTGCAGGTGGACACAAGTATTGTCACAACAAGGCTCAAGAGTGTGAAACCGAAAAACCAACTACGCTCTCCTGCGTTATTCCTCCATACAGTAGCAATTCATTGCCTGATTATATGTAATAAAGGCTCTGGGTAAAATAAAACTGCATCTAGTGTAATGTCTTCACAGCTTTAAGGATCATAAAACCATCAAGAAAATGAAAACGGTTGTTCCCTGATCAGTATTATAAGAAATATATTTACAGACTACAAACAAAAACATATGTTCAGGGAGATAGCATTTATTTCAATTGGAGTGTATGTGTATGGGGTACATATCAAAATACATATTTAGCTGCTTATGCAGTGTACTATGTTTTTATGAACATATGTATTGTGATCAAATTACTTGGAATAAACCAATACATATTTATGTTGTGTAAAAACACACACAAGTTTGTATTTTTAACAGCATTTTTTTAAAAATTTGGCAAATCACAATAATCATCATAAGATATGACGAATAATGTGTATCGACAAATTTCTAATAAAAAAAAAAAGAAATGAATGGAAATAAAGTAAAGAAAAAATATGTTTTTTTTTTTTTTTCAACGGTTCACATACACCCCCCCCCCCCCCATGTTGAACAAAGAAAGACACGTACTGTCCTCCCCAGTAGATTTTAGTGGTCACTACAAAACTGGATCGTCTGTGAAAGAGAGAGTGAGGAAGAGAGAGTGAGGAAGAGAGAGAGAGAGAGAGAGAGGGAGAGGAAGAGAGAGAGAGAGACAAGCAGGCAGACAAAGAGATATAGTGCAAGAAAAAAAACAGAGATGGGCACAGAGGAGTCACCAATTATTTACAGCATTTTACCATTACTGCCTTCATCACAAAAATCACAGATACGATGCAGAAAGATAAATCAGAAGGGAGCTATAAATATAGATGCACCTCCATCCTTTCTTCTTAATGATGTTTCCCAGGGTGATTTCAGCCCTAAAGAGAAAGAGAAAGAGAAAGAGAAAGAGAGAGAGAGAGAGAGAGAGAGAGAGAGAGAGAGAGAGAGAGAGAGAGAGAGAGAGAGAGAGAGAGAGAAAAAAACAAATATACTGAAAATCGGACAACAGAAGTACAACTACAAAACCAACACTGGTATTCCTTCTATGTTACAATACTATACAAACATACCATACATCTCACATTACAAGACTGGAAATAATTTTTCATTGTGGAATGCCAATAAAGTATACTTTTCCTGATACAGAGAAGAGAGAGAGAGAGAGAGAGAGAGAAAGAGAGAGAGAGAGAGAGAGAGAGAGAGAGAGAGAGAGAGAGAGAGAGAGAGAGAGAGGGGGTAATTCTGTACATAACTACCCAGTCATAAATCACATGAGCAAACATACCTGGCAGATACAGCACTAACCTTCCTGAGGCATATACCTCTGCAGTGTCAAAGAGGTTTACACCATTTTCATAAGCGATGGTCATCACGTTCTCTGCCATCTGAGAAACACAGACACTGAAGCTCAGACACACTGAGACTCAGAGACACTGAAGCTGAGATATGCAGAGAAGCACACAGAGACATAACACTGGAATGACTTACTTCATCTGAGATTTGTGAGCCAAAAGTCACCCAGGTGCCTGAGAACAGAATGAATACACACCATTATCTTAGTCGCAAAGAATTAGGCTACACACAGACACACACACACACACACACAGATGTTTTACTCTTATAGATCTGCAGGCTATACACATACAGTATACACATCCACACACAGACACACACATGTATACAGCTGTTAAACTCTCAAACAATGTCACACACTAAACAGACACTACACACACAATAAACATACATCATAGTCACAGAATATGCTATTGCATACACACGAACGCGCACACACACGTACGTACGTACACACACACACACACACACACACACACACACAGATGTTTTACTCTTATAGATCTGCAGGCTATACACATACAGTATACACATCCACACACAGACACACACATGTATACAGCTGTTAAACTCTCAAACAATGTCACACACTAAACAGACACTACACACACAATAAACATACATCATAGTCGCAGAATATGCTATTGCATACACACGAACGCACACACACACACGCACGCACGCACGCACGCACGCACGCACGCACGCACGCACACACACACTGCCTTAAGCACTCCCACACCTCCCTGCTCTCCACCACATGCTGAGATAGGGTCTGACATGCGGGGTGTAATAATCCAGTAATCCTCACACAATGTCTCTGAATATATATTTAGCGAGAAAGTCACATACAATGTCACATTGTTACATGTCAGCCAGGCATATATTAACAAATCTTGGATGTTGGGGTGTAGAAGCCACTGAGGGCATTGGACCAGTGGCATGAGCGTATTCAGTTCCCACTGATGGAGATCCTTCATGTAAAATACTTCAGTAAAAACTCTTGCAGTTATCAAGTGTGAGGCAATAGGTCACGCTGAGATCAGAGTAAATAAAGACATTTAAAGCTGTACAGTTGGTTTGGAGTCTGCCTACAGTGTGTGTCCTTCAGATATCCATGTACACCATGGTACTGCCATAGCACTGCAGCATACCATGGAGTGCAATGGGGAGTTTTTTTGCTCACCTAGTCCCAGACAGGATACACGCAGGCCTGATTTCCCCAGGTTCCTGAAACGCAAAGAGAGTTGAGGGTTATTCAGTTCATTTTTACAAAGTCCAGTCTGACCCAATCCATCACAGATAAAAAGGCTAGTGGATCCAGCATACAGAGGCAGATTGTGTTGTTGGAAACAACATGCTTTTCAGCCAGACCTGACAAGCCTACTTCGCCATTAGGATACGAGCATTTGTCATTGGCTTGTCCACACTCAAACCAGAAAACTGATACACTCTCCCCCCCCTTCATCAGAATGGCACAAGGGATGTTCTGATGAAGACCCCTTGGTTGTGTTATTAGTTGTGCATGTGTGTTTTTCTTATGAAGGCCCCTTGGTTGTGTTATTAGTTGTGCAT
>CM056393.1:17058622-17483622 GCA_029718625.1 Synaphobranchus kaupii
AAAACTGTAGTAGTAGATTTAAACTGACCAGCAAACTCAGGCAGACAACTACAGTACATCATGCTTGAACTGAAAAAATAATACCGTTCAAATCCTTTAAAAAAGATTTCTGTTTTCCCATGTTCATAAGCAAAAGAAATTTGAATATAATTACAATATAATTTATGAAATATAATTCAATGGTTAAAACAGTGTTTTGCTTTGAATATGGTTTCTTCCTATCAGTCCACAAAGGGAGTTTGTCCTGGCCACTGTTGCCACTGTCGCCTTAGGTTTGCTCTTGTGAGGGTTTAGGCCAGGGTTTTCTGTGAAGCGCATTGTTGCAATTGTTTGTAAAAATGCGCTATAAATACATTTTTGACTTGATTTGATCTTTTGATTTGAACACAAAGACGAACTGAAAGAAATGCTCCATTTTTCAGCATTCAGTTAAATAACATGCAAACCTCATTGACCTAAGTTACAATGCTTCAGGTGCGGGAAAAAAAACTGTTTTAGATTTTCAAAAAGCCCAAATCTTTGAGGGAAAAAATAATGTGTCTGTCAATGCAAAGTATCATGTTCTTTAATTTGACAAGTAGAAAGTTAGCATAATTGCACCTTTTATGTGCATCAGCTTTTATTTACAGTAGCAGTAATAATAAATGGATCATGAGAGGTTTAAAGTTAATTTGTAAAATGTGAGGTTTATAGCACATTTATAGGCTATTGTGTGTTCTGTCTAGACTTCAAATTTAACAGATCTTTTACACTTCATTCCTTGATTTCATTAAAAGCCAGTGAAATAGAAGTGTTGGAAGTGAGTTGTTTACAATTGAACTGGCATTAACTGTCTGCTACACTTCTTGATGTTCAAACAGGAAATTTGTGCTAAAGTGGATTTTTGAATATTCTTTTTTTTTTTTGCACACAGCAAAGAAATTAAATGTAAAATTAATTTTATTTATTCAATTTGCATTTGGTTTTTCCTCCCTGTCTATCTGTCTCATCCATGCTTTCTTGATCCCAAAAGCTTATTTCTTCTTGCTTGTCTGATGCAGATTCTAAGAAATCTATTTGGTGCTCGAATCACCTCTCTTCTCCGGGCTCAGCCTGAGGTCAACGAGGGGTCAGGCGAGAACCCACCCACTGTCTCACGGGGTGGACGTGGCCTGTCTAATGGGGTGGGGCCTGCACGTGCGGATGTGCCCCGCTTCTTCCTGGACTTTATTGGTCACCAAAGAAGGTTCAGGGGCAGAACCCGGAAGAGATCTGGGAGGGGCTGTTTTGGGTTGAAGATGGATCGCATTGGAGCCCTGAGTGGATTGGGCTGCTGATAAGCATAGGCTAAGGTAAATTATTCATCTACTAGTTACATTGAGCCTGGTTATTGAAGTCAAATAGAAATATTGAATGTTAATAAATATACTGAAGCATAGTGCTTTATTATTGCCAGTTTTAAAAAAAACATTTTAAAATGACACATTTTGACATTTACATCATATTTAACACAATGTCTATATTTTGCTGAAATGAAAACAGTTTATATATTTTGTGTTTTGTATTACAGGAGAAACTTGAAACATTTCTATTTAAAGAGGCCAGGTAATGGTCAACCAAGGTCCTCGTCAGAGTGACACAGTCCATCTTCTGTGGGCGTGGTGATGGGCTGGATCCTTTCACCCTCTGTGTTCTCCTCCATTCAACAGCTGAATGAAGACACAAAATGTCTGTTAAAATGAGAGCACAAAGTGTGTGTAATCAGCTCAATAATGTAGCAATAATCCTAAAATCTTAATCATGCGCTTAACTACGTGCGTTATCAGTACAGTGCTTTGATGTTTCCTTTGACGAGAATGTGCTGTACTGCTGTCACAAGCAGAAGGTCATTCACTTGTAACCTGCTACTGAAACGTGAAATGTGAACTGTGAGATGTGGACCCCAGACATCTCGGTGTCTAGGACTTTTATGTTTTTAGGGAGAGTATGACTCCCAGCTTTGTCACAAGCTGGTCTGATTGTGTTGTTCTTTATGTCTTGATGTGGTTTTGTTATGTTGTTGTTATGTTGTTGTTGTTGTTGTTGTTGTTGTTGTTTTTTTGCTGATCAGATGACAAGTTGTTGCTATCAGTTGTGTGTCAAATGATCATGTGGGGAATTCCCACTTTAATAGTTCCCTTGACCAAATTCAATCAACATGAGTTTAAACCTGCTCTGTGTGTCGTGTTTGTATAAATATTATTTATTATGAATTCAAAAATTTGTTTATGATTATAAATACATACAGCTCAGATTTTTATTTTTTCATGAAAGCCAAAGGCAACTGCATTTCTTCTATTGATATTATTTAAGTTTATTTGGACCCAAAGGTCCTAGAGCACTCAATTACCAAAATAAACCATCCTATATTAAGGTAAACTCTGGTACCAATTTTTTTTTTTTTACCTGCCTGTTATAATATTGGGGCAGCACAGTGGTGTAGTGGATAGCACTGTCGCCTCACAGCAAGAAGGTCCTTGTCCATGTGGGTTTCCTCCGGGCACTCTGGCTTCCTCCCACAGTCAGTCCAAAGACATGCAGATTAGACTAATTGGAGACTCTAAATGTGTGTTTGAGTGAATGGTATGTGCCCTGCAATGGGTATATCCAGGGTATATGCCTGCCTCTCGCCCAATGCATTCTGGGATAAGCTCCAGCCCCCCGTGGCCCTGACCAGCAATAACCGGGTTAGATAGTGGATGGATGTTATAATAGTGAAATTGTTCCAACAGATTTGCCATAGTAATTAATACAGTTTACCTGTAATCAACATTGGCGAGAGATTGAGGAGAGTATAGTCTTGGAGATTGAGGAGTTAAACTGTCAAAAGACAGGTTATAAGACAGTGCATTTAAATTATTTGCTAGGTTGCTGTGACTACATGTCATTTTACCTTATAAACCAAACTACTTTGTGTTTCAAAGGAAACACTGTGGAACTGTGGAAACATAGACATATGATCAATACTGCACAGTGAAAATGATGGTCTAAATTTAACACCCGAGGGTGTTTATATCAGACTACAGACTCATATAAACATCCTAGGGTGTAAGACAGGTTACAAGAGAGTATATTTTAATTATTTGCTAGCTAAGGTTGCAAGACTATATGCCATTTTACCTCATAAACCAAACTACTTTGGGTTTCAAAGGAAACACTGTGGAACTGTGTAAACATAGACATATGATCAACTCTGCACGGCAAACATGTCAGTGTAAATTTAACACCCAAGGGTGTTTATAACATTTTTGCTGTGTATGGAAATGTAGATGTGTGATCCATTTAAATGCATTCAAAAATCAACTTGAGTAAGGGTGGCCACTAGAACCCAGAGACAATCTTAATCAATTACCGTTTCTTAAACTTCCACTGCCTTTCAGTATAAAGTTGATTATATATAATATACAGTCAAGCCGGAAAGTCTGCACACCCCTTTCACCTTCTCCACGTTTTATTACGTTACAGACATATTCTACAATAGATTGAGTCCATTTTTTGTCTCAAAATTCTACACAAAATAGCCCATAATGACAAAGTGAAAACAGGTTTTTAGACATTTGTACTAATTTATAAAAAATCAAAATGTAAAATATATGTACACAAGTGTGCACACCCTTTGATATGACACCCAAAAGTGAGCTGAGGTGCATTTTGTTTCCACTGATACTGCTTGAGATGTTTCTACAACTTAACCGGAGTCCACCTGTGATAAATTCAATTGATTGGACATGATTGGGGATTGCCAACACCTGCCTATATAAGGTCCCACAGTTGACAGTGCATGTCAGAGCAAACTCCAAGCCATGGGGTCAAAGGAATTATCTGCTGACCTCAGAAACAGGATTGTGTCAAGGCATAGATCTGCAGCTTTTCCCAAAGAGCACAGTGGCCACCATCATTCGTAAATGGAAGAAGTTTGGAACCACCTAGAATCTTCCTAGACCTGGCCGCCCGGCCAAACTGAGCAATCGGGGAAGACGGGCCTTGGTCAGGGAGGTGAGCAGGAACCCGAGGGTCACTCTGACAGAGCTCCAGCGTATCCTTGTGGAGATGGGAGAACCTTTCAGAAGATCAACCATCCAGGCAGCACTCCACCAATCAGGTCTTTATGGTAGAGTGGCCAGACGGAAGCCCCTCCTTAGTAAAAGGCACATCACAGCCCGCTTGGAGTTTGCCAAAAGGCACCTAGAGGACTC
Source organism: Synaphobranchus kaupii (assembly GCA_029718625.1). NCBI lineage: Eukaryota > Metazoa > Chordata > Actinopteri > Anguilliformes > Synaphobranchidae > Synaphobranchus > Synaphobranchus kaupii. Next base: position 17,062,837 of record CM056393.1, read on the forward strand.
TCAAACCATGAGAATCAAGATTCTCTGGTCTGATGAAACCAAAATTTAACTTTTTGGCCTGAATACCAAGCGTCACGTCTGGAGGAAACCAGGCACCGCTCATCACCTGGCTAATACCATCCCTACAGTGAAGCATGGCGGTGGCAGCATCATGATGTGGGGATGTTTTTCAGCAGCGGGAATGGGGCGACTAGTCCTGACAGAGGGAAAGATGAATGCAGCTAAGTACACCGAGATCCTTGAAGAAAACCTGCTCCAGAGCGCTCTGGACCTCAGACCGGGGCGAAGGTTTACCTTCCAACATGACAACGACCCGAAGCACACAGCCAAGAGAACAAAGGGGTGGCTTCGGAGAAAGTCGGTGCATGTCCTTGAGTGGCCCAGCCAGAGCCCAGACCTGAATCCAATTGAACATCTGTGGAAAGAGCTGAAAATGGCTGTGTACCGACGCTCCCCATCCAACCTGACGGAGCTTGCAAGGATATGCCAAGAGGAATGGGCAAAAATGTCCAGAAACAAGTGTGCCAAGCTCGTAGCTTCTTTCCCAAGATGCCTTGAAGCTGTAAAATGGCTGTGTAAGGTGCCAAAGGTGCAGCAACCAAGTATTAGGCTAAGGGTGTGTACAGATATGTAACCCCTAAATAACCTATTTTTGTCAGTAAAATAAAATTGCATATTTTCTAAAAACCTGTTTGCTTGACTGTATATACACACATACAGACGGGTGACAAATTAAAGGAAAATCCCCTACACTGTGGGGGTCCGGTGGCTTTTATGCTGTGCGGGGCATTTTTCCTGGCATGGTTTGAGTCCACTTGTCCCCATAGAGGGAAGGGTCACTGCAAATCAATACAAAGTTATTCTGAGTGATCACCTTTATCCTATGATGAAACATTTCTATCCTGGTGGGAGTGGGCTCTTCCAGGATGACAATGCCCCCATCCAGAGGGCATGAGGGGTCACAGAATGGTTTGATGAGTATGAAAATGATGTGAATCATATGCTATGGCCTTTGCAGTCACCAGATCTCAACCCAATTGAACACCTATGGGAGATTTTCGACCGACGTGTTAGACAGCGCTCTCTACCACCATCATCAAAACACCAAATGACAGAATATCTTTTGGAAGAAAGGTGTTCCATCCCTCCAGTAGAGTTCCAGAGACTATAATCTATGCTAGACTAGAGGTAGAATCTATGCCAAGGTGCATTGAAGCTGTTCTGGCGGCTCGTGGTGGGCCAACACCTTACTAAGACACTTTATGTTGGTTTTTCCTTTAATTTGTCACTCGTCTTTCCGTCTGTATATACAGTAAAAGTTTGGACACACCTACTCATAGAAGGTTTTTTTCCGTTATTTTTACTGTTTTCCACATTTTGGAATAGTAAAGACATCAAAACGTACGGGTTACGGATGTAACCCTGGTTCTATGAATACGGTCAACACGCCACGGTATGGGTCATCCACGCCGAGAGGAGGAGCTGCTAGGAGACTGTTTATCAAATTAACCACCACTATGGGCGGAACCACGTCACGCCATAAATATGGCGCTTGTACGCCGCCCGACCTCTTTTGCCGACTTGAGGGCACTTGCCGTCCTGAGGGCGCAAGGTTCCCTGCCTGACCACGCAGCGTGGCGTGTTGACCGTATTCATAGAACCAGGGTTACATCCGTAACCCGTACGTTCTATTTCATACCGGTCAACACGCCACGGTATGGGTCACAGAGTACCAAATAACGTCAGGCGGGGAATGTAGTGGGGTAACCAGGACCGCAGGGTCATAGCATGAGTGCGGATCCCGTCAAATAAAATACACCACTGGCTGCTGTTCTACCAGAAGAGCAAGCTCAAGTGGGAAAACGTGGAACATAACCATCGGGTGATTAAAAACCCTGAATCATCACTAATTTATATCTGAGGTTGCTCCGCTGCCCCGAGGACAGAGGAGGCAACCGATGCTGATGACACTACGTCCAGGCTATAAAACCTGGCGAAAGTGAGAGATGAGGCCCAGCCCGCCGCTGCACAAATATCAGCGAGTGGGGCGCCACGTAGTAAGGCCCAGGAGGTAGCTACACCCCGAGTGGAGTGAGCTACCACGCCTGAGGGAGGGGGCACGTTAGAGCTGCTGTAAGCCGTGGAAATCGTCTCTACGATCCAGTGGGCCAAGCGCTGTTTAGACAGGGCAAGCCCCTGCGTAGCCCCTCCATAACCCACAAACAGGTTATTCGTTCTCCTAACCGCACTTGTGCGGGAGATGTAAGACCGCAGGGCCCGGACAGGGCACAGTGAGTGCAGTCTGGCCTCTTCAAGGGTCTCATGGGGAGGAGGATGAAAAGCCTCCAACACGATTGGCCGAGACACGTAAGACCGCGAGAGGACCTTAGGCCGAAACGCGGGGTTGGGGCGCAGAGAGACCGGTGAGCTACTGTCCCCCAACTGCATACAGGCTGGGTGTATTGACAGTGCGTGCAGCTCGCTCACACGCCTCGCGGAGGCGATAGCGAGCAGGAAGGCAGTCTTAAAGGAGAGGAGCTTTAGGCTGAGCCCCTCTAGGGGCTCAAACGGTGGCTCAGTGAGGGCATTCAAAACCAGCTGCAGGTCCCATGAAGGGACTGCGTTAGATCTAGGCGGCCGAAGCCGCCTGGCTCCTCGGAGGAATTGGCTGGCGAGAGGGTGAGCTCCCACTGTCCGGCCCTCGATACGATCATGGCGGTCCGAAATGGCCGCCAGATAACCCCTGAGCGTGGATTCTGCCAGACCTTCTTCAAAGAGGGACTGGAGAAACGCCAAAATGACTGATACCTCGCACCGGGTCGGGCTAGACCCGTTCGTTTGGCACCAGCGGCTGAACCTGCCCCACTTCCCGGCGTACAGCGCCCTCGTGGAGGGGGCCTTAGACGCCTGAAGTGTCTCCAGCACTGCTGACTCTAGGCCCTGCGGGCACCTCCGCCCACGGGCCAAACATGCAGGTTGAAAAGCTCCGGGTTCGGATGCCACAGCAGGCCCTGGGCCTGCGACAGCATATCCGCCCTGGTTGGGAGGCGCCAGGGGGTGCCCTGTAGCGACTCCCTTAGGTCCGCCATCCATCTCTGCTGGGGCCAGTTGGGGGCAATCAGCAGAACCTGTGCCCCTGAGTTCCTGATCCTTGCCAGAACTGTGGGCAGGAGAGGCAAGGGGGGAAAAGCATAGAGCAGGGCTGGAGGCCACTGGTGTGCCAGCGCGTCCACGCCCAATGTCCCCGCCGTGCCCACCATTGAGTACCACAGGGGGCAGTGAGCATTCTCCCTGGATGCGAAGAGGTCCACCTGTGCCTCCCCGAAGCGGGACCAAATGGACTGCACGATATCTGGGTGCAGGCGCCATTCCCCTGGTCTCGGGCCACCCCTGGACAGCATATCGGCTGCCACATTGGCTGTGCCCGGCACGTGCACTGCCCTCAGGGACATGCCTTGAGCATGTGCCCATAGCAGGATCTGGCATGCTTTCGCATGCAGGGTTGGGGATCGAACCCCACCCTGGCGATTTATGTAAGCGACCGCCGTGGAGCTGTCTGTCCGGACAAGAACATGTCTGCGCCAGACCACTGGGCGGAAATGGACCAATGCCCGAAGCACTGCCTCCATTTCTAGCAGGTTTATGTGTTTGCCTGCCCATGAGGGGCTCCACAAACCCTGCACGGACTGGCTCTCTCTGACGGCTCCCCAGCCGGTCTTGGAGGCGTCCGTGGTGATCGTCACCCTTAACCCTACTGGCCCCAAGGGAACGCCCTCCTTGAGGCCAGGGGTGGTGAGCCACCAATCCACTGGCTCCAGGCACTTCTGGGTAATAGGGAGGAGTCGCCGCCCGTCTTCGTGCGGGCTCATTCCTTGTGCCGTCGCCCAACGCTGTAACGGGCGCATATGCAGCAGCCCAAGTGGCACAACCTGGGCGGCTGAGGCCATCAGGCCGAGCAGCCTCCGGCAAAGTCTCACTGTCACCTGCCGCCCTGCGGCAAAATGGGACAGACTCTTCATCAGCACCTGTTGCCTCTCTGGGGTTAGAGAGGCCCGCATGGACCCCGAATTCAAAACTAGGCCCAGGAAAACCCTCTCTCTGGAGGGGGTGAGGTGGCTCTTTTCCCTGTTCAGGGTCAGGCCCAAGCTGGCCAAGTGGGCCAGTACCGACCTCGTATCCTCTCTCGCTCGTTCCACTGACGGAGCACAGATTAACCAGTCGTCGAGGTAGTTCGCAATGCGAATACCTTGGCGACGGAGTGGGATCAGCGCGGCATCCATGCACTTCGTAAAAGTGCGTGGGGCCAGGGCTAGGCCAAAGGGGAGGACCGAGTACTCGTACCCTGTGCCCCTGAAGAAAAAGCGGAGGTACTTCCGGTGATCCCGGTGTATGGGGATATGGAAGTACGCATCCCTCAGATCCACAGAGGTGAACCAATCGCCATCTCTCACCTGAAGGAGGAGACTGGCGAGGCGGAGCATGCGGAAGGGCAGATGCTTTAAAAAGCGGTTGAGCCCTCTCAGGTCTAGGATGGGGCGGAAGCCCCCATCCTTCTTGGGAGCCAGAAAATAGGCTGAATAAAACCCCCGTCCCACTGCCACCGAGGGCAGGGGTGTTATTACTCCCTTCTCTAGCAACACCAGAATCTCGTTGGAGAGAGCTCGCGCAGCAGCCCCGTTTCTCACCCGAGTAGGAATAACCCCGCAAAAGCGGGGGGGCCTGGTGTTGAATTGGAGCCTGTACCCCGACTCCAAAGTGCTGAGCACCCAAGGACATCGGGTACATAGGCGCCACTTTGCGAGATGAAGAGGGGAAAAACGCGGTGCCGGAGGCTGGTAACCGTCACCGACGGGACCGGCCTCGGGAAGCTGACTTACCGGGGGGTTTCCGGAACCGCGCCCCGTCCCGCCAAGAATGCCCGGGCCTCGGCTCCGGGAAGCCGGATGAAGGCCCCTGAAAGGCCCTGTGCACCCCAGTGGGGGTGGGGCCTGAGGCTGGGGGAGCTCCGCGAAAAAAACGGTTCCCGAACGCCCCGCGTGCTGGGGGCCGCGGGGCTGGAGCCCGTCCTACTGCCCCCAACATCTCTCTCGCCCTGCGTGACTGCTCCAAGGCAGCCTCTGCAGGCGGCCCAAACACCTGCCCCGGAACTACTGGGGCAGTAAAGGCTGCTACCTGTTCCTGGTCCGCTAGACCGGACTGAGCCAGCCACACCTGGCGGCGTGCCAGGACGAGTGAGGACATGGAGTGCCCCAGGGCTTGGGCCTGAGCACTAGCCCCGCGCATCATAATGTCCACCACACGCAGCATCTCTCTTGCTGAGTCACTGGGGGCAGCGGAGGACATGTCCTGCAGCATACCCTCCAGGTACACCAACAGTAGTGCGTTGGTGTTGGCCAGTCGGGCCGCAAGGGCGGCGGACTGATAAGCCTTACACACCCGCTTGTCAGTAGCCCTGCATCGCTTATTGGGATGCTGGGAATCAGTATTAGACCTATAGGTAGCGCCTGCGAGCAGCGAAAACATAGGCCCAATCTGTGGAGGGGCCGCCAACCCATAGGACGCGGCACCCTCCATATTGGCCAACTGGGTCCTGGGGAGCCCATAGGTCCCAGGAGACTGCCAGGATGCCTGTAGTTCTGTCAGAAAATCGGGCAGAGGTGGTAATGCCTCTGCCCTCGGCCGCTGAACGCCGCGGCTGAAAAGTGAGGGAGCAGGAACCGCCACGGGGGGAAGGCGAGCATGCTCCGCCGCCCTGAGAATCACCGCCCGGTCAGAGGGATCCAAGGGCGGGAGCTCAGAAGCGCCGTTGCTTTCCTGGCCAGACACTGACCCCTCCTCAGTCCCAGACTGTTGGGGGTCCGTCTGACGGTACAGGCTATCCGACGCCGTCGTAGACAGCTCGTCAGGGTGACGGCAGGAAGGTCCAGGCAACGGGCCCCAGGGGTCCCGGGGCCTGGGTGACTGCTGCTGTGATGCTACCAGCCCCTGAAGGGTCTGCTGCATCGCCTGCACCTGCAGCTGAAGCTGATGGAACCCCGGTTCCTGATGCTTGCGCTTTCTAGTGCGCTTCCTGGCCCCAGCCCCCCAAGCATGTGGCTCCCTATCATGCTCCACAAACGCTGATTGCCCAGGTGCGACGTCCTCCCCAGACGTCCCACCATCTCCCGGATTCTGTACACCTTCCGACATGCTTAGCCCGGAAGTGTGTCCAACACCAAGCCAAGGGCCCGAGTCAGTGGTACTGAAGGACCGCGAGGGGGTGTGGAAGCCTCAGGCAGCGTCTGCTCTCACGAGCAGAGAGGCCCCTTCCGGCTGTTTTTTTTTTTTTTTTTTTTTTAAGCTGGAGCGGCAGCGTGCTGCCCACCACCAACAGGAATGGCGTATGTCCAACACCAAGCCAAGGGCCCGAATCAGTGATACTGAAGGACCGCGATGGGGTGTGGAAGCCTCAGGCAGCGTCTGCTCTCACGAGCAGAGAGGCCCCTTCCGGCTGTTCTTTTTTTTTATTTTTTTTTATTTTTTTTTTTTTAGTTACTGTATTGTTGCTGTGCAACTAACGAGTAAACCAACACAATGCCTAATATGGCTAGCATAAACAGAAAGATATTAGTACAACCAATAATAATTTCTGTATGAAAAAAGAAAAACGACAGCCCTCTGCCTTCCACTTATACCGACAAAGGAAATAAATTAATCCTTACCGCGGCTGAAAGCAAACAGAAGGATATCGAACGAACAGCAACAAACCGCGTTGCTGGGGGAGGGAAAGCCCCGGAAACTTACTCCGAACAGGACGTAGCTCCGGGCGCTCGGGAGAGGCAAGAAAAAAATCGCAATTATCGCAAACTAACAAACACAGTCGCAGTCTCAACCTCGAGGAGGCAAAAAGAGGTCGGGCGGCGTACAAGCGCCATATTTATGGCGTGACGTGGTTCCGCCCATAGTGGTGGTTAATTTGATAAACAGTCTCCTAGCAGCTCCTCCTCTCGGCGTGGATGACCCATACCGTGGCGTGTTGACCGGTATGAAATAGAACTATGAGATAACACAAATTAAATTATGCAAAAACCAAAAAAGGGTTAAACAAATTTTAAAAAGTCTTATATTTTAGATTCTTCAAAGTAGCCACCCTTTGCCTTGATAACAGCTTTGCACATTCTTGCCATTCTCTCAAACAACTTCTGTGGTAAACAGGTATTCCACATGGATAACTTGAAGGGTTTCTTCTCCTGACTTATTTTTCCATAGAGTTCAATAGGAAAATTTGTCAGGAGAAACAACCCTTCAAGTGATCCATCCATATCTATTGCATATCTGGCAGCAGAGTGATGGTTTAAGGCTTGTTTGATACGTCAGACCCTTGATGACTTAGAGCCATTTAGCCAACCATGTGTTCCACACTGTTCCAGTGTAATTTAAAGCTAAATCTAGTCCCACCCCCCCAATTCCCATAGAGATCCATTCAAATGCAGAGGTTATAGTATCGCTTCTAAGAGTACCTGGAAATAAGATATCAGGAGTCTTTTGATATCCTTTTATACAGTCATGATGGCATCACCTTTTTACCTGTGGAATACCTGTTTACCACAAAAGTTGTTTGAGAGAATGGCAAGAATGTGCAAAGCCGTTATCAAGGCAAAGGGTGGCTACTTTGAAGAATCTAAAATATAAGACTTTTTAAAATTTGTTTAACCCTTTTTTGGTTTTTGCATAATTTAATTTGTGTTATCTCATAGTTTTGATGTCTTTACTATTCCAAAATGTGGAAAACAGTAAAAATAACGGAAAAAAACCTTCTATGAGTAGGTGTGTCCGCGGCAGTGTAGTATAATGGTTAGGGAACTGGACTTGTAACTGAAAGGTAGCAGGTTCGATTCCCAGGTAGGACACTGCCGTTGTACCCTTGAGCAAGGTACTTAACCTGAATTGCTTCAGTATATATCCAGCTGTATGAATGGATAAATGTAATAAGAAGTTGTGTAAGTCGCTCTGGATAAGAGCGTCTGCTAAATGCCTATAATGTAATGTAATGTGTCCAAACTTTTGACTGGTACTGTATATATACAGCATATAATATATATATGTATATGATACTGTGTATACAATTGATGATAAGAATATGGTTAAACGTTATATTCATTCTACCCTCTACAAGTGCTAGTGCTGACTGACAGTGTCCAAAAATAAGAATGCTTAAAATTAGTGCTTCAAATCTTAAAACGAACGTCTCCAGACAAAACAATGAGTATTCTTTGAGCCAATGGCTGAAAAATGTATATCAAACACCTGTTAGCCCAGAAACTAAACATCTTGATTTTACTTATCTGGCCAACTTGTCAAAATATTGATCTGATTGTGAATCGGTCCTGGAAAATGTGGGCCAAGGAGATACAGATAAAATAAATCTTCTTTTTTAATTGTCTAGTTATAATGCAGTTGTACCAATGGAAACATTTCCTGAAGAAAAAGTACATTTGCTAAAGATCTTTTGACAATAAGAAAAGTCAGTGGATTCATCACAAACTTTAGACCAATGTCATGATCAAGCATTTTTTTTTGTTAGATTGTAGGCTACATTTCTAAATATAGCATAATGACATTCTAAACATATAGCCAGTGCTTGACAGTCACCAGCAAGCTTGTTAGCAGCTTTAAATGTGCAAACATAGGCCTGTGGCTGTCTATGTTTGCTTTCTAGAAGTAGCTAGTCATGTAATCTCAATGTAAATAGTGTAAGCGTTGTTCATGACCAGGTATTCTACCATATTATTACAGAAAGTAAAGATGTACCTATGGGTACAAAGGTTATGTTCGTAAAGATAATGATTAAGAAATATACTTATAATTTAAATGAACCTCAAATCCGTTCAAAACTTTATTTTTGAATATACATCAATACATCAAACTATATCTTTAAAGCTTTTAGAAAACACAATAAACAGAAAATTTAAAAAATTGCATGTAGCAAGCTAGATACTGGGATTCAATTACAATTATTAATTATTAATAAATACTACTAATTTAAAAATTAAATTACTCAAGGACTGTTGGGCGGCTCATTCTGTTCAGAAACTGTTCTAATCTAATCTAGAGCATTGATGGGCCTCATCAGGATCCAGGATCGTTGCTCTCTAGCGGCCTCCACTGGTCGATTAGGTGACTGCTTGCTAGAGCTGTACCTGAAGTGTCTTAGTGTGTGACGGGTGAAGAATGGACAGAATAATGTTGAATCCACGTCCCGTCTAATCTTTATGCTTTCTTCTCTCTCCTTGTTTCTTCCAGCATAGCCGTGACCAAGATCGCTTTGTCTTTTTTGTCTGGTTTTCTTTTTCCATTGCTTTCTCTGCTTCCGTCACTGTGCCACTGCTCTCTCCTTCTTCAGTGAAGGGGTTCTTCTCTTCCTCTTTCAGAACGCTCTATTGACCATTCTCCTCCTTCAAGTTCACTTTTTCCATAGTTAACCTCTTTTTCCAACAGAACGGTGACCGGAAACCCTTCTTTGGCTTCTTGTTCTTCTTTTCTTTTTCCTGTATCTCAGATTTCATCTCCTCTTCCCTGCTCTTTTCCTCAACAGTGAAGGGATTCTTCTCTTTCTCCATCTCTCTCTCTTTCTTCTCGGTGTTCTCCTCCTTCAAGAGAGCACTCTCCATTGTGTCTGCTTCTCTCTCAGTGAGAGCACTGTATTGACCACTCTCCTCCTTCAAGGTCTCTTCTTCCACAGTTGGCTGCTTTCTCCAGCTCCGCACTGACCAAAACCTCCTTTTTTTCGGGTCTTCTTTCTTCTCCTCTTTCCCCATTTTACACTCACTGCTTTCTTCCTCAGCTCTGACTGTGCTCATCTCCATGACTGTGCTCTCCTCAATCTCCATGACTGTACTCTCCTCAATCTCCATGACTGTGCTCTCCTCAATCTCAATGACTGTGCTCTCCTCAATCTCCATGACTGTGGTCTCCTCAATCTTCATGACTGTGCTCTCTTCAATCTCAATGACTGTGGTCTCCTCAATCTTCATGACTGTGCTCTCCTCAATCTCAATGACTGTGGTCTCCTCAATCTTCATGACTGTGCTCTCCTCAATCTCCATGACTGTGCTCTCCTCAATCTTCATGACTGTGCTCTCCTCAATCTCCATGACTGTGCTCTCCTCAATCTTCATGACTGTGCTCTCCTCAATCTCCATGACTGTGCTCTCCTCGATCTTCATGACTGTGCTCTCCTCAATCTCCATGCCTGTGCTCTCCTCAATCTCCATGACTGTACTCTCCTCAATCTCCATGACTGTGCTCTCCTCAATCTCAATGACTGTGCTCTCCTCAATCTCCATGACTGTGGTCTCCTCAATCTTCATGACTGTGCTCTCCTCAATCTCAATGACTGTGGTCTCCTCAATCTTCATGACTGTGCTCTCCTCAATCTCCATGACTGTGCTCTCCTCAATCTTCATGACTGTGCTCTCCTCAATCTCCATGACTGTGCTCTCCTCAATCTTCATGACTGTGCTCTCCTCAATCTCCATGACTGTGCTCTCCTCAATCTTCATGACTGTGCTCTCCTCAATCTCCATGCCTGTGCTCTCCTCAATCTCCATGACTGTGGTTTCATCAGTCTTCCTGACTATGCTCTCCTCAATCTCAATGACTGTGGTCTCCTCAATCTTCATGACTGTGCTCTCCTCAATCTCCATGACTGTGCTCTCCTCAATCTTCATGACTGTGCTCTCCTCAATCTCCATGCCTGTGCTCTCCTCAATCTCCATGACTGTGCTCTCCTCAATCTCAATGACTGTGGTCTCCTCTATCTTCATGACTGTGCTCTCCTCAATCTCCATGACTGTGCTCTCCTCAATCTTCATGACTGTGCTCTCCTCAATCTCCATGACTGTGCTCTCCTCAATCTTCATGACTGTGCTCTCCTCAATCTCCATGCCTGTGCTCTCCTCAATCTCCATGACTGTGCTCTCCTCAATCTTCATAACTGTGCTCTCCTCAATCTCCATGACTGTGCTCCCCTCAATCTCCATGACTGTGCTTTCCTCAATCTCAATGACTGTGCTCTCCTCAATCTTCATGACTGTGCTCTCCTCAATCTCCATGACTGTGCTTTCCTCAATCTCAATGACTGTGCTCTCCTCAATCTCCATGACTGTGCTCTCCTCAATCTCAATGACTGTGCTCTCTTCAATCTCCAGGACTGTGCTCTCCTCAATCTCCATGCCTGTGCTCTCCTCAATCTCCATGAATGTGCTCTCCTCAATCTCCATGAATGTGCTCTCCTCAATCTCCATGCCTGTGCTCTCCTCAATCTCCATGCCTGTGCTCTCCTCAATCTTCATGACTGTGCTCTCCTCAATCTTCATGACTGTGCTCTCCTCAATCTTCATGACTGTGGTCTCCTCAATCTCCATGACTGTGCTCTCCTCAATCTCCATGACTGTGGTCTCCTCAATCTTCATGACTGTGCTCTCCTCAATCTCAATGACTGTGCTCTCTTCAATCTCCAGGACTGTGCTCTCCTCAATCTCCAGGACTGTGCTCTCCTCAATCTCCATGCCTGTGCTCTCCTCAATCTCCATGAATGTGCTCTCCTCAATCTCCATGCCTGTGCTCTCCTCAATCTACATGCCTGTGCTCTCCTCAATCTTCATGACTGTGCTCTCCTCAATCTTCATGACTGTGCTCTCCTCAATCTTCATGACTGTGGTCTCCTCAATCTCCATGACTGTGCTCTCCTCAATCTCCATGACTGTGGTCTCCTCAATCTTCATGACTGTGGTCTCCTCAATCTCCATGACTGTGCTCTCCTCAATCTCCATGACTGTGCTCTCTTCAATCTCAATGACTGTGCTCTCTTCAATCTCCATGACTGTGCTCTCCTCAATCTCCATGTCCTCCCTCCTGTTCGGTTCATTTAACACGACACATGCTTCTCTTGTTTTTCTTGCACTCCTCATTGTCAGAGCACCGGGTTGACCTGTCTCCTCCTCTGTGCTCTCTTTATCTGTGGTTGCTTGCTTTCTCCTGTGCCACCATGGCTTTTTCTTTGGCGTGTTCTTTTCTTTCTCCTCATCTTTCTCTGTTGTCTCTGTGCCACTGCTCTCTCCCTCCCCTGTGGCTACACTCTCCTCATTCTCCACCTCTCCCTCTGTCTCTTTCTCCGTCTCCTCACTGCTGCTGCCCTGTATGAGTGCGGCACTGACCACGCCTGGCTTACTTGCAGTCAGCGGACTCTGTTCACTGCTCTCTTCCTCCGTGCTTCCTCCTTCTGTGGCCGCTCGCTTTCTCCAGGGCCGCCGGGACCAAAAGCCCCGTTTTGTCCCGCTTTTCTGTCTTACTTTCTGCAACTCTTTCGCTGGTTTAATCTGGTCTTCACTGCTCTCTGCCTCCACTGTGAAGTGTCCCTTCTCGCTTTCCATCTCTCTCTCACTGCTGTCCTCCTCCAGCAACTCTCTCTCTCTCATAGTCAGTGCGACCTGTTCCTCTTTGTCCTCCATGTTTTCTCTTTGGCTAATTGGTCCAGATGTTGTCACCTCAATGAGGACCCTAAGTTCCCTCATCTCCCCCTCAAACTGGTCTCTCTCCATCTTGCGCATGATTTCCACACGCTCCCGTGTTATCTGCATACATTCTCTCTGTCTTTGCCATTCCTCTCTCTCTCTCCACATTTCCTGACCACTGTTCTCCTGCTCCTCCAATCTGCTTCTTTCCAGCATCAGCTGTTCTATCAAGCAGTCTCTCTCCCTCCTGCTCTTCTCCCTCTCTTCTAGCAGCTCCTCTCTCTCTTCAACTATTCCCCGTCGCTCCTCCTCCCACTCCTGTCTCTCCATGCGCCTCTGCATCTCAATGCTCTGCCACTCCTGATGTCTCTCCATGCGCCTCTGCATCTCAATGCCCTCCCACTCCTGTCTCTCCTTGCGCCTCTGCATCTCAATGCTCTCCCACTTCTCCGCCATGTGCCTCTGCATCGCAATGCTTTCCCACTCCTGATGTCTCTCCATGCGCCTCTGCATCTCAATGCTCTCCCACTTCTCCTCCTTGTGCCTCTGCATCTCAGTGCTCTCCCACTCCTCCTCCATGCGCCTCTGCATCTCAGTGCTCTCCCACTCCTCCTCCATGCGCCACTGCATCTCAATGCTCTCCCACTCCTCCTCCATGCGCCTCTGCATCTCAATGCTCTCCCACTCCTCCTCCATGCGCTGCCTTTCTTTCTTCCCCTCTTGCCTCAACTGTCTCAAGGCCTCAGCGCTCTTCCTGCCCAACAGGAGCTTCTTCTGCAGCACCATCTGCTCCTCCAAAATCTCTCTCTCGCTCTCAGAATGCTCGCTCTCTCGCCCTGCCTCTAAGCCGCACAAGGTGTGCTCCAGGCCCATCGCACTAGACCTTGGACTCATCTCTCTCGCCATACTCGTACTTGCTCTCTCCATGCTCACTCTCTCTCTCTCCAAAAACTCCCTCTCCACTTCCTCCTCCTCATCCTCCGATGATTCCTGTATGGTACTCTATTCAAATATAGAGAGAAAAAATTAGCTGAAGGACTCCTCCTTATCCCAGTCTTTCCTTATTATTAACAATGAGATGTTACTGTAATGCCCCTATGTTTACAAGTGCATACAAATAACTAATGTTGTTCAAAATCTGTCCACAAATTTTTTGTCTGCCAACACAGTACACTTGCAGCATGATAGCTGCAACATAATTATTGTCCCTAAACAACCCTGTAAAACAAACTCACTAATTGCAATCTACTTCCTGTATTTATGAATGTCAAATCTACAGCTTCACTGGTAACACCAATTAAACTAATACAAGAAAATCACTATGCATTTGAGCATTAGGTTGCCAGATAGCTAAAGAGCATTTGCTAATTTAAGACAGCTAGAATGCACATTTCCAGGAATAATACCTGCTCTGCACTTCAAACCAGTAAGTACTTCATTTTTTGTGATCTTGATTGCATAATCCAGATTACTTGTAATCCGTAACCATTAGTCACAAATTAATAGTTGGCAGTCGTTCAGTCCATTGAGAGACTAGAATGGCACTCAGAGAGATGCTACACCTGTGCATGGGCTAAAACTGTGATCTTGCAGTGTGAAGTCGGGCATTGACGATTGGGGAAAAAATAAACTACACATCTAACATAATAGGCCCTTTTCACATTTCCGGGTTGCCACTTCCACCGGTTTCAGTAACCAGGTAGTTGCATTTCCGGTGTCACCAAAACAAATGTTTGTTTGTCAGTCTACAATAAATGTTGTTGTGTCCCTCAGTGGCTAGCACATCAAATAACTGAAATTATTGGGTAATTGGTCAAATTTAGCGTTAGGTAAGTCGCTAGTTATACCTCTAGCTACTTGCCGAATGCTAAATCTGGCCAATTTCCCAGATAATTTCAGTGCTCATACCACTCAACAATAACGTGAGTACATTGCGCTAGATATGTCTTAATGCCACTTTCAGAGTAAAAATATGTTAGTTTGAAGCTTTTAAAAGTAAGATGACAAGGTAGCACCAGAGTTTCACATTGTTTGGAAGTAAGCCAGCTTGTCACCAAACATCGGCTGCTTTTCACGGCTACAAGCGTAAACGTTATTCACCTGATTTTACTGGAAAAACGTCTTGGCTTTCATGATTTGTATGTCTTAATGGCAAACTCAGTGTACAAATACAGTTTTAAAGCTTTTAAACATAAGATGACAAGCTAGCACTGGAGTTTGGCATCGTTTGGAAGCTAAATTAGCCAGATTGTCACTACCAAACATCAGCTGCTTATGTGGCTACAAGCTAGCTAATGTACTGGGTTTTTACTAGAAAAAAGGTCTTGGCTTTCATGATGTCTGTCTCAATGCCAAACTCAGAGTAAAAATATATAGTTTTGAAGTTTTTAAACGTAAGATGACAAACTAGCACCGGAGTTCCGCATTGTTTGGCTAATGTTTGCCAGCTTGTCACCAGTCGCACAAACATCCGCTAATTTTGCGGCTACAAGCTAATGTACTGGGTTTCATCTGATTTTACTAGAAAATGTCTTTGCTTTCATGCACGTCAAATTCAGAGTAGACAGTTACGTTTTTAAACGTAAGATGACAAGCAAGCACCAGAGATTTTGCTACATACTGAGAACGAGCCCATGAACTGACTAACAACGACTGCTTGAGTTGGAAGATCAGCTAACCGGATTCATTATTACCTGGTTATCCCGTCACTAAGAATGGGAAAAGGGCCCATTCTTAAATCCTAACAATCCTAATAGAGATTCACTTACCTGCAATCGTCTGAAAAAATTCATCGTAACTATACTGAATTCAAAAGCTCTTGCACTGTGTAAACTCTCAGGTGAAGCAATATGAAGTTCTGATACATAGCATTGAGTATTTACCTTTAAATATGGATGAAATGTGTAGTGATGTCACAATAGCAGCAGCATAATGTCAAAGTTCTGAACACTTGTGATGTCATTAAGTTTGGGCTTAGTTACATTTGGTTAATTTGTAAAATTACAGAGATGCTACACCGGTGCATAGGGCTAAAATTATGATCTTGCACTGTGAAGTCGGGCATTGACCAACTGGGGAAAAAGATTCAAGATTCAGGTCATTACCCAACTGTGAACATTTCCACAAAGTTTCATCATAGTCGTAGTATGTTCAAGTTATGGATGATAGGGACACACAGATAATGTCAAAGTTCTAAACACTTGTGATGTCATTACGTTTGGGCTTAGTTACATTTGAATGGTTAATTTGTAAAATGACAGAGATGCTACACCGGTGCATAGGGCTAAAATTATGATCTTGCACTGTGAAGTCAGGCATTGACCAACTGTGGAAAAAAATTCAAGATTCAGGTCATTGCCCAACTGTGAACATTTCCACAAAGTTTCATCACAATCGTAGTAGAATTGTTCGAGTTATGGATGATAGGGACACGCAGACAGACAGACACACACAGACAGGAACGAAAACAATACCCACAATACCCCCTGTAATAATGTTAATCCCTGTCAGTGCCATGTTAAAATATTATAGGGGGCCCTACAATAACTTTTTGCTAGTTGTAGTGATGTAATGCCTAATGTGTAAGTGTGTGAACTATCTGTAGCTAGCCTAATTTTATTATTCACCATTAAATAGCCATTACGGTTCTTTGATATGCGACGCCTTAAGAAGAATGCTCGTAATCAATAGCTGGTAGTTACCGTGAATAAGCGTTTTATAAGTTAACCTTGTGACGTAACGTCCCTTGTTTGTTCGAGGGAAATCGTGTTTCAGTGTGAGTCGAGTGCGGCGTGTGATGCACAACACAAAGTAAAGTAGCCTAATCTGTAATAATAATTCACCACTAAACATTGCGGTCCTAAAGTAGACTAATTAAAACTAACAAAAATCTTACCCCTAGCCGGATTTGTTTCCATAAACAATCCATCACTTGTTTTCTTCACTTGTTTTCTGTTATCCGACGTCTTAAGAAAAAATAGCCTATTCTTAATCAGTAGCTGGTAGTTACCAGGAGAATGTGTCTTATATAAGAACGTTTGATGTAATGGGTCTATTGTTTCGTCACTCGACCGCAAAATCAATTCAATTCAATTCCATTTTATTTGTACAGCGCTTTTTACCGAGAACTGTCACAAAGACGGTGTAGGCCTATACAGAAAAAAACTGAAAGAAAACTGGGGAAAAAAACCAGGCCTGAACCCCCAAAAGGTAAAAACTCCCCAAGTGTGAAGAAAAACTCAAACGGTGGCGAGAAAAAACTCCCTGATGGGAAGAAATCTCGGGAAGAACCTGGGGAGCCCCCTCCGCTGGCCGGCCCAATTTAAACTCAAGGTGGAATTGATGGTAATAGAAATGTAATGAGCGATCTATTACAGCAAATAATCAAATGGGTTGTGCTGCAGGTTACAGTCTCAGATATTAAACTAGCTGGTAAGTCCATCTAGAATGGCACTCGAGCGATGCTACACCCGCGCATGGGGCTATGTGATCTTGCAGTGTGAAGTCGGGCATTGACCGATTGGGGAAAAAATAAACTACACATCTAACATATTCTTAAATCCTAACAATCCTAATAGAAATTCACTTACCTGCAATCGTCTGAAAAAATTCATCGTAATTATACTGAATTCAAAAGCTCAAAATTGCACTGTGTAAACTCTCAGGTGAAGCAGTATGAAGTTCTGATACATAGCATTGAGTATTTACCTTTAAATATGGGTGCAATGTGTAGTGATGTCACAATAGCAGCAACATAATGTAAAAGTTCTGAACACTTGTGATAACATAGTACGTTTGGGCTTAGTTACATTTGAATGGGGCTAAAAGTGTGGTCTTGAACTGTGAAGTCGGGCATTGACCAATTGGGATTCAGGTCATTGCCCAGCTGTCAACATTTCCACAAAGTGTCATCACAGCTGGAGTAGAATTGTTACAGTTAGGGATACACAGACAGACAGACAGACAGACAGACACACACACACACACACACACACACACACACACACACACACACGCACGCACACACACACACACAGACAGCAACGAAAACAATACCCTCGGCTTGCGCTACGCACGCGCGGGTATAATGAAGAGATATGCAATTCAGAGGGGCGGGGTATTACATCTGGGACTTCAGGTTGCGTCAAGTCATAGGCTTGAACCAGGGGAGGATCAGGGCCAAAGGCCGGGCGAGGAGCATGGCTGCATCTGCGAACTCAATTGCAAATGTGGAGGCCAAAGTGTAATATGGAAAGCCCCAGGGCAGTGTATCCAGCAGTGTATCTAAAAGCTGTGAAGAGAGGGGTGCACACAACCATGAAAGTGATCCTGGACTGACAGCACCCCAACATGGCACAGAACAGCAAACCTGAGCGTTCACATGCAGGGGCAGGGCAACAGCACAGTCAGCTCAGCTGAGCTCACACATCAGCTCTATGGTCCCACCCAACTATATGGTCCCACCCAACTATATGGGATTGTCTGGAGGTATATGTTTTCAGCCTACAAATTTGAGACAGTGGGCCTCATTTATCAATATGGTCGTAAAAAAGAGCGTATCCAGCTTGCATACGAAATTCTCACGTGTGATTCATCAAACTTGTGTAAATCAGTGATCCGAGCGTAAATGTAGGCTATGATAAATCAGACTTTATCGTATATTAGGAAGCTCGTTCACATCATTATTTATTACCATACTCACACGCCCATTTTATTATCTATATTTGGCAATGCCCATGCCAACGCGGTTTTCTCCAGTATTATAGGCAACAGGAAAGCAAATGATTTTTCTGTGAGGGTAAACTTTAAATGCTTATGAATGAACAAGAAAATAAACGTGTGCTTATTGGGAGCATTAGTAGTGGTGTGCAGCCTAGCTCAAAAGCCGCTATGTGGCAGAGAATAACCAGGGCTAAAATGCTTCCTCTGAATGCTTCCGAACTACAGCTGAGATAAAAATTAAAAAAGAAAATAACCTTTCACAAAAAAAGTTCTGCCAGACGGTACAGGAAATGGAATCCCGGACCTCTCGTCTGCAGAAGAGAGGATGGGGGATATCATTGGGAAAGTCGTCAAGATTTCAAGATTATATCACGCCGGTTGCAACGTTTGTTCGTTTACTTTTAGGCTAATAAAACTAGATCGGATTTATAGAAAAAATATGAAAAGAGTTTTGTATGGGGTGCCAAATGTAAAGTAAAACACAACACGTTTTTCCTGTGTTTTTTTCTCAGATTTAGCATAAATGTGGCATTTTCCTAAGATTTATGCTAAATGTGAGTTTTTTCCCCCAGATTTTACAGACATGCTAAATAAACCTTTTAGTTGATATTTTCAGATTTAATTGATAAATCTCAAATAAGCATTTCCTAAATATATAACTTAAATGTTAAATCTGAGTTTTCAAAAATAAATATTTAAAAAAATAAATATTTATTTATATCTTAAATCTTGCGTTGTAAAATAAATATTTATTTATATCTTAAATCTTGCGTTGTAAAATAAATATTTATTTATATCTTAAATCTTGCGTTGTAAAATAAATATTTATTTATATCTTAAATCTTGCGTTGTAAAATAAATATTTATTTATATCTTAAATCTTACGTTGTAAAATAAATATTTATTTATATCTTAAATCTTGCATTGTAAAATAAATATTTATTTATATCTTAAATCTTGTGTTTTTATAAAACCAAGATTTAACATTTAAATAAATATTTATTTATATCTTAAATCTTGCGTTCTAAAATAAATATTTATTTATATCTTAAATCTTGCGTTTTTATAAAAACCAAGATTTAACATTTAAATAAATATTTATTTATATCTTAAATCTTGTTGTAAAATAAATATTTATTTATATCTTAAATCTTGCGTTTTTATAAAAACCAAGATTTAACATTTAAATAAATATTTATTTATATCTTAAATCTTGCGTTCTAAAATAAATATTTAGAAAAAAATAAATATTTATTTATATCTTAAATCTTGCGTTTGTAAATTCAACATTTAGCTAAATCTAAATCTTTAGTTTAAATCTTTTGAAAGATATACTAATTAACCCCGCCCCTTGGTGACTGGTATCCAATGGAGGGAGGAGGGGAAATAGCTGGCTTTAGTGATGGGGGTAATTGAGGGTCTTCTAGGGAAGTGTGAAACTTGACGTTAATTTCTATATTAATTCCTGTTTGACACACATTATTTACATAACCTACACACAGATAGCATCTGTTATAATCATGTATGATGTCCAGAGAACTAACTAGATAGCATAGGCTACATTTTGGGCATGTTGGCGTTTTCTTGACTGATTTTCTTATGGTGAAGTTGAATATTGACAGCCAGCCAAGCCAAACAACAAACTCGCAGCTTGATTCAATAGATGGTTAGTGACCTAGCTCGCTAACCTGTCTGTCGGTAATGTCATAAAATAGCAGGATTCTTGAAACAAACTCGAAACATTAAAACTACCGTTTGCACTTAGGTCGCTAGCTAACGTTACTTGAGATAGGAAGCGAATTGACATTGACAAACTGCATGGGGGCCAGCAGTCTGACACGACTGGTTAATATAGTCGCGAGTGTCTGGCTAGGAAGGGGTTCGCCTACTAATGTTATTACACATTGATATGGTTACAATTGCCTAGAAATACAGACAATACTTCTGCAAACCTTGCGTCTCCGTCAAGCTAATACGGGACTCCGTTTGTTCCGTATTTTATCTTCTACTGAAGTTTCTCAACAGGGGCACCAGAGGGCACTGGTGGACTTTAAGAGATGCTCATGCTGGGAGACAAAAAAGAAAGGTCGAGAGGTGGGCTATCGTGTTATAGAATTCATAGAATTTTTATTTTGAAAAACTGTACAGTCCATGTGTGTCAAATGGTGTAGGCACCGTGTGCCTCAGTAGGTCACTATAGCAGAAATCGCAGAACTTTCATAAACATTCTATTGTCGCGCTACATAGGCCTATACACTGTGGTCGTTGTCGTTCGCAAAAAGTATAAAGGCATTCCAGCGACAGTTTACACTCAGGGGACAATGGAGGAAGAAGCAGCTTTAATAGGCTAGCCTACATCTCATTATGACTTCTGCTTTACCCCTTTTTTGTCGGAGGCCTCTGAAATAAAGTTTATAAATATCCATTTCGAGGGCACCGTATATTGTTTGGAATGTCATTCACTGCGTCTTTCATACACTTGTAGGATGTGGGTTTTGAACGAGGTAGCAAATAAAACGTTTGTAATTAAACCTCAACATTTACATTACAGTCATTTAGCAGACGCTTTTATCCAAAGCGACATACAATAAGTGCATACAGAAACGTCACTACAGAACAGATAAGACAAAGCACGTCCTTCCCATAACGTAGCAGCTATCCCTAGCAATGAACGTTGAATGTAGTTCACGGTAAGCTGTGGGTAAATCAGCTGTAGGTACTACACTTCTATTCTAAATACTATTATATAGGGCTATAACATATAACATTGATGCAACTCATATTAAACGTTATTTGGTAGGAAAAGCATGCGGGCATAGCCTACGTTAGGGATGTAAATAGCTAGCTACAAGATGGGACTCATTGGGGGAGCAGCCTACAATTCTCTAGTTAGAGAATGAGCTTCAAGAATGTGGAGTAGCCTATTTCACTCGCTATCAGAATGCCACGGATCAGATGGGCTGTCACTGAGTCTAATCACTAAATTTAATCTGGCAAATCTAAGTTAGCCTACTGTGAAAGCAAATAACTTTAAAAATGCATTCAAAATTAATGTTACTGAATGGTGTGAAGTGAGCCTATAGCTACTGTAAAAATCAACAGCGCTCTTTCGTCATGTCCACTTGTTTATTCTCTTCAGCTTAATGTATCATGATAATTTTTTTATATCAAACTCAACAAAATATTTCAGCGAATGACATAGGCTAGTAGGTGCGTTACTCTAAAAATGTGTCTTTTCCCCCACTCCAAAAGTGACGTGGTTTATGTAAATTTATCTGAAACGCAAAGAAAATGTTGTTATTGTTAAATATTTTTGGAATACCCAATAAAAGATAATTTTTTTCTCCACTCGAAGCACGACCTGTGGGAGGCGAGGAACATCAAATTCTACCAAAAAAAACAACAATAGACCTGGTCACTCTTCGCAAGAGAATACAAAACCTCCGCAGGGACGGCGTTATGGTGGACCTCAATAAATATAAAAGACTGACAAAAGAGAAATGGGGGGGGTGGACATGGACGACTGGAAAAAAACGTGATCTCTAAAGACACGCACAACCACATTTTACCGTTTTCATGGAAATTGAATAAATGACAATGTATTACATTTCAATCGGAATTCAATAGTGTTTATTGTATTATTACACTTTATTATGATCATCATTATTATAGCTTGATGTAGGGACAGTGACCTTTTTTAAACTAAAGGAATAAACTATAAAAGCACAGTAAAACGAATAGCATACATAATAAAAGCACAATAAAATAAAAGGACAAATATAGGACATTGAATTATTATTATTATTATTGTTTTATATTAATAACCACGTTCTGCACTTTGTATTTTATAGGCTACCGCGTAATTATTGTGGGAGCCGCTAGGCTAACTAAAATGTTATAATACTGACAAGCATCCAAAAATGCGACGCAGACGATATAAAATCGGTAAACATTAAAACAAGCAAAATGACGGTGACATTGTTTTTCAACTCTATTCTTCACGTTGACAGATTATGATTTACTCTTGCAAACCACCGGTCCACAAAATGGTCATAGCAACAAATTAAAGTAGCTAGACTAACCTTGTCAAATTAAATATTTACTTGCAATTGTGATTCATGAATTCTGAAAAAGAGCATGCGGTGTGAGGAATGTCAGAAAGACAAAGAAAAACGAGAGAAATCGTTAATAACTGGTATTATCGCTAGCTGCTAGAAGCTGCCAGCTTGCGAGGTGGGAGCTGCCGGTGAGGTGCGAGGTCTGCGAGCTCACAGCTCGCACAGAAGGATTGTAACCGCTCTCCAGTGTTCTGTCCATAGTCACCGACACATCCACGCCTGCCTCCTGAAGTGTTTCTGATCTTTCAGACAGGTGTTTCGAGGTAGCATAGCAATGCATCTCATCGGTGAAGCCCTCTTAATCATTCTGCATTGAAATTATGAAATAAGAATAATATTTGAGTTCCACAACTGTTCAATTCAATTCAATTGTATTTGTATAGCGCTTTTTACAGAGTGACAGTCACAAAGACGCTGCACAGAGAAACAGAAGGAAAATTGAGCACAAAAAAAAAACCCAGCCAGCAAAACGAGGTAAAAAAAAAACTCCCCGGTGGGAAGAAAAAGCACTCAACAGTGGCGAGAAAAAACTCCCCAATGGGAAGAAATCTCGGAAGGAACCTGGCTAGAGAGGGGGGACCCATCCTTCGCTGTCCGGCCCGATTTAAACTAAGGGTGGGATGGATGGTAATATACTGTAATGAGAGATCTAATAGAACTAGCTGGTTATGGAAGCATATCCGCGGCAAAATTCTAATGAAAATGCAAATCGGCGATTGCATTTCGTTAACATACGATGCGCGCAAAATCCATGACATAATTCAAATGAAAATGCAAAAGGTGCACATTGCGTTTTCATTTGCAAGTTATTGTACGCACTTTATCTGACAATTTGAAAATGTTAATGCAAATCCATTTCACATTTAATTTTTCTCGCCCTCTACGACACAACCCTGCCATAATTTTAATGAAAATGAAAAACCACATTTGCATTAGCAGTTTCTTGTTGCAATCGCATGATCCATGACAAAAAGGAAATGATAATTATTCAATTAGCCATTTAACATATCGTTTTCATGCTTTTGCGGCACAAGAGTGACATAATTCAAATGCAATGGCATTGTATCCGTTTGCATTATCATTTCCGTGTGGTCACGCAAAAACCCTACCAAAAATCCGAACTGAAAATGCAATGCAAACTGCAATGCAAACGCAAACTGTCAAAGCTGCCCATCAAGGCGGGGCCTCGAAGAAAGGGGCGTTACAGGGGACTGTTCAAACCACTGAACATAATGGTTGTCTGTGATTTCGGTCGTCAGGCAGTTACCAGGCTAGATAGCGACATTTCCTTGTTCTCTGTGTTTGGGGATTATAGGCGAAATGATCGGAATTAAAAAGGAAACGAGGTAGCCTAAAAGTTACTGTCACTTTGTGACAGTTCTCTGTAAAAAGCGCTATACAAATACAATTGAATTGAATTGAACAGTTGTGGAACTCAAATATTATTCTTATTTCATAATTTCAATGCAGAATGATTAAGAGGGCTTCACCGATGAGATGCATTGCTATGCTACCTCCAAACACCTGTCTGAAAGATCAGAAACACTTCAGGAGGCAGGCGTGGATGTGTCGGTGACTATGGACAGAACACTGGAGAGCGGTTACAATCCTTCTGTGCGAGCTGTGAGCTCGCAGACCTCGCACCTCACCGGCAGCTCCCACCTCGCAAGCTGGCAGCTTCTAGCAGCTAGCGATAATACCAGTTATTAACGATTTCTCTCGTTTTTCTTTGTCTTTCTGACATTCCTCACACCGCATGCTCTTTTTCAGAATTCATGAATCACAATTGCAAGTAAATATTTAATTTGACAAGGGTTAGTCTACTTTAATTTGTTGCTATGACCATTTTGTGGACCGGTGGTTTGCAAGAGTAAATCATAATCTGTCAACGTGAAGAATAGAGTTGAAAAACAATGTCACCGTCATTTTGCTTGTTTTAATGTTTACCGATTTTATATCGTCTGCGTCGCATTTTTGGATGCTTGTCAGTATTATAACATTTTAGTTAGCCTAGCGGCTCCCACAATAATTACGCGGTAGCCTATAAAATACAAAGTGCAGAACGTGGTTATTAATATAAAACAATAATAATAATAATAATTCAATGTCCTATATTTGTCCTTTTATTTTATTGTGCTTTTATTATGTATGCTATTCGTTTTACTGTGCTTTTATAGTTTATTCCTTTAGTTTAAAAAAGGTCACTGTCCCTACATCAAGCTATAATAATGATGATCATAATAAAGTGTAATAATACAATAAACACTATTGAATTCCGATTGAAATGTAATACATTGTCATTTATTCAATTTCCATGAAAACGGTAAAATGTGGTTGTGTGTGTCTTTAGAGATCACGTTTTTTTCCAGTCGTCCACGTCCACCCCCCCCATTTCTCTTTTGTCAGTCTTTTATATTTATTGAGGTCCACCATAACGCCGTCCCTGCGGAGGTTTTGTATTCTCTTGCGAAGAGTGACCAGGTCTATTGTTGTTTTTTTTGGTAGAATTTGATGTTCCTCGCCTCCCACAGGTCGTGCTTCGAGTGGAGAAAAAATGATCTTTTATTGGGTATTCCAAAAATATTTAACAATAACAACATTTTCTTTGCGTTGCAGATAAATTTACATAAACCACGTCACTTTTGGAGTGGGGGAAAAGACACATTTTTAGAGTAACGCACCTACTAGCCTGCATTCGCTGAAATATTTTGTTGAGTTTGATATAAAAAAATTATCATGATACATTAAGCTGAAGAGAATAAACAAGTGGACATGACGAAAGAGCGCTGTTGATTTTTACAGTAGCTATAGGCTCACTTCACACCATTCAGTAACATTAATTTTGAATGCATTTTTAAAGTTATTTGCTTTCACAGTAGGCTAACTTAGATTTGCCAGATTAAATTTAGTGATTAGACTCAGTGACAGCCCATCTGATCCGTGGCATTCTGATAGCGAGTGAAATAGGCTACTCCACATTCTTGAAGCTCATTCTCTAACTAGAGAATTGTAGGCTGCTCCCCCAATGAGTCCCGTCTTGTAGCTAGCTATTTACATCCCTAACGTAGGCTATGCCCGCATGCTTTTCCTACCAAATAACGTTTAATATGAGTTGCATCAATGTTATATGTTATAGCCCTATATAATAGTATTTAGAATAGAAGTGTAGTATAGCTGATTTACCCACAGCTTACCGTGAACTACATTCAACGTTCATTGCTAGGGATAGCTGCTACGTTATGGGAAGGACGTGCTTTGTCTTATCTGTTCTGTAGTGACGTTTCTGTATGCACTTATTGTATGTCGCTTTGGATAAAAGCGTCTGCTAAATGACTGTAATGTAAATGTTGAGGTTTAATTACAAACGTTTTATTTGCTACCTCGTTCAAAACCCACATCCTACAAGTGTATGAAAGACGCAGTGAATGACATTCCAAACAATATACGGTGCCCTCGAAATGGATATTTATAAACTTTATTTCAGAGGCCTCCGACAAAAAAGGGGTAAAGCAGAAGTCATAATGAGATGTAGGCTAGCCTATTAAAGCTGCTTCTTCCTCCATTGTCCCCTGAGTGTAAACTGTCGCTGGAATGCCTTTATACTTTTTGCGAACGACAACGACCACAGTGTATAGGCCTATGTAGCGCGACAATAGAATGTTTATGAAAGTTCTGCGATTTCTGCTATAGTGACCTACAGAGGCACACGGTGCCTACACCATTTGACACACATGGACTGTACAGTTTTTCAAAATAAAAATTCTATGAATTCTATAACACGATAGCCCACCTCTCGACCTTTCTTTTTTGTCTCCCAGCATGAGCATCTCTTAAAGTCCACCAGTGCCCTCTGGTGCCCCTGTTGAGAAACTTCAGTAGAAGATAAAATACGGAACAAACGGAGTCCCGTATTAGCTTGACGGAGACGCAAGGTTTGCAGAAGTATTGTCTGTATTTCTAGGCAATTGTAACCATATCAATGTGTAATAACATTAGTAGGCGAACCCCTTCCTAGCCAGACACTCGCGACTATATTAACCAGTCGTGTCAGACTGCTGGCCCCCATGCAGTTTGTCAATGTCAATTCGCTTCCTATCTCAAGTAACGTTAGCTAGCGACCTAAGTGCAAACGGTAGTTTTAATGTTTCGAGTTTGTTTCAAGAATCCTGCTATTTTATGACATTACCGACAGACAGGTTAGCGAGCTAGGTCACTAACCATCTATTGAATCAAGCTGCGAGTTTGTTGTTTGGCTTGGCTGGCTGTCAATATTCAACTTCACCATAAGAAATCAGTCAAGAAAACGCCAACATGCCCAAAATGTAGCCTATGCTATCTAGTTAGTTCTCTGGACATCATACATGATTATAACAGATGCTATCTGTGTGTAGGTTATGTAAATAATGTGTGTCAAACAGGAATTAATATAGAAATTAACGTCAAGTTTCACACTTCCCTAGAAGACCCTCAATTACCCCCATCACTAAAGCCAGCTATTTCCCCTCCTCCCTCCATTGGATACCAGTCACCAAGGGGCGGGGTTAATTAGTATATTCTTTCAAAAGATTTAAACTAAAGATTTAGATTTAGCTAAATGTTGAATTTACAAACGCAAGATTTAAGATATAAATAAATATTTATTTTTTTCTAAATATTTATTTTAGAACGCAAGATTTAAGATATAAATAAATATTTATTTAAATGTTAAATCTTGGTTTTTATAAAAACGCAAGATTTAAGATATAAATAAATATTTATTTTACAACGCAAGATTTAAGATATAAATAAATATTTATTTAAATGTTAAATCTTGGTTTTTATAAAAACGCAAGATTTAAGATATAAATAAATATTTATTTTACAACGCAAGATTTAAGATATAAATAAATATTTATTTAAATGTTAAATCTTGGTTTTATAAAAACGCAAGATTTAAGATATAAATAAATATTTATTTTACAACGCAAGATTTAAGATATAAATAAATATTTATTTTACAACGTAAGATTTAAGATATAAATAAATATTTATTTTATAACGCAAGATTTAAGATATAAATAAATATTTATTTTACAACGCAAGATTTAAGATATAAATAAATATTTATTTTACAACGCAAGATTTAAGATATAAATAAATATTTATTTTACAACGCAATATTTAAGATATAAATAAATATTTATTTTTTTAAATATTTATTTTTGAAAACTCAGATTTAACATTTAAGTTATATATTTAGGAAATGCTTATTTGAGATTTATCAATTAAATCTGAAAATATCAACTAAAAGGTTTATTTAGCATGTCTAAAAAATCTTGGAAAAAAAACTCACATTTAGCATAAATCTTAGGAAAATGCCACATTTATGCTAAATCTGAGAAAAAAACACAGGAAAAAACGTGTTGTGTTTTACTTTACATTTGGCACCCCCCATAGTTTTGCGCTTTGCATACAACATGACTGGTGATGCGTAATTATTTTCATATGGCTGTCTCCAATAAATACTTATACAGAGGCTATTCCTGATTGTAATAATTTTAACTGGCTTCTGCTTCATTCCATTTAGGCTGCACAATAGCAATTAAACTAATAGTGATTAAATCAACTTATTCAGATACTATTTTTGCCAATTAGCTACACAACATACGTCTACAGCCACGACGCGTAGGTCAAGTGTATTTTAAATATTGCCAAGATGCATTAACTGCTTTTAATATTTTCATAAATGGAATTACTTGGATGTGCCATTTTTATGATCAGCTACTCATTTAAAGCTCACATAACCTATATTTTTCAAAGAGCACCTTTTTGGTTTACCACCTGTTGACACAGTGCTCTGAACAAAAGTTATTTATTTTCATTATAGGCTGCACAACTATTCCCTCTCTGTTCGTTGCATGCAATATCATCTAAATGTAGTGCACTTAAAATCCCCGGATGATGTGCTTATTTCGAGGTATTCACTGATAATAGTATGCAGGGATATTTTTTGCATACCGCATGTCCCGTACGAAACAGTATGCAGAAAATACTCTATATCATCCGGGGCTCTATTTTCCAGCGAACGGGGCATAGGTGCACTGCAGTGGAAGACAATATGTGAGTTTTGCATTGATATCACTACTCAGAGGTCCTCCCCGGGTGACTGAGCTCCTCACCCTATCCAGGAGAGTAGCCCTGTCACCCTATGGAGAAACCCCATGTCGGCCGCTTGTATTCGCGATCTCACTCTTTCGGTCACTACCCACAGCTCGTGACCATATAGGTGAGAGGAGGAACGAAGATTGACCGGTAAATTGAGAGCTTTGCCTTTTGGCTCAGCTCCTTCTTCACCACCACTGTGAAGAAGAGTCAGTTGAGGTGGTTCGGACATCTGGTAAGGATGTCCCCTGGGCATCTCCCTATGGCGGTGTACCTGGTACGTCCAGCTGGGAGGAGACCTCGGGGCAGACCCAGGACTTGCTGGAGGGATTATGCCTCCCAGCTGGCTAGGGATCCCCCGGGAGGAGTTGGTGAAAGTTGCTGGAGTGAGTTGCTTGCCAACTTGCTACCGCAACACTGACTTGGACCAAGCGGTTAGAAAATGGATGGATGGATGGATGATATCACTAAAAAATGTATACTATCACTGTAATAATGCAGGGAATGTCTAAAATGACAAACTAAGTAGGCCTATACTTAATCATTCATATCCACTCTTGCAGTCTGGACAGATTCAAGGACTCAAGGATCTCTAACCTCATGAATCCCCAACCTCAAGGCCTAGACCCTCTGGGATTTGTAAACAGTTTTATCTGTCATTATCATTGGTAGGTGTAAGAATCATGCTGTTTTGTCTGTAACATTTTCATGTACCTCTTTGTGATTAGAAGCATAATTTTTATTTCTTGCCATCCCTAATTTGTAAGTTTTATGTAAAGGTATGATAAGGCTCTCAAGACTGGACTGCTGTGGGGGTAGAGAGGGTGGGATGTGGTGAGGATGTATGTGAAAATGTGAATACAAACTTGATCACAAAAGAATTATAATTTGTGTCCATAGTCCTATTGTTTTAGGCTATATCGAATATTTAAATGCAGTAGCCTGATGGCCATCGGAAGTCGTCTACAAGTTGTCACTAAAATGTTAAGCTATATAGAACAATGTGTGCATTTGTGTGGTAGGCTACAATATAATAAAATGAAGTCAATCATATACTGAATTATACAACGAGATTCTAGCGAGTAGCCTAACCGTGATTGGCCGAGACGCGTTCCACCAATGCTGGTATTTAGCATAACCGCACTGCCATTGCGTATACTCGTTCTATAGAATGTTGCCAAGGAAGCATAAACAACAACAATAGCAACAAGTTGGCGAATCCGAAATAAAGAATTGGTTCATCAAAATATATTGTTTCAATATTTTTTCGTTACTTACTAAACGTTCATGGTAACATTGTTGTACAAACCGCAATTCCAAAAAAGTTGGGACAGTTTGTAAAATGCGCATAAAAGCAGAAAGTAGTGATTTGTGCATTATCTTTCACATATATTTAATTGAAAACAGTACAAAGAAGAGATATTTAATGTTTTACCGTATCAACTTTATAGATTTTTGTAAATATAGGCTATGCTAATTCCAAATTTGATGCCTGCAACATGTTCCAAAAAACTTGGGACAGGGGCAAAAAAAAAAAAGACTGGGAAGTTCAAAAACACCTGTTTGGAACATTCCACAGGTAAACAGGTGATGCTATCATGACTGGGTATAAAAGGATATCAAAAGACTCTTGATATCTTATTTCCAGGTACTCTTACAAGCGATAGCCTACTATAACCAATCTGCATTTGAATGGCTCCCTATAGGAATTTGGGGTGGGACTAGATTAATCTGTAAATTACACAGGGATAGTATGGAACCCATGGCTGGCTAAATGGCTTTAAATCATCAAGGGTCTGCAGTTTCAAACGAGCCTCAAACCATCACTCTGCTGCCAGATATGCAGTAGATATGGATGGATCACTTTAAGGGTTGTTTCTCCTGACAAATTTTCCTCTTGAACTCTATGGAAAAATAAGTCAGAAGAAGAAACCCTTAAAGTTATCCATCCATATCTACTGTATTTCTGGCAGTAGAGTGATGGTTTAAGGCTTTGTTTGATACGTCAGACCCTTGATGACTTAGAGCCATTTAGCCAACCATGTGTTGCCGTTCCAGTGTAATTTACAGCTAAATCTAGTCCCACCCCCCACCCCACATAGAGATCCATTCAAATGCAGAGAGGAGAGGTTATAGTATTGCTTGTAGGAGTACCAGAAAATAAGATATCAAGAGTCTTGTGAGGTCCCCTGTGTTCCGTCCCTGGTCTTCTGTTTGTCTCATAGTCCACCTCGTGTTTTCCCTCTCTCCTTCCACTTGTGTTCCTCACTCCCCGCACCTGCGTTGCGTTTCCCTCTCCTGTCCTCTTTAGCCTTCCCCCACCTGTTGCTCGTTCTGTCCTCGTCAGTGTTAGTATTTAGTCTGCCCTGATTCTGTGTTCAGGGCCGGACTCTCTTGTGATCTCCTAGTGTTTTCTTGTCGCGTCTTGCCCTGGTCTTGTGAGTTTGTTCCTTGTCATGCTTGTTATGGTTCTTGTTGGTTGTTTCGTCATTCTGCCCTGGTCTTGTCCTGTCTTCTGTTCCCCCGGCGGCTCCCCTCCAAGGCTCCCTCCTTCCTCTATTGCTCCCTCCTGTCCCGTCTGAGTTCCTGACCCCCCCCCCCCCCCCCCCCCCCCCCCCCCCCCTCAGGCTGTATGACTGGCCCTGGCTGCATGCCTATGCGCCTACTGCGGTCCCCCTGCTCCTGCACCTGACCCCCCCAGCATCCGCCTGGCTCCGTCCAGGCCGTCACTTTCCCCGTCTGTTTCCGGTCAACCTGGTTAATGCTCAGGTAGTCCCCTTCCATCTGTTTCCTGACCCTCCAAGTTCCTGACCTGCCCTGTTTCAGTCTTGCCCCTGCCTGTGTCCCATTAAATGTACTCCCCGGTGGAGTTTTCCCCGTCTCTTGCATTTGGGTCCCGTCCCCTCACGAGAACATAAGTCTTTTGATGTTGTTGGGTCACAGACATCAGGAAGTCATGGCATGCAAAGGATCTGCGACCAAATATTAAAAATGATTACTTTATTCTACATTATGTTAAACTGTCCAATATTTTTTGATGCCCAAAAATGATTTTTTGATGCCCAAAAATATAACGAGACAACTGATTATTCTGCAGTGGTCTCTTAATTATTTCCAGAGCTGTATTTCCAATAACGCACTCACTCCCTCCCGTGACCTGTCCATGCAGAAACTAGCTTATTTGTACATTTAAAGGCCCATTCAGTAATTTTGCTTGCTAATCAACAAAAATTATGTGCATGTAATAATAGTTACATTTATCCAAAATCAACACTTATACTCTTGGGAGTATAAATTCCTATTGGAAGATGGCTGTCCCCACTATCAACCCTTAAACTGGTGCATTAAAAAATAATACCCAAAATATTTTTGCCAATTATTTGACTTGTCTCATTCAATAAAGCATGTGAATTTTTATCAAATATAAGTTAAAATAATGCAGTCTATTTTGTAATAAATTTTATAATTCAAAAAACCTATCGAAAAAATGCTGTCCCCAGTTTTTACGTCACACCCGAAACGTACACTGTTTGAGTCTGTGCAGTAAACCTGCTTGTAGCCACACATCCCTTTTTTTAACAAGGAAATTAGACAGCCTTCATATGAATCAAGGCCACATGGTGAGTAGCTAGGTTTGAGCGTTTTGATATAATTGTCCTTCAAAGTATGAAAATTAGTCTGTGGTTTTTAGAGTCGTCACACCCAAACACCCAAGTTTTCATATTAGAGAAAAAAAGTTGATTTCATAACTGTAGATTTGATTAAAAGGAAGGTGCATCTGCACAGAGAAGTGGTTGCTAACCATGTGCTTGCTAAATCTTTTGTTTTGTGGCCGAAATGAGCCAAAATTGTCACAACCGAAACAGTCACTACCGAAACAAATGGTATTGTTTTGACAGGCCTGTTTCGGTTGGTGACAGTTGTCCGTAAATTCTTATTAAAGACAATAAATAGTGAGACAATCAATGCAGATGTACAAACCTCAATTCCAAAAAAGTTGGGACAGTGTATAAAATGTTAATAAAAACAGAAAGCAATGATTTGCAAGTCATTTTTGTATTCAATTGAAAACAGTACAAAGACAAGATATTTCATGTTTTAACTAATCAACTTTATTCTACATTTCATTCTCTATTCAGCTCATTCTACATTTGATGCCTGCAACACCTCCCAATTACATCACCTGTCCTTTTAACAACACTCAGTAATCTTTTGGGAACTACAACACTAATTGTTGTAGTTTTTAAAGCAGAATTGTTTCCCATTCTTGCTTAATATGAGACTTCAGCTGCTCACCAGTCCGGGGTCTCCATTGTCATATTTTGGGCTTCATAATGCGCCACACGTTTTCAATGGGAGACAGGTCTGGACTGCAGGCAGGCCAGTCTAGCACCCGCACTCTCTGACTACGAAGCCATGCTGTTGTAACACATGCAGAATGTGGCTTGGCATTGTCCTGCTGAAATAAGCAGGGATGTCCCTGAAAAAGCGATTGTCTAGATCGCAGCAAATGTTGCTCCAAAATGCATATGTACCCTTCAGCGTTAATGGTGCTTTCACAGATGTGCAAGTTACCCATGCCATGGGCACTAACACACCCCCATACCATGACAGACGCTGGCTTTTGAACCTTGTGTTGGTAACAATCGAGATGGTCCTTTTCCTCTTTGGCCGGGAGAACACGATGTCCATTATTTCCAAAAACAATTTGAAAGGTGGACTCGTCAGACCACAGCACACGTTTCCACTTTGCGTCAGTCCATCTCAGATGAGCCCAGAGAAGTCGGCGGCGTTTCTGGATGTTGTTGATATATGGCTTACGCTTTGGGTAGTAGAGTCTTAACTTGCATTTGTAGATGCAGCGACAAATTGTGTTTACTGACAATGGTTTTCTGAAGTATTCCTGAGCCCATGTGGTTATATTCATTACAGAAGCATGCCGTTTTTAATGGTGAAATCCCTAAATTCCTTGCAATCGTGTGTTGAGAAACGTTGTTCTTAAACTGTTGGACTATTCGCTCATGCAGTTTTTCACAAAGTGGCGAACCCATCCTTGCTCGTAAATGCCAGAGCCTTCGTGGATGCTCCTTTTATACCCAATCATGATAGCATGACCTGTCACCTATTCACATATTTAGCTTGGAATGTTCCAAACAGGTGTTTTTTGAACATTCCACAACCTTCCCAGTCTTTTTTATACCCCTGTCCCAACATTTTTGGAACATGTTGCAGGCATCAAATTCGGAATTAGCGTAAATTTACAAAAAATCAATGAAGTTGCTAGATAAAAAAAAAAAAGATAAAACATTAAATATCTTTTAAATATTGTTTTCATTTAAATATATAGACAAGAGAATTTACAAATCACTGCTTTCTGCTTTTATTTGCATTTTACGTACTGTCCCAACTTTGGAATTCAGGTTTCAGTAAGAGATGTCACAACCGCAACAATGTGGTCACAACCAAAACACCTTCTGTTTTGTTAAAATTTTTAATAATATGAATAATCAATCAAATATCCAAGATATTGTGCTGGTGAGGGTATATAAATCTCATAAATAAGAATCTATCAAATTCATGTGATCAAATCTGTCCATTTTATAGAGAACATTTGTACAGAGTTTTCACTAAATTTAATTAATCCAATGTTTTATTTGATTTAAAAATTCAGGGTAAATGATTCAAATTCAACAGCAGTCAAGATTTTTTTTCAAAAATGTCATTTTCAAAGGGGTGAAATAGACTTATCAATTGGGTATGTAATTTTATTTCAAAAGCAGGTTTTGCACCATGTTTCGGTTGTGACATATTTAGGAGCAGTCAGTAAATTCATCCTTATTCTGAAAAAATTACATGTGATTGCACTGTACATCAAGTATATTTATGTATCTCAGATAAAGTGTAACACATATATAAAAAAAAAATTAGCAAAAAGAATACAAATTTACACTTTTCGCCAACCCTCAATTTGCACGACGTCTGTAGAATGCCCATATATATATATAAAACTCTTACATGGGATGCCAGAAATATAGGCAATAACTATGGAATAATGAGGTTTACCCTTATTATTCTTAAGTTAGGTTAAAATTAAATCAGTCTCATTTGATTATTATGGATTATAATTACTACTACTTCAATTTACCATCAAAGCACTAATAACTAATAATTCATAAGGGTTGAAGGTATTACGTTCTAATGATTAGGTTTGACTCAGCTCTCGGGTTCATACGACATCAAAACAGACACCAGGTTTAACAAAAATAGATTTATTAAACAAGGAAAAACATGAATATTACATTCTACTAAATAGACATATTGTGTTGTGTGCGTATTGTAGCATTTGTGTGTATGTATGCACATATGTGTGTGTAATGTCCGTGGCTGGAACACAACTCTGTCGGAGTTGCGTTAATTCAGTTCTATGGTTAGATGCCGTAGGCAAGCTAACCCGTTTGTGTCTCTCTCTGCGGCTTTGATGCTGCTGTGTTGCTTTTGTAATGGAGATCCACCTTTGTAGCTGTGTAGCTAGCAAAAGGGGAGACAAAAATGGAGTGCTGCCTCTTGTGCTGCTGTGTGCAGCACGATCAATGAAGCGAAGAAAAAGTGAAGTGAATTGGGTCGGGGCGACAAACTGGAATACGTTCAGTCTTATCTGTTTTAGTTTTATGACCCTTAGTGTCTCGTATTTCCAAGCGACATGATTGGCTGTGGCCGTGTTTTAAATGTCTTTTGGGTTTCCTGTGAAATGAATGGAAAAGTAGTCCGTTGTCCCTACACGCTGTCGCCATTGAGGAAAGGCAAATTGCTTGTTGTTTGGCTCGCTGTAGGCTTTGCACATCTTCACATCTGCCATTACATTATATTACATTACATTACATCACATCACATCACATTATATTACATTCATTTAGCAGACGCTTTTATCCAAAGCGACGTACAGTAAGTGCATTACAGTAGCCAGCTGGCTAGAAACGCTCAACTGAAACATGATCCCACCCCAAAGGTGCTTCAGCCATACCCACACAGAAAAGAGCGCCATGCCCAGAAATGTCCTGAACACATCTTAGAATAAAAAATACAAGAGGACTGAGGAGCAAGGTTTCTGCAATTTATTTTTTCGACAGAGATTGCCAGTGCACCATAGATATTACTGAGCATGCTTATTTTATAATATTTTTTTTGCTAAAAATCCTGCATAGTGCACCTTTAACATTAAAAAAAACAACTAAAAAAGCCAATAAACAATAAATGAAAAGTATTCATTTTTCCTTCTTGGGGGATTTATATTTAAAGTGAAATTGGACACGAAAACTTGTTGATAGGCTTTGGAATAGGTCATCATAATGGACACATTGCTTGGGAAAGCCCCGAAATTAGCAACTGGACATGGCTGCGACTTGCGCCATAAACCTGGTCTGAGCAGGCGGCGGTGCAGGTGCGAATCGCCGTCTGTCTCCAAAATTACATTCAGCTGCAGCAAAATTGTCCTGCACAATCTGGACTGACACACCCACAACAGCAGCCAAATCACCAAATGGGCTCATGCGCCTGAAATTCCATGACGGAATTGCCACTTGCAAGGGCTCACCACTGGCTGGAAAATAGAGCCTTTAGACAAGATTGTGCCTACTTAACAACTTTCTCATCCAATGTACTGGATAAGCATACGTACTACTCAATAGTATGGAAGGGCATCGATTCGGACACAGCCTGAATCAAAGCCCTATCGTCCTGTGTACTAGCATACTGTGTACTGTTTGCTGAATACTGTTTCGTGCGCAACATGCAGTATGCAAAAAAAAAAAATCCTCCATAGCCTACTATTATCAGAGAAAACGCAGAAATCAGTCTATCATCATATTAAGAACACTCCATTTTAAGAATTGTTACGTACTTAACAGCCTTTTTTTAAAAGTATACTTTAGTATAGTAGGCAAATGCGCTGATTCGGACCATTCGGACACAGCGCCAGAGATTTTCTCTAAACCCCCATCACATGACAAAGGTATAGCCTCAATTTCTTGTCACGTTGGTTCTCCCCCAGCCTTTCTCTCTTCCGTAACTTGCAGCTGTTTTCGCTAGGTTCGGAGGTTACTGCACAAATATTCACCACAAAGACGGCGTTACATACACGATTTACATAATATAAAACCGAGGACCAAGAATAGCGAGTAAGGTTATATATTTCAGTGTGTTTAGCTTTTGCCTTTGCATCATGTCGGCGATCCAGCGAATGAAAGTGGCCAAACGAAAAACACAGCAAGACTATCACACAGCGTGGACACGTCCAGAAAACAACGGTATTTTTAATAGCACTAATTTTCTCGCTGATGGTAACTAAGTTACAGAAATCACAATCGCAGACGACAGATAAAATGGCCAGGTCAACTGGCTAGCTGTGCCAGTTACGATGGGTAGATTATCCAGAGCTCTGCGTTACAGTTTGCTCGCTAGATTGCCAACGCTTTCGCTATGTTCTCTCGCGTTATGGTTGCATGGCTAGACGTGATTGCAAGTATCTAACGTCAATATAGCAACTGTAACGTAAACGATTCGAGAAATTAATTTACTTTCGATTGTTGTTTTAGCTATTGTTAACGTGTCTGGGCAAAGACACATGTTAGATATTTTAAATTAGCACAGGCTGTAATCTGGATATATTGATCGTTGGCTACAAATGAAATGGCTTGGCAACAGTTACTAGCGAACCAGCTCATACATTCCAATCTGTAAGAATTTGACGCGGCATAACGTTAGCTAGACCATAGCACCTATAGTTTTTTTTTTTTTTTGGAGGCCTTGTGGCTGGTTTTCATTTTTTGGATAAACATAGAATGAGTGGTCAATCTCAGAGAATATTAGCTGATTCGTTTTTTGCGTTTTTTTAAAGTAAATGAAGCTAACTCAGGTATGCCTTAGTCCCTGATGTTTACACCAGTTCATGATTGTTTCGATGAGTGTTTGTAATGACTGGCAAAAGAAAGTGATTAAATAACGTTAGAATAACTGTAGGACGTAGGTCGACAGTCCGAAATGTACATAGTCTTATTGGGGTAAACCTCTTGATAATAATAATAACAACCGTGTATTAGAGAGCATTTCATTTTACTGTGGAAATCTCAGTGCTTTACAGTACTCAATTTAGTTAAATTATATATTAAATCACTATTAAAACTGAACAGAAGCAATGCTATGTGGTTTGTCTAATCAGAAAATATCTAGTAGGTCTCTTCTCAGTTGTATTTATCTTAAGATATTCGGTCTAATTTAGGATGGCCATTAGTGATCACAATTGACAATACCCCATTAAACTGACCGTCAGGCACAATTCCTATTCTTCCTGTGCAATTGATGATAAAATCTCAACAAATGTTATGTCATATCATTAAATAGTATCATGTATAGCAGAGTATATACAAAGCAGCAAGTGCTTGCATGCGTGTCTTTCAGCATGTACCTTTATTATATGATGTATGCATTCTTTTACCAAAATAAACAGCCAAATACATTCATTGATCTTGCATCAGGTGCTCTAGTCCAGTGTCATAGCTGTTATGCTGCTGTGCTTTAGGTGGCTTAAATATCCATATGTGAGAAACAGCTTGAAAACAAATGGCATTTTCTGACAATGATTAAGTACTGCATTTGATGTCATCTGCTCTTTAGTACCCTTCTGTACTTCCCATTCTTACCCTATTGTTTCAGAGGGTGGTGAATGAGGATAAGTCACCAGTGGGGCCCTGGCTTCTGGCACTGTTTGTCTTTGTGGTGTGTGGATCAGGTGAGTTTGTGGTAATTTTATAGTAAATGTTATTTTTATGGCCCTTTTCTATAATAATATATTGGAGCTTTAAAAATTACATATAATTACATATCATTTCTGAATTGTGGGATTGATTTCTGATGGTTGTCAGCCTGATAGCCGGGTGGTAGCCTGTTTTGCAGTTTCCAATGGTTGGTGAACTTAAACGTTTATATATATATATATATATATATATATATATATATATATATATATATATATACATATTTTTTAATCATTAAAAAAAAAAAAAAACCTCAGCCTACTAAAGTCCTTATTTTTGAACGATTGGTTTGCAAAAGGACAGACAAAAATGGAGATGGACAAATGTGTTTTACGAGTAGGCAATTTTAAGACTGCACCAATTAATGAATGCATTCAATTAGGTTTTTTTTCCCCCCAAATTTTGCATTGCTGCAGTAATGGCGCATCATGGATGTGCTGAAGGCTAGAATTAGGCAAATTGTGTCAATGGAGTTTGCAGTGAAATAGACAGTTATTCATATTCTTTCGGTTGTGGTCATTTCTGCAATGAAGCGACCGAGAAAATCCATGCATATACAGAGCTTATGTTGGCAGATACCATCAAATCTGTTTCATTTGAATACATTTCCATGGGGAAACATGGCAACATTTGAATAATATGGAAATTAAGGTTTTTTTTTTTTTACTGAGCTCAGGCAAGGAGCAAGTACAAGCAGTCAAATTCTTCACACAAATATTAGTGTCGAGTTATTCACAAATCGCTATTTCTACGTATTGCTGGTAGCCTTCAGTTGTAAATGAAGCTTGGAATTCCAGTCACATTTTTTTGTCATGAGCTTATTTTACACACTCTCTCTCTCTCTCTCTTTCTATTTAGTTATTTTATCTATGTCACTAATTTGGAATGCTGTCTGTCTGAAAAGGTGCCTTGAGTGAAATGGAGACACTACATCACAAGTGTATGCTTTTCTTTCCTGTAGCCATCTTCCAGATTATCCAGAGCATCCGGCAGGGCTTGTGATGAGCATGTGTAGCAGGTCACCACCAGCCATGAAGAAGCAGCTGCCCCTCTGGTGTGATTACCCCATGAACTATCTACACACACTCCCCCTCCCTGCTTGGTTAATATTCTATCCTTTACTTACCTTTACTCTACAGTTTACTATGAGTAATCTTAGGTTTTACAAACTGAAAAAGACTCGGCAATATGGTATTACTGAAGCTGATAGGATTAGATCATGACTCCCCTTAACTCTGAAATGTAGATTTGTTCCTAATTTGGGTGGTCTTATTTATAGTATGACCTTTTAAATATTATTGATAGATGAAATTTGAATTTGGATCTGAAGTCTTTATAAATGTTCCATTAAGTGATTGATGGCTCAGCCAGGAAACCTGAGGTTTTTTTATTGAGTTGCTTTAAAGTAGCTGAATGTTACCTTTCAGGTTTTTCTGAAATATTCTGGATCCTGGGTCTAATGCTTCCATTTTCCAGATTTGGGCTGAAAGACATGTTGACCTACAGACTTATTTACAGAAGTTAGAGTGTCACATTTCCAAGACATGGGGAAGAAAAGAGTTTGATTACTAGATTGATAGGTATTGGTTTTTCTTTGCATGGCGGCTTAGTTATGACTAAACCTTTGGTGACATGGTTAAGTCCAGGAATTGGGTTGAGGGCCATATTCCAGGTTTACAGAAAAGTATCTTTTCCAGTTGATTTATTCATATCTGTACTGTATTTAAGTGCTGTCTGTGCATTGCCATTTTATAAGCTTCATAGATTCAATTCAGAACCACCATCACCACACACACACATGCACACACACACAAGGCATTTGTCATTATTTCAGAAAATTCTGTTTTTGTTTCCGTTTTGGGTATCATCTGGAAACGACTTACATTCTCCAAGTAGTTTGTTTCCCAAGGATATATTGCTCATAATCTTTTAAATGTACTTAGTGTGTCTTTCGAAACAATTTATTGGTACACACAATTTTTAAATATTAAAAAAGGTTAAGTGACAGTCTTTCTGTTTTGTTATACTTAATCTGATCTGTGGGTATGTTTTAGTTCAGATACACTTCTGGGTTATTGCTGTTGAACTTGTATTTATCTTATTTTAAATATTTTTAAAAAACACCTGTGTGTGCATCAACTTGTTTTATGACTCTTGTAAAATGCAATTTTACAGTTGACCACTAAAAAGGGCAATAAAATGTGGTCTGAATGTCTTTTGCAAAATACACTGAAAATAAAAACAAGATGGACTCAGTCAGTAAACGGAGACATACCTATAGTCTCGATTGAGGCAGGTCAGAGGAGAGTGGGCTACAGGTGCGCAGACCTTAGTCTTCTCACATCACTTTTGTCTGCTCCATGCGTTACCGAATGTTCCAATTCAAATACTGTGCTCAACATCCCCCATTGTGTTTGTGATCTATGAAGAAACCAGTAGGACTTCCCTTAAATTTAATGGCAGTTTTTCTTTGAAACGGCCTGTAATTACAAGGATGAACAGAAAATGCTTTTGCGTGTCAGCATCAATAGCCATAGTGCGACCATACCACTGCCTCTCACTGGACAGATGCTATGCAAAGGTTTTATACAAATAAATATTTTCTCAAAAACTGCCCGGTGTTTTTTTGTTTTGCATTGTTGGCTTTGTGTTATTTGCCTTAATTTAATGTTACTCTGAGGTCGACAGGAGTGTTGAAGTGTACATAGAGCGATACAGTGTATCGCACTATTCTGTGCTCAGTGGTTTGATTACGTGTCCTGCAGGAATAATGCTTTATGCTTTGTCGTTGGGGTAATTTGCATAGGTCAGCAATTGCAGCAGAGGTGGACATTTGTTGTGTACTATAAATTAAGGGGAACATACATGCATTGTCTGGTTTGGATTCTCTCCTCAATTTCAGTTGCCGTTTTTAAACCGCTTCAAAATGTAATTTGTACAACTTGCATATTGGGGAATTAAGCTCAGTAAAATGTTGGTAGGTTATCGACTGCACATAATTTGTATTATAAATATTAACATATGTATTTAACACAAGATCGACCCTGTAAACATTATATATTCTGGCCACTGCATGTCCCCGTATACAGTATATGAATGATGACAAAGACTACAAAATCTGTCTTTTCTGTGTGGAACCTTTTTCTTTTTTTGTATTAAATGCTCTGTATTTATATGCCTAAATCAACACTGCTATCAAACGAAGACACAGATACAGCTGAACTATCAGCAATATCCGCTGGCTACCTGTACCTCTGATCAGGGGTGTCCAATCTTCTCTGAAAAGGGTTGATGTGCAAGTTTTTGTTTTAGCCCAGCACTAAGAAATCTGATTTTACTTATCAAGGTCTTCATTGAAGACCATGATCATTTAATTAGTTGAATCCAAGGTGTGTAATTAACAACCGCCACCCGCCAATTACTGGTAACATTTTATTTGTGACTGATAAGATTTTCTACTCTAGTAGTCACTTTGGCAGGTAACCAACCAGGTTGTGTTATATTGTAAAAGGCAATGTGGCTGGTAAAATGTTGAAAGTAGCTGGTGGTTTTTAGAATCCATAAACCACTCTGGCCAGTGAAAAAGTTAAGTTCATGCCCTGGTTGAATGAATCGTCATGTTGCTGGGCTGAAACAAAAACCTGCACCCACATCTGTCCTTTTCAGATAAGTTGCCCGTCTTAGCACAAGACACGAGTACTCCAGACCTCTTTTTATGGCCCACTGTAAACAAAATTGACCCTCACAATGGACCAATGGTAAATCTCAAGTCAGAGCTGAGGAAAGCCCAGGTTATTAAGGAAGAGTTGTAGCTGTGTTCTTTCATGTGAAGGCATATGACATGATGTGGAAGGAGGGGCTTTTGATTAAATTTGGGAATTGGAGGAAAGATTTACAACTGGATTTAGGATTTTTTATTTGGTTGTCAATTCAAGTAAGAATAGGAAAGACATTATCATGCAGAAACACATGTGAGTATGGAAGACCCCAAGGCAGTGTTATAAGTCAATTGTTATTTTCCATCAAGATTAACAATGTTTATGAACGAATGGGGCCAGCATTTGGTAAGTCATTATTTTCTGATGATGGGGTACTTTGGAAGAAGAGGAATAAATATCCAGCACATAACTCAAAAGTTCAAGAATCCATTGGGTTAGTGGAAGCCTGAACCTTTACATGGGGATTTATGTTCTCTGTAGATAAGATTTAAAAAAACTATTCTTTACAAGAAAGAAAACTGGTGATGGACTTTGTTTAAAACTTTATGGTAACCAGTTGGAGCGAGCATGTGTTTTTACATTTCTAGTTTTATTCATTGATTAAATCACATTGTTAAGACAGGACAAGTGTCAGAAAGTGTTAAATATGATGAGATGTCTGGCAGGTATAGAATGGGGAGCCGATGCATGTACATTGCTTTAAGCCGGTCACTTTGATTGTGGGAGTGTGGTTTGTGGTTCTGCAGCCAAAAGTCACCGAAAAACTGGACAGCATTCAAACTCAGGCATTGAGAATTTGTTGCGGAGCTTATCGTATGACATCAGCTGCAGCATTGCAAATAGAGGTAGGTGAAGTCTCTACAGTTAGGAAGAAAACAATGGGTAACTACTGGATTAATTTGCAAGGATAAGAGTATTGTCCCACAAAATATGTTACTATGGGAGTAAAAAGTTTCAGTTTTATGAAATTGGTTCATAAAATAGCAGAGGAAAGCTGACTGGTTTATTATCCCAACAGTAGCATTGCCAGCACTCCCTCCATGGATTTTACCTTAGCTGCAGTAGATTTTAGCATACAGGATAAAATCTGACATCCGCCGTTTCCCTCCAGTCCACCTTCCTTTCGTTCTCCCTGTTTTCCCCATTCCTCTTGTTCCGTGTCATGTTTTTCCGTTTACCTTGTCTGTCTATTCCTTGTTGTGCAGGCTGGGCGTGGCTTCCCTGATTTGTTCCTCATTATTACTCGACCTACCACTCTGCTGACATCCCACAGTCACCTCGTTACCTCATTGGTATGTATACATGTAAACACGAAAT
Organism: Synaphobranchus kaupii; assembly: GCA_029718625.1. Classification (NCBI taxonomy): domain Eukaryota; kingdom Metazoa; phylum Chordata; class Actinopteri; order Anguilliformes; family Synaphobranchidae; genus Synaphobranchus; species Synaphobranchus kaupii. The sequence continues at coordinate 17,106,156 of CM056393.1, forward strand.
GTATACATTTTTGTGTCCTATTTTGTGTCCTATTAATGGGTAAAAATCGAAAATTTACAACAGTTCAAGAAAGTCTGGCCCATGAGTTTATGTTATGTATTACATGGCTATATGAAGTACCACATACAAGTAAAACTTTCCCATGAAGTAAACACAAGACACTTTGGTAAACAAATGAAAATCACTTTAAAAAATCTCTCCAGTATCATATTTTTACCTATATATACAGTACCAGTAAAAAGTTTGGACACACCTACTCGTAGAAAGTTTTTTTTCCGTTATTTTTACTGTTTTCCACATTTTAGAATAGTAAAGACATCACTATCAGATAACACAAATGGAATTATGCAAAGACCCAAAAAAGTGTAAAACAAATAAAAACGTCTTATAATTTAAATTCTTCAAAGTAGCCACCCCTTTGCCTTGATAACAGCTTTGCACATTCTACCTGGAAATAAGGTATCAAGAGTCTTTCGATATCCTTTTATACAGAGTCATGATAGCATCACCTGTTTACCTGTGGAATACCTGTTTACCACAGAAGTTGGTTGAGAGAATGGCAAGAATGTGCAAAGCCGTTATCAAGGCAAAGGGTGGCTACTTTGAAGAATCTAAAATATAACACTTTTTTTATTTGTTTGCATAATTTAATGTGTTATCTCATTGTTTTGATGACTTTACTATTCTAAAATGTGGAAAACTTTAAAAAACCTATGAGTAGGTGTGTCCAAACTTTTGACTGGTACTATATATATATATATATATATATATATATATATATATATATATATATATATATATATATATATACAATACATGGTGTATAATCAAATATAGTGGTCATATATTGTTTTTAGGCCTCATCATTCCCTCTCATGCATTTACCTATAGGAATACCTGGCTGTAAGATGAGGGGCACTTCCTCATCTCCCTGCCCTCACACCCTGAACAGTGCCTACCAGGATTATGTAAATACTGTTTATACCAATAATATTTAGACACATTCTGGATGATTAATTTTCATACCTGAATTTTCTTCCACAAGACTCTAGCTAATGCTGGTGGTATTTTTTCAGTAGAACTGTTACATTAATGTGGCTAACTTGACAGCGAGTAACCTATCTAGTCTCGAAGAGACGTTGCAGGACTAACGTTAGCAGAAAAATGCCCAGCCCAGCCCCTCGGCCTCCGCTCCGGTAACGTTATTCAGTGGGCATGGCAACCTGTTGTCTGACATCGCCCATAAACTATAAGCGCTCTTGGCTGTACCGTAGTTCACAGTAAAGTAGATATCTGGTACATGCGCAGTAGTTTGGAGCTATATCTCTGCTCTCACTACAGGTAGAAAGTTGGCTCGTTTTAATCAGGAGGAGAGCTACTTTTCTACAAATTAAACATCATTTTTCGGTGGAACTATACCCTTTAATAAGTTATACAGGGTAAATAGTAAATGACATGAACTACATACTCCGGTACAGTAGGTGGCGGTATGCATCTTAACGTTGTATTTATCCGCCATAAACTCGAAGAAGAAGGACGGAAGTGGCGGGAGTTGCAGAAAACATTAAAACATTTCGGAGACGTACTCACGCGGAAACATTAGCTGTACAAATTGGTCAGCTTACTCGCGCATTTTATCAGGTAATGTATCATTTTGCATGCAACTATGCACCACGTTAACTCGCTTGTTAGATAACAACGGTTAACTAGAAAAGTAAGTTCGTTTTTTAACTAGCCTCTTGAAAGAGCCGATTTTTAGGCCTCGGCACAGAGAAGGCATTAGCTAGCATTAGCATGGCCGAGTGTAGCGCATATTAACTATAGATACGTTATCATACTCAGAAAACTAGTCCACACAGTTGCACGCTAGCTAAGTAGTTGTTTCGGGCATTCTTTTGACGTCGGCTAATTAGCGTTACATAGCTAGCTATTTATGTTAGCATTTTGTAGCTACTGCTATCTATGCCTGTATACACTAACGTTATCTATGACGGGTAACGTTAGCTAACACCCAAATGGTACCGAGATTAAACCATAGACTGTATAAAAATATTAAACTAGCCGGCATTGTAGCTAGCGTTGGATATGTATTAATACGAGTCAATTTCCTATTGAACTCTGGAAAAAAAAAAAAAAGAGAAAAAACCCTAAAGTGATCCATCCATATCTACTGTATATCTGGCAGCAGTGTGATGGTTTGAGGCTGGTTTGATACCTTAGACGTAACAGTCATTTATCCAACCATGTGTCCGTACTATTCCCCTGTAATTTACAGCTTAATCTAGTCCCACCCATAGACTGTAGGTCCCACCCCAAATTGCCATAGAGATCCATTCAAACGCAGAGAGGTTATAGTGTCGCTTGTAAGAATACCTGAATAAAATGATTATGTTTGTATTACTTTTGATGTTGTTGGGTCACAGACATCAGGAAGTCATGGCATGCAAAGGATATGCAATCAAATATTAAATATGATGACTTTAAGTTAGTTAATTTGTCCAATTACTTTTGGTCCCATAAAATGGGGGGACTATGTATAAAGATGGCTACAACTGTCCTAAGACTCCTAACACTTTTGGAGTGCACTGTATTGTGGGTAATGTGTGGCCCAAGATGATTTAACCCTTTAAAAGGGGGGCTAAATTGACCTGCAGGCCCATTTTCGTCACCGCTTTTGGTATAGAAAACCCATGGAGACATTGGACTGGTTGAACAGGGGATGATCCCGTCTTCAAGTATGAGTGGTTCTATGTCTGGCCCCAAACGAATAAACCCTCTTAAAAGCTGCCCCGATCTCGCTATGGACCACATAAGTGTTCACCATAATATTAAGCCATGCTTAGCTGCGAATTAGCTGGGTTTTCATTTGTGTTTTTGAACATGAAATACAGTTGAAGTCAGAAGTTTACATACACTTAGGTTGAAGTCATTAAAACAAATTTTTAAAGTAGATGTCCTAACTGACTTGCCAACACTATAGTTTGCTAACATGAAATCTGTGGAGTGGTTAAAAATGAGTTTTAATGACTTCAACCTAAGTGTATGTAAACTTCCGACTTCAAATGTATGTACTGGGCCAGGCACAAATCGTTTTGTATAAAGAGTATATGTCAGTTTTCACTGATTTACGGTGGACCGGGAATTACGAAAAAGAAGCTGCTAATAAGAAACTTGCGCCTCGTACGTCACGGGCTGTTTTGATATGTCAATTTGTAACATTTGTAACCTAACTCTTTAATTTGTAACACTAGCAACGTTTTACATTTGTTTCAGATTTTTTCCCATTTTTCTTCCAATTTAGTAGCCAATTGAACCCCTATTCTAATTCAATTCACCCCCGTGTAGCAACCGCTAGAAAATCACCGCTTCACAATCCTGTCAGCCGGTAGTAGGAAGGAGGGCGCAACGTCCTCTACAGGGCGCGACTCCTCGAGCTTCTGACCGTGATTCCAACTCGCCCAGGGCCGTTCTGTGCGCAGCGATTCCCTCCGAGCCCCTCCCGCAGCCGCCAATTGCTGCTCCCACAGGGCACCGGCCATGCTCGGATCTTGCAGGACCGGTGATCGAACCTCTTCTTCTTCTTCTTTTGGGTGATCGAACCTCGGGGCGCAACCGCACAGACAGTCTGCGCCTTAGCCCGCCGCAGCACCGCGGCGCCCTAACATTAGTAAAGTTAGTCATTTCTCTGACCTTTTCACTTAGTGTAATGGGTGACAGCGACGATGAATTTGACCGGCGTCGCAGGGACAAGTTCCGCCGAGAGAGGAGTGACTACGACCGTTCCAGAGAGAGAGATGACCGACGCAGAGATGAATGGAATGACAGGTGTGTATAATTAATTTACCCTTTTAAAAGCGATAACAAATCTTCCTCAGTGTGATCATTACATTAATAAAACTAGTTAGTTTAGATGAAGTGCATATATGCGGTAAAAGTTTAGCCTCAGGCAAGACCTGTGTCAGGTTGCCGATACTGTTGCCAACTTTTTCCCATGAGAAATAGCTCACGCATGCTCTAGGGCAGGGCTGCCCAACCCTGTTCCTGGGGATCTACTTTCCTGTAGGTTTTCATTTCAACCCTCATTTGGCACACCTGATTCTACCAATTAGCAGCTCAATCAGATCTCTAGCTGTTAAATGAGGTGTGCTTTGTTAGGGTTGGAGTGAAAACCTACAGGACGGTAGATCTCCAGGAACCGGGTTGGGCAGCCCTGCTGTAGGGCGTTGACCCAATAGTCACCCTACTATGGACTCCCTTCAGGTACGAACAATGTCGTAGTTCCGATGTTGGACCATGGGGCTCAAGTGCGTAAGGGCGCATAGGTACAAAATAAATGGGCCCCCCTTGCATGATATCATTTGGTCGCTGTGGTTACATACACACGTGTCGCATGTTGCACAAATAGTAAAGCCAGCAAAACTGGTATTTGTAAAAAAATTAAACAAAATTTAAACCTAATCACCTAGCTCTTATACTGAATGTACATTTTTCTTGTTAATATTGCATATATTTGTAATGTGACGCTTGTATCCTGTTTTAAAAATGTAGCCTACGTTATATTGCTCTTTGTTTACTTTATAAAAACTAAAAATAAAAAAAAACCTAGGAATTATGAATGAATCCCAACATGCCGCTGTAGTTCAATATATGCATGTTGAGATTAAATAAAATAAAGGACATGATAATGTTACACCCATTTACTTTGTAACGTTAGCTAACCATTTTCATCTTTTGCGTAAGTGAAATGGGAAAGCCCAATGCCAAGCTAAGTTTAATTGTAACTGTACTGTATGTCCTGTATTTGTTATTTGATATAATTAGCTAATGTTACCAGCCAGCCTGAGAAGCTTTGTGCTGCCCAGTACGTATTTCATCAGGCTGCAGCCGATGCTGAGCTACAATAAAATGCGAGCTTTCAGGAAAAAATAGCATTAATTATTTCTTGAGCATCGTACATAGATATATTGTTATTTTATATTTTTAATGTGTAAGAGTTAGTGAATATGCATGATTTAACTGGTTTTCACTTGACTCTTGAATAGGGTTGCAAAGGTTGTTTCTTCATATATTTATAAATATACACAGTGAAAATGGTGATGGTTAAATCCCCCCATGAGGTTTAATTAGTGTTTGAAGTTCGCCATCTCATATCCTTGCATATCACACAGTACTACCACATTTTGACCATATGATGGTGCCATTTCAACTATCTGTATTCAGTATTGATTGAAATTCCAACCATAACCATCTGGAGCACAAATTGAAAAGTTCATTGACCTCAGCGTTCTATTGGTTGAGAATGTATTGGATGCATGGCCAGTTCATTGAAGTGTCGGGCCATATCATAGTTGATGGTACTACCACATTTTGACCACAAGATGGTGCCATTTCAACTATGGCCTGCCACAGAAATGGCACCATTTTGTGGTCAAGATGTGGTAGTACTATGTGATATACAAGGGTATGAGATGGCCAACTTCAAACACTAATTAAACTTCATGGGATGATTTATAAATATATGAAGAAACAATAATCCAAGCCACAGCTTCTCATGTGTTGTCCCACATAGAGAACTTGCATTCTATGCTCTCTAAAAGGGTGGGATTGTAGTAGGGTTTGGGGGTCCTTGGGTGTATTTTGACAATTTAAGTCCACCTTTCTGTGTCTGATTCATATGGAATTACTCTTATATAAAAATAAAATAAATAAAAAAAATCTCGATATTTCCCAGCCTAATATCATGGCCGGTCGCCTAAGGCGCCATCTGTCCTAACCGTGCCTGGCCTGAGGATAGATTTTGATAGCAATGTGTACTGTAGATCTTCAGTATTTCATGTTTTTTCTAAAGTTTCTTTTTTTTATTCGTGCTAAATGTATTCCAAGTGTTTTTTAAAAGACTAAAATGTCATATGCACTCCCCTGTCCTCTGCAAGGGAGTGGGACAGAGGTCGGGAGCGTCGCAGCCGGGGGGAGTACAGGGATTATGACAGAGGCCGCAGGGAGAGATTCTCTCCACCGAGACACGACATGAGCCCGCCGCAAAAACGCATGAGGAGGGACTGGTGAGAGTCTGCGCCCTCCTGTCTGTCGCCTTTTCTGTGGTTCCTGTCTGTGTCTGTCCGTCCGTCCATAACCATGCCGTCACTGCCTCCCTGAACACCTCTGCCCTTTCTCGTGGCCTCTCAGGGACGACCACAGGGTAGAGCCCTACCACGGGGGTTACAACATGCCATACGGGGGTGGCGGGGGCCCCAGCTACGCTCCTCCAGCTGCGCCCGCCCCTCAGCCCTGGGGACATCCTGACATGCACCTCATCCAGCAGCACCACGGGATTCCCATCCAGGCCAGGTGATGCTAGGGATGCTTTAGTGGTTCTTAAGCCTTGCTATGGATGTTTACCTGTCCTGTATATACTGATATAACAAGGCTCTCGCGCCCATTCAGACAGCATGCTGGCTAACTAAAGCAGCTTGAGAACCTAGTGTGTGCATGGGAAGTGTGAATACACTCTTCAATTACGAGTATCCCTCTTACTTCGTCCTGCTACCAGTGTGATGCTTGCTTTAGCATATTTCAAGATTTCTCCGTCAGGTTAGATGTTATGTAGCACTGTTATGCAAGTGACATGTTCAGACGGTGAATGTGGCATGCTTTCGCGGTGAGGGTGGGTTCATTTTGGTGGGAACAAAGGGTGTGATGAGAGAAGCTGCCATCGGAAGTGTTAAAGCACAACTGAACTTTGGTAGAACTTTGGGTTGTGTAGTTACCTGGCCATGATATGAGTCCAAATGGTGGTGAAATATGTTCGTTAGTCGCTCTGTGCTCCCCTGGGGTGATAATCCATAACGGTATTTGTCGCTCTCCATTCATTTCTATGGGGCAGCTAAAATGGTCTCAAAATGACACTTCTAGCATGTATACGACTGTGAAAGAAGTGGATTCTGTCAATACAAGCAATAACCAGCCCTCGTATGTATTTTATTTTTTAATTCAATGGCCCTTTTCTTGCTTTTTCCTATTTTATTTGGAACGTAGATCCGGTAGGTAGGCAATGTTCTTGTGCCAGAAACAGCGTTAATGCGCCGATGCGTCAGAAACCACTCATTGGTCCAAATTTCCACAGAAGCAAACGGTCCTAGTACTAGTTGAGACCGTACTGGAATGAAAGTGAATGGAGAACGACAAATACCCTATTCTGGATTATCACCCCAGGGGAGCACAGAGCAACTAACGAACATATTTCGCCATTATTTGGACTCATATCATGGCCAGGTAACTACACAACCCAAAGTTCTACCAAAGTTCAGTTGTGCTTTAAAATGTGAACACTGGAATCAAAAGATCGATTTCACCCTCACATTTTTTCTGTTATTGACTAATTTACTGGTACCTTTTGTTGTCTTCAGTGAGTTTGTAACACTTTGTGACTTGAACCCTCTATACTGCTCCTCAGACTGGGCAATATCCACGAGATGGACCTGGGCCCACCTGCCCCAGTGATGAAGAGCTTCAAGGAGTTCCTGTTGTCCCTGGATGACTCGGTGAACGAGACGGAGGCTGTCAAGCGCTACAATGACTACAAGCTTGACTTCCGCAAGCAGCAGATGCAGGACTTCTTCCTGGCCCACAAGGAGGAGGAGTGGTACGATAAGCCCCCCCCCCCCCCCTCCCCAAACCTGTGCACACAACATAGAGCATACAAGCTTTCCCAGATCTGCTCCTCACATAGAGCATACAAGCTTTCCCAGATCTGCTCCACACATAGAGCATACAACTTTTCCAGATCTGCTCCTCACATAGAGCATACAAGCTTTCCCAGATCTGCTCCTCACATAGAGCATACAAGCTTTCCCGGATCTGCTTCTCACATAGAGCATGCAAGCTTTCCCAGATCTGCTCCACACATAGAGCATGCAAGTTTTCCCAGATCTGCTCCTCACATAGAGCATACAAGCTTTCCCGGATCTGCTTCTCACATAGAGCATGCAAGCTTTCCCAGATCTGCTCCACACATAGAGCATACAAGCTTTCCCAGATCTGCTCCTCACATAGAGCATACAACTTTTCCAGATCTGCTCCTCACATAGAGCATACAAGCTTTCCCAGATCTGCTCCTCACATAGAGCATACAAGCTTTCCCGGATCTGCTTCTCACATAGAGCATGCAAGCTTTCCCAGATCTGCTCCACACATAGAGCATGCAAGTTTTCCCAGATCTGCTCCACACATAGAGCATGCAAGCTTTCCCGGATCTGCTCCTCACATAGAGCATACAAGCTTTCCCAGATCTGCTCCACACATAGAGCATGCAAGTTTTCCCAGATCTGCTCCTCACATAGAGCATACAACTTTTCCAGATCTGCTCCTCACATAGAGCATACAACTTTTCCAGATCTGCTCCTCACATAGAGCATACAAGCTTTCCCAGATCTGCTCCTCACATAGAGCATACAAGCTTTCCCGGATCTGCTTCTCACATAGAGCGTACCAGCTTTCTCAGATCTGCTCCTCAATAGAGCATACAAGCTTTCCCACATCTGCTCCTCACATAGAGCATACAACTTTTCCAGATCTGCTCCTCACATAGAGCATACAAGCTTTCCCACATCTGCTCCTCACATAGAGCATACGACTTTTCCAGATCTGCTCCTCACATAGAGCATACAAGCTTTCCCACATCTGCTCCTCACATAGAGCATACGACTTTTCCAGATCTGCTCCTCACATAGAGCATACAAGCTTTCCCAGATCTGCTCCTCACATAGAGCATACAAGCTTTCCCACATCTGCTCCTCACATAGAGCATACAACTTTTCCAGATCTGCTCCTCACATAGAGCATACAAGCTTTCCCAGATCTGCTCCTCACATAGAGCATACAAGCTTTCCCACATCTGCTCCTCACATAGAGCATACAAGTTTTCCCAGATCTGCTCCTCACATAGAGCATACAAGCTTTCCCACATCTGCTCCTCACATAGAGCATACAAGCTTTCCCAGATCTGCTCCACACATAGAGCATACGACTTTTCCAGATCTGCTCCTCACATAGAGCATACGACTTTTCCAGATCTGCTTCTAGGAGTGTGAAAACAAGAGGGGCAACTGACTAACTTGCATACAACATATTTTAATATGGTGGTAATGTGTAATGGTAGTGTTGTGAGACTGGAGTGATTAAGCTTACCTTAGATATTTGGCCAGTTTTCTTTGGAGGGATACATTGGTCGGGGAAAATATTCATTTGCACTTGTAGGGAAGGGTGTATTTTGGAGGTTAGAGGGTGAAGGCACAGACATCGTTGTCGAAGTGTTTGCATAACTGAAAAAACAGAATTAAATGTTCAGTGAAGTGAAAAAAACTGTCTTTGGCTGTTTCTTTGTTACAGCAAAGTACAGTTTCTTACGATAGAATTTACACACAGAAATACAGAAGGGATAAAATTTTATTTTGTACATTTAAGGGCCATTCTCACAGGCTGCTGTCATCACCGCTGCTTCTGTTATTTCCAGTGCAAAGCTTGCGACTAAGAATTTTTATTGGTCACTCTGGGTTCCTCACTCGTCCTGGAAAACCCGAAATACGTGGAATTTTTTTAATGCAGTTTTCCCGTCATGGAAAAGTCTTTGAAAATTGGCCAAATGTCAGAAAACAAAAATTATTTGTCCTGAAAAATACTTTGAATCAATGTTAAAAGCTAACAACTTGAAAAGTTACCAAAATCTATTATATCTATTATTTACACAGCAAAGACCAAAGAGCAGAGAGGAAAGAGAATTATCACTTATGTAGTTTTTTGGCTCTAAGGCCTAAGACTGCAAAAGAATGAGGAGTTGTGATGCGGTTCTACATGAAGTTGATATAGGAATCATTTCTGTTATTCTTCAGTCGGGAGGAAAAATAGGCCAGTTTGAAATTGCAGTGCATGTAGATCTGCATTTAATTCACAATTGGACAGGGTGACTGGTCCGGTCAGGATTAACCAGGATCTCGTGAAACCTTAAGTCTTTTATCGCTGGTGTCCAATTGACAGGTGTATTTGAAATGAAAGCATTATCTGTTATGTTCCCCATTATTGGAACAGTGTACCAGGGAAGTGAAAATGCAACAGCAAAGGATGTTTGAGCACACTTCCATGTCCATACATTTCAGTTCTCAAACACTGTCCCACTGACTGCACGTGTCATAATTTGTGATTGTAAATGCATTTCTCTGTTTCCCAATTAACAAAACCAACCATTCTTCCCTCCTTTCCTCCCACCCCAACAAGGTTGTTGGAAGATATGACTGAGTGGAACGCCTTGCAAGACACGGTGTTAGCTAGTGAGGGCCTGCACTGCGCACAATGCAGTCGCTTTAGAGACACAGTACCAGGGTCTTAGATAGACAGACACAAAACGTACCTGCGCGGGTGGAGAATGACGTTTTTTCAGAGAGCGCTGTTTTTTTATTTTTCCATTTTTTATGTTTGTTTGCCGCATAAAATCAAATTCCAAATCCGACCTCCCTCACAGAAACCTTGTACTTGCACACAAACAAACACAGTCGGGGGTGAAGTGGAGCTCTTTTTGACAGAAGAAACCCTCTAATTGTGTATGTGTTTTGGTAAAGTGAGAGAAGAAAAGGTAAAATGCAGAATTATGACCTGTGTATTCCCATTGTCTATCACTTGTTCCTTTATGATGAATCTGGCTCTTCCCAGTTTTTGATTGTAATTGCCAGCATATTCATCACATGCATTTCCCTTTCAAACAATATCTAGTTATCCCCTATACACAGATTAAAGGTCTGTATTTTAAGGAGAGAGAATATGGCTGAACAAAAGTTATAACTCTTAACAACTTAAAATCTATATAAATTGATCTGCTGCACAAATCTTGGCTTTTGCTTCTCCTGACTTTTCTTTTCCTTTATTATTTAATTGGGAATAATACATGCCTAGGGAGAAGCAAACTTCATTGTATATTTTGAAGTAGTAAAATATGCACAAAGTTAAACAGTCCTGCACAGATAAACAGTATAAAACAGGAAGTGGGCAGTTTAGAGCCACAGAGACATGCAAAGTGTTTGGCAAATACTTATATTTTCATATTAGACAGTAGTTCTTTGTTGTGTTTGGAATTTAGTGTACATCTCACTTGCCTTTTTGTCCTATGTGACCCTCCCATTCTCTTGGGTTTTTGTAATGTCTGGACCTCAGGTTCCGATCCAAGTACCATCCAGATGAGTCCGGCCATCGGAAATCAGAAGCCCACGCTGCTCTGCAGAACCGACTGAGTGTGTACATGTTCCTGATGGACAACGGCTGGTTCGACAATATCTCACTGGACATTGAGCGTGCCACAGCTATCATAAAGGTTTTGGATGCAGGTAGGCCCCGTAGGTCAGCTTGGTGAGTGGGCTTGCAGAGGTGGTATCCTCACCTGGCTGGTTTCTGAAATTGTACTAGTCCTGGACGGTAGTGCTCGGTCAAGGTTTTTTCTAATATGGGTTTAAGAATATGATTTGGGTCTAGTGCAGTTTTCTTTTACAATGAAAGTCTTGTTTTATGACCTGGTTTTACCTAGTTCTTCCCATGCAGTACATTTCATTGTGTAATAGTAGAAACATAGAAATTAAGGGCAGTTCGGTATACCGGTGCAATGAGTCTTATTGAGAATGGTTTGCGCTACCAGGTCTGGGCAGTGTTCCAGCACCACTCCTGTTCATGCTACTCCTCTGGCTGAACGAGGACTGTAGCTGGACTGTCTGTAAACCCTCTCATTCCCTGCAGCTGTCATAAAGATGGAGGCTGGGACGGACCACGACCTCCGTATCCTGGAGCAGCCAAATGAAGAGGAGGAAGAGAAGGAGAAGGTGGCAGCTGCGGGGGCGTTACCTGACCCCAACAAGAAAGACGAGCCCAGGGATGGGGACGGTGACCGCAAACCGCCGGCAGACAAAGAGGACAAAGAAAAGAAGGTGCCCTATATGTAGTGGAGTGATTTGTTATAATGTAGCATTGTAGACTATAGTAACTGGAACAATAATATAAGGGCTTTTCATGTGTATGGGCGACCTTCAGACACTGCAGGAATGCCAACTCCACCTTAAAAAATGGTTGAACATATTCGCTGTTGTAACCCAATTCTCACCTTCAGTTCCCCTTCCTTTAAAAAAATTTTTTTTCTGTAGGAGGAAAATGGAGTGACTAAAATGGAGGAAAAGCAAAATGGAATAACAGCTGAGGATGGAGGAGAGGAAGGGGAGGAGAAAGTTCCTAAGAAAGAGGAGCCAGAACCTAAGAAGGTGAGTGTCCTCTTTTTGCTCTAAATACTTGCCTCTGAACTAACATGCCTCTGTTGGCTTTCTTATGCTACAGTGAGCACCATAATTTATCTTTTGTTATTTTGGTTCTGTACTCTAGCACTTTGAGTTTGAAAGGATACAATGAGGTTGAAGTACAGACTGCCAGCTTTAATTTGAGGGTATTTTCATCCATATTGGATGAACCGTTTAGAAATTATAGAACCTTTTTTACATAGTCCCCCCTTCCCATTTTCAGGCATCAAAAAATATTGGACAGTTTAACATAATGTAGGATGAAGTAATCATTTTAAATATTTGGTCGCATATCCTTTGCATGCCATGACTTCCTGATGTCTGTGACCCAACAATATCAAAAGACTCTTGATATATTATTTTCTGGTACTCCTACAAGCGATACTATAACCTCTGCATTTGAATGGATCTCTATGGGAATTGGGGGGTGGGACTAGATTTAACTGTAAATTACACTGGAACAGTATGGAACACATGGTTGGCTAAATGGCTCTAGGTCATCAAGGGTCTGACGTATCAAACAAGCCTTAAACCATCACTCTGCTACCAGATATGCAGTAGATATGGATGGATAACTTTAAGGGTTTCTTCTTTTGACTTATTTTTCCATAGAGTTCAATAGGAACAATTTCACAACTTTGTGTGATGTCCTGACATATCTTTTCATCCTTAAAAGTGCAAGTTATGAAGAATAATTTTCTCCCCTCAGCTGAATAAGAAGAGGAAGAGGAAACACAGCGGAGACAGCGAGGACGAGGCCAGCGCGTCTGACGACAGCGAGTCCGACTCTGACTCCCTCTCCTCAGACAAACCGGCTGACAGGGAGGGAGAGATGGACAAGGAGGAGGAGGAGGAGGAAGAGGAGGGTGAGGAGGGTGAGGGTAAGTGGTAGACTAAGGTCAAAGAAAATGGGAGTCCTGAGAAACACACACAGAAGGGCTTGGATGAAGTATGATGTGGGAAGATTTTGGCGGCGTGGGTGTAGAAATGATTGTAGTAAAGTAAGATTGTAAAAATGTGCGGCTGCATTCTGTGTTGGCTGCATAGGTTTAATGACATAAGCAGGGGAGGTGGGCAGGAAGAGAGTTGCAATAGTCTAGTTGTGAGTAATGCCCCCCCCACACGCCCACACTTCCGGTCACCTCCTGTCGGTTTTGGCCCCCTGATGGTGGAATGAGCTTCCTTCACTGTGCTCAAGGCTAGGGATGTAAACTAATCTTCCTGTAACACCATGTCCATGTTTAAATGCTATTCTGTGTTGCGCAAGGCTCAGCACAGCACCACAAAATTGTTTATTTCGTAAAACAAAAGGTTAATGGCCTATGGTCCGCTGCTCCACTCTACGTTGAGGGCAAGGAGCAGCGCAGGGCAAAAAACCTGAAAACAGACACATTTGCAGTCAGTATTGAATTACAACAGTGTACAATGCGATTTATTAAATTGCCCTGCATTACAAGATTTTCGCACGTTTTCCCTCATGCAAATGAACAATCCGACTTTGCATTGTATAAAGTGGGGTAATCCATGGTCTCTCCCTCACACCATGTCGCAAGTTGTATGCCTATCGTCTAGTATTTTAATATGATAAGCACCGGTGTTAGATCTCAAGATTTTATTCATAAAGCCAGGTGAAAGCACATGGAATGTATTGATTTCAGTTCTAATGGACTCTAAATAGTATTTCAAATAAATTAAGCATTTTCTTCAAAGCGAAACACTACTCGTGTTGTTGCACCCCTGCTCAGGACAGCAGAAACTCTAGCAATCTTCAGACATAGAGTGAAGACCTAACTCTTCAGACTGCACCATGGCTCCCTAGACCCTCTTAGCTAATCCTTTATTTCCTGTTGGATATCTTGTTGGGGCTAGTATTGATATAGATATCACTGTGTGAAGATAGGTATGTAGGGGTATTTACTTTTATATAAGTAAGTATTTGTTTGCAATAATCTGTGGCGAAAGGATGAGAGGAGAGGAAAAGCTGAGTGCTGTCAACATAGAAGTGGTATGAGAAATCATGGGGGGAGTTGACTGACCCGAGGTTGCAAGTGTAGGAAGAATGGGCAGGGCCAAGTATGGTACCTTGGGGAACACCTGTTGAAGGTCATGAGCATGAGATAAGCCAATGTCCCGGGAAACCCTAGAGGACCATCCAGGGATGTAGTGTTCAATCCGCTGTAGAGCTGTACCCGAGATCCCAAGTGTAGTCTGGGTGGAGAGTGGAGAGTAAGGGCTGGTGATCTATGGTGTCTCAGTGGAGTGACCTGCCCTGAAGTCCAACTGGAAGGGATGAGACATGCTTATGGAGCGAGATTGATGGGTTCATGTACTGATTTAAATGTGTTAAGGTCAGTTTTTCATACGTTTCTACTCTTTCCTTTTGCATCGGTGCAGCGGACTTGAAGGAGCGTAAAGAGGAGGTGAAAGAGAGGCAGAGGGAGGAGAAAAAGGAGCAACCTCCTCGACCTCGCCCACTACACAGGACGTGCTCCCTGTTCATGAGGAGCATTGCGCCCAGCATCTCCAAGGCTGAGATCATCGCTGTGAGTGTCTTATTCCTTGTGCACTTTGTGTCTGATCCAGTCTTGAGGAGCTTAAGTGCTTTTTTTACTTATGGTTTCACTGGAATTGTGTGCATCAGAGATTCTCACTTCTCACTTGAGATGCACACATGTTCAAAACCTTTTTAATAAAAAAAATGTTTTTATATGCTTACGAGTAAATTTACAATGCAACGACGACCCGCCGTCTTTTAAAAACACTTTATTTCATTACTGTTCACTATCATAATGACTGCATTAGAAGGCAGTATCTAACATAGCAGCGCATGTGGTCCCTGTTGCATACTATCACGTGTGATTAAAATGTTAAGAACTGAACGTGTTGAAGATGACTCAATAATACCCACCTAAATATTTTCCACTACTGTCTTCATGAAAATAATATTGAAGACCACGTCAGTTAAACAAGAAAATAATTATTTAGACTCAAATAAGCGGGGGGGGCTCTCGAAGTAACGTTTCTGACATAGGACGGAATAACATTGTTGATAGAAGTAAGTCAAATTAAACAAGTAGCCTAAAATGGGTATTAAAAGTAGGTTTTTCTTGCTGTTTTGCACAACCCAATTCCTGAAATACAGCAGCTTTTGATGCCACCTTAGAGGACCCCAATGGAAATAGGCCTTTGTGCTTTGTGCATTTTATCCTCAACCATTGCAAATGTACTGAAGGACTGAATGAATGCAGTCTTGCATGTATCTTTTAAATTGCCAAATAAATCAAGAAAAGAAAATAAAAAATTTAAATCAAATCTTCAGATGGTTCTTGGGTGAGTGTAGCATCACGTATCCTGTTTAAACTAAATGCTTTCGCAAAGAACTTGATAGACGACAACTTAATTAAACAGGCTATTGATAAAGAACAGGGTATATGCCAACCGTGTGAATGGGATTATTTTAATGAGACCATGGGAAAGGGAGAGATATGCGGTGTCTGACCTTGCATGGCATAGCTTCTAACGGAACATAAAAAAGTTAGCACCGAACTTGATAATGTTGATATAACTTGATGGTCATGCAATTGGACCATTACTTTTCTATGAAATAAGTCCCAAATTGATGTGATTGGATGATATTATAATACTAATAATAATGATAAAATCCTTCTAGGACCCTTTTTCTGCGCATCATATACAACGGTAACTATGATTGGTTTGGAAAGAATTACTCAGTGTACTAATGTTGATGATCCCTATTATTCATTTAAAAGGTAGTCTTAGCCTGGATATGTCAAAAAGTCATGTTTCAACCAACGCAAAAGTTGACAGCACTTACTTTTAACCTTAACTCCTCCTGTGCCTTCCCATATTGTCTTTGTAATTATTCCATTGGTTGTTCATTTAGAATTTGGTTATTCACCTTATGCATGACCCTTGACCTTTACCACTAAGTGCATTTAGTGTAGAAACATCTAGTACAATCAGATTTTCCCTTTGGTAATGCTAGCTAGCTTGCTAACAGGAATGTGTACCTAGGAACATGTATTTGAAAATCTGATTGGAACAGATCGAAAAACTACCCCACATTCTCAGTAGATGTAATCGCTTCAATTGATGTGTCCTATTTAGCCCAGTGTGTTAATAGTCTTACATTTCCTATATATCTTCCAAAGACTGCTCGACTAAGCAGCGTGGTTATTGCTATTGACCAGACATTCTTTGTTTAATACCTGGAGCATTAGGCACGCGTGGGCAATTCCAAGCCCAGGCAAATGGAACCTATTCCATTCTGTTTTCTATTTCCTCCCCAGCTCTGCCGGAGGTACACGGGGTTCATGCGTGTCGCACTGTCCGATCCCCAGCCAGAGCGCAGGTAAGGCCCTAGGTCTGGACATGCTCCAGGTTACTTGGTGTAGTTTTGGTTAATTTTAGATGATTGATGTTTTTCTGTAACCGTAATGATACCCGTTTGTTTTCTCTTCCTGTCCGTCAGATTTTTCCGGCGTTGCTGGGTGACATTCGATCGAAGTGTGAACATCAAGGAGACATGTTGGAACCTCCAGAACATTCGCGTAAGTGTTCAATTCTGGAATGCATGTCAAGGCGTGTGCTCTCACACAGCAGTGTAGCCCTGGGCTAGTCTGGTCTCATCACCTCATTGGTTATCTGAGTGCAGTAGCTAGAAGGGATGGTTGTTTAAATGAGAACATTCTAGTTGGGCAATCATTGAGCACAGCTTCCCAGCCGTCCTCTGACTTGAAAAGTAGCTACTCTCTCGCATTCTCTTTCTCTCTCTAAATCTAAGATTGTGTTCTTTAGCTGATAAATTGGGGCGGTAACTCTGTTTTTTGTAGAAACATCACTCTGAGATGAATACTCTGGTCCACAAATGCCTGTTTAAGAGTAGGCATGGCTGTTGGATTGCATGATATAGATTTGGGTGCTCTCTCACCTAGCTAGTGCTGGGCAAATAATTATTCCCTTTATCCAAACACTACGCATACAGCGTGAGCTATGCTTTATAGGTTTATTTCTGCACACTCTCACAAATGGTCAATAGTGCACTGAAAATAGGAGAAGCACCCAAGCTTATTCTACACACATAAGACAGGGAGTCCTTCATTGGCTAGATTATGTCTGCGTAAATTGTTGCTAAGGCGTAATTTCTCTGTTAAATCACATTTGCGCGTTTGCAATATTCTGATTACAACAGTCATAATTCTGAGAAAACCGGAACGTCAGACTTGCTGAACGGGACCCATTGCCTGACAGTTGGCCACCAAGCAACTTCCTCTTGCTATTCTAATTTAGCAGCTTTACAGTTATTCAATTTGTTATTTTAGTAAAAATAATAATGAAGTAATTCAGTGGAAAAACAATGTTCAAACAAGCGAGATCAGTGGAAAAATTGTTTTAACTCAATGGAAGTATTAACTCTCAATAGTAAGTTTCTTTAGATCCTTTTTCTGTTTACTGTGTAGTAAGGATGGAAATGTATTTAGCTGGCTGATTTTATTTGCATTTTATTTGCATAAACGAAATGTTTTGTGCGTGCATGTATATTAAGCCGACACGCATGTTCTCACAGATAACTGTCACAGCCAGAGTGTGTCAAAGTGCATATTGTGAATCTCTCGTGCTCTCCCTTGTTACTGTTCACCTCGTCAGCTGACACGCACTCGGTGACCTCAGCGAAACCACTACCTGCGGGTCCATCCCATGACTGAGGGTGGGCAGGGGGTGGGTTTGGATGCAGCCATTTTCCCTCTCCTGCCTGCTCCCCTCTCTCTCCCCCCCTTCCATCTCTTTCCATTTTCAGCTTCGGCTCTAAAAATCACGCGATTATGTCCTGCAGAATGTCTGATTCCCAAGTCTCTTTAAATCAGTATTTGAACAAGGAAGGAGTTTTTAAAGCTCGGTGACAATTTAAGTACTTGAGCGTTTGTATATCCTTGCCATCTCTGACTGCATAAATGTGATTTCCCACTTGTTTTTGTACTGCTCAGCTGCGGGACTGTGAGCTGGCCCCCGGGGTGAACCGGGACCTCGTTCGGAGGGTGCGCAATGTGAATGGGATCACCCAGCACAAACAGGTCCTGCGGAACGACATCAAGCTAGCGGCCAAGCTGATCCACGCACTGGATGAGCGGGAGAGGCTATGGGGCCAGAGGCAGAGGGCCGAGGCGCCTGGTTCAGAGGTGTGCACTCCTCCTAACGCTCCTGACCTGCTTCCTCTTCTCTGCTTTCAGTTTGCTACTTCCACACCCAGCTGGATTTTTCTGTAAATCTCTCTAGCTCTTTCTCTCTCTCATACACACTCAATCTCTCGATCTCTCTTACACACTCAATCTATTTTTCTCTCTCTCTCTCTCTCTCTCTCTCTCTCTCTCTCTCTCTCTCTCTCTCTCTCTCTCTCTCTCTCTCTCTCACACACACACACACACACACACACACACACACACACACACACACACACACACACACACACACACACACACACACACACACACACACACACACACACACACACACACACACACTCTCTCAATCTCTCTCGCTCTGTGGGGGGGTGCTGAGTCGTCCATTTCCCGTTAGGAGAGGTATTCGGCAGGGCTGTCCAATATCTGGCCCAACTATATTCTCTGGCTATCGAGCCATTATTACACAGACTCAGGCAGAAGCTGACTGGGCTGTCCCTCCCGGGGCTTCCGCAGAACTCGCCATTAATGTTATCAGCTCATGCTGATGACATCAATGTTTTAATAAAAAACCAGGGAGATGTAGAGGTTTTAAAGGACAGTTTGGGGGGTTTATTAGAAGAAGTAGTGGAGAATGTGTCCGCCATGTTGTCTAAATGGAAATGGTTGCTACCCCAGCTGTCGTAGAGGGGAAGAGTACTGGTCACCAATAACTTGGTCGCTTCGACGCTGTGGCACAAATTAACTGTCCTGCCTCCACCAAGGGGCCTGGTAGATCAGGTGCAGTAGATCATCGTTAGGGTCTTTTGGTCTGGTCATCACTGGGTGAGGGCACCTGCACTGTACCTGCCAGTATAGGAGGGAGGTCAAGGCCTCATGGACATTCCAGCGAGGATCATGGCCTTCAGGCTGCAGACTGCCCCAGAGGCTGCTGTACGGGTGTGTACTGAGCTGGTTGGATGTGGCCCGACTGCTGCTGAGGAGGGCAGCCGGCCTTGGCTATGATAAGCAGCTTTTTCTGCTTCGGCATGAAGAGGTGGACTGGTCAGGACTGAAACCATTCTACCAGTCCAGTGTTAGTCTTGGCAGGTCTTTAAAGTCCAACGGGATCCAACTGCGGAACCAGGCATATGGCTCTTTGAGGGGCCATTGCATTTCAGCGATTTCATAAACACTAATTGATTGTCCTCTCCCAGCCTACGATCTAGCCTGTGGGAGGCAGGCTGTGCCAAACTGGGGCACATGATGAGGATATCTGTGGCAAGGCTGGGGGAGACACAGGTTGGTGGATGAGGTTTGGTGCTTCCCTCCCAGGGCCCCCATACTCTGTCTGACCAATGGGATGATGATTGTGAGTATACTTGACCCCCTCTGACTGTCTCTCCTGCTGTAGGGGAGTGGCAGGAGGAACAGAGGAGCTTCCTGTCTTTCGCAACCCCTGAACTGGGGAAGTTTGAGACCCTTGGGAAGAAAGCTCTATTACACCTGCGTTAAAGTGTTACACTTACGCTTTCTGGCAGGGCTGAAGGCGTCGAAGTGGACTGAGTTTTTTTTGGTCCAGGGTCTTCTCCGAAAGGCTGTTGGCGGTCCCTGTACAAGCCCCCTGTTGACAAACGGACGGGCGACCTCCAGTGGAGGATTGTGCATGGGGCGATAGCTACGAACAGATATCTGGCTCACCTAAATCCTAGTGTTGGGGAGGGCTGTAATTCTTTTCACTCAGAGGGAAACGACGTACCACATATTTGTAGTGTCACCGGTTGAGGGAGCTGTTCACTTTTTTGGAGGGTGGTTTCAGGGTTTAGGGGTATCCTTTTCTTTTAATTATTTATTTTTGGACCAAGGTACACTGTTAAAAAAAGGCCGCTTCATGTTCTAATTAGCTTGCTGTCTGGACTAGCCAAGTTGTCTATATGGAAGGTGAGGAAGAACTGCATTACGGGTCAGGGGTCAGTTGACCCCGTCTTTATGTTAAAGGGACTGCTTGCAGCCCGCATCAGGGTGGACTTCAGTTTTTATAGCCTCACAGACAACGTGGAGGCTTTTGTAAATACATGGTGCATTGAGGAAGTGTTTTGTTCTATTCAGGGTGATGTGTTGGTACTTCATTTCTACCCTGGAAAACCCCGAAGAACTTTTTTGTTTGTTTTATCCATTTCTAATTTTATTTCTTCTTTCTTTTTCGGTCCTTGTGAAATGATCTGTTCTCGGTAATGGTGGTTGTTTTTGCCTTTTGTTAATTGGAATATTTTTCCTTTGTTTTCTGGTAATGGTTTTCTCTTTTTTTTGTGTTTTTACTTTAAATTTTATTTAATGTTTGTTTGTAAATATGTGAACACATAGGTCTCGTCCTTTGTTCTGTGCATTAAAGGCGACCTTAAAACTAAATCACTCTCACTCTCTCTCTCATACACACTCAATCTCTCTTGCTCTCTGTCTCTCACACACTCAATCTCTCGCTCTCTGTCACACACAATCTCTTGCTCTCTCTTTCTCACACACTCAATCTCTCTCACTCATACACACTGGATCTCTCTTGCTCTCTCTCACACAATTTATCGCTCTCACACTCAATCTCGCTCTCTCTCACACACAATCTCTTGCTCTCTCTTTCTCACACACTCAATCTCTCACTCATACACACTGGATCTCTCTTGCTCTCACACTCAATTTCTCGCTCTCACACACTCAATCTCTCTCGCTGTCTCTCACACACTCAATCTCTCTCACTCATACACACTGGATCTCTCGTGCTCTCTCTCACACTCAATTTCTCGCTCTCACACACTCAATCTCTCTCACACTCAATCTCTCTCACTCTCTCTCCCCCTCCCTCCCTCCGCACAGCTGCCAGCTCAGAACCCCATTCTAAAGAACATCACAGATTACCTGATTGAGGAGGTGAGTGCTGAGGAAGAGGAGCTGCTGGGCAATACGAGTGGCATCGATGCTGAAGATGGCAGCAAGGAGGGCAGTCCCACCGAGGTCACCGTGGAGAGGGACGACAAGCTGGTCAAGGTCTGCCGTGTGGATTTACATACCATTGGTTATGAGAAACGAGCAAAGATTATTGCAAATTGGGAAAAGTTGGGAAAAACAATAAAATTAAATCCTGCATTTTTTCAGTTGTCTTCAGGCCACATTCTTGACCGGTTGTGCCAGTCGCACACTGCATCCCTGCTGTTTAGTTGGGGATTTTTCAACCAAGTTGCCCAATATAAAGCATTGATTGTTTAGTGAAGAACCGTTCAGGTGTAGCCAGAAGCTTCCTCATACGGTAAGCAGTATCTGTTTTTTTTCTCTTCCTCCCCATCTTTCTCTCCGTCCCCTCCCTCCCTCTCTCCAGGTTCTGGACCGCTTGCTGCTCTACTTGCGGCTGGTCCACTCCATCGATTACTACAACACCTGTGAATACCCTAACGAGGACGAGATGCCCAACCGCTGTGGGATCATCCACGTTCGCGGTCCCATCCCTCCTAACCGCATCACCCATGGAGAGGGTGAGCAGAGCCATATCACACACACGCACGCACGCACGCACGCACGCACGCACGCACGCACGCACGCACACACACACACACACACACACACACACACACACACCTCATAACACCACTCCCAAACACATACACACAGAAGACACACTCCTTACCAACTTGCCATGTGACTGAGGAAGCCTAACCCCCACCCTTTATTCACAGTTGCAGAGTGGCAGAAGACGTTTGAGGAGAAGCTGAGTTCGCTGTTCACCGTGAAGGAAACTCTGTCTGAGGAAGAGGCCAATAAGATGGGCCGAAAGGACCCCGATCAGGAAGTGGAGAAGTTTCTATCCGCCAACACCCAGGAGCTTGGCAAAGACAAATGGCTTTGTCCTCTGAGTGGCAAGAAATTCAAGGTATGCGTCTGGATGAGAGTGCGTGTGTGTGGGGTGTAAGTCTGCAATACCCTGCAGTTGTGATTCTATTGTAAAAATGTCAGTACCAGCGTTTAAAATTTCAAGGTTCATTGGAAAGTCTTCCCACCCCCCTCCAGGGTCCCGAGTTTGTGCGTAAACACATCTTGAACAAGCATGGGGACAAGATAGAAGAGGTGAAGAAGGAAGTGATCTTCTTCAATAAATTTCTCTTGGATGCCAAGAGGCCTGCCCTGCCAGAAGCCAAGGCCCCGCCTCCCCCCACCCCTGGACCGGGTGAGTCATGGTCCAGTTTCATTAATACGTGCAGTTACAAGGGCAGCACCCCTTACACTTCACATGAACCAGGTCTGCACAATCATTTGTACACACCCAGCCATTCAGTCATTGAGCATCAGGGATCGGCAATGATTCAAATAAACATTGTCATTCTCGAACGAAGCATACACAAAATAAACATCTGCAATCAATCGTGACTGTACATCTACAACTGCTGTCTAACACCCCGGATTTCCCTCTAGGTGTGCATGGTCCTGGATTGCCCTACCCGCATCAGTCGCCTCAGGGACTTCTGGGATTTGGACAGCCCCGCCCCCCAGTTTTGGGTTTTGGTGGTAAGAGTGTTGTGTGATGTACATTGACTCCCCCCCCCCCCCGTCTCTGGCTGTATCATTCGATATCTGGTCTGTAGGTCAGTAAATGCAAAGCAGAGTGCCTGGCATCAAACTACAATATCAAGAGAATGAAATTCTTTCCCGCCACTCTCGCCTACCGCCTGCAATTCCTCATCTACGAACATTAGGAAACCATTGTATTTCAGCACTTTGAGCTGATCAGATGTGTACAATGCATTATTTGTACCCTCTACCTACCAGTGTGGGTGGGGGGTGGGGGCTGGGGGACAAAATGGAATGCACATACCTAAAACTAGCAGTAAACGAATATGCATTTTTGTGTTTGAAACTTCGTCGACACGAGATTTGTGAGAAAAGTGCCTTTACTTTGATGGCCCTTATTAAAGGAAGCAGCGCCTTTGAAAGCATTGAAATTTAGGGAAAACTTTGTTCATGTGGTTCCACTGTTCACCAAAGAAATATTCCAGTTGCTTTACAATGTTTTAAAAGAAAAGGCTTGCGAATTGGTGAGAAGTGCTATTGCTCTAGCAGGCTTCAGTCTACCAGTAAAGCTCATAGAAGCTTCATAGTAGAGCAGTGCATTATATCATAATAAAACATGAATAAATGTTTTATTTAAAGTTCAACATTATTTACACACATGAACTCCCCACCATCTTGTTATCTCAACCCCATATTGCTGAATTTATCCATTGGTTTTTAACTGCCGGTATCACGGTTTTGTCTACCCTCCAATCATGTGTGTAAGAATGTATTTGTATTGTCAGTCATGTAACTTCTAACAT
Organism: Synaphobranchus kaupii; assembly: GCA_029718625.1. NCBI lineage: Eukaryota > Metazoa > Chordata > Actinopteri > Anguilliformes > Synaphobranchidae > Synaphobranchus > Synaphobranchus kaupii. The sequence goes on from CM056393.1 coordinate 17,130,006, forward strand.
TGCAACAAAACTTCAGAAAGATGTTTGGAGAAATGGTTGTTGCTGAACACAAATTGAGCCCCTGGGCTGAAGTTCCATTGCTATTCTCCCTCTGTCCACCAGGAGGCCCTCCTTACCCTCCCAACCAGTTTGGTGGAGGCAGGGGTAATTATGACAATTTCCGGGGTCATGGAGGCTACCCTGGAAAACCCCCGAAACAGGTAAGCTCCGCAACGACCCTCTGCTCCCCCCATTTCCCCTGACTGCATGAGAGCTTGAATAGGGTGGGGAACGCTTAGAACAGTGCCAGGCTGCTGTGTGTACGAGTGAAGATGTGGATCCTTTGATGCATTGACCCAGAGAAATCAATCCGGTAGAAATAATGTGCGAACTCCTCTCTCTCTCTCTCTCTCTCTCTCTCTCTCTCTCTCTCTCCCCCTCCCCCCTGTCCCCCCACCTTTTCTTTTTCTAGATGTTCCGGGGCGATCCTCGTAACATAATTGAATACCGTGACCTGGATGCCCCAGAGGACGTGGACTTCTTTTAACTACAATATTTTAATACTTTTCATTATTTTCTTACTGCACCACATCTCTTTTCTCACCCTCCAACTCGCTAACAACAGGGTCTTAGAAGTAAAGGCCAAGTGTTAGAGTTCCAAGTGTCACAGATCAGATGGCACACAGTGTCATTTTGTACTGTGAGATTGACCCCCCCCCTCCCCCCAGTATAAATAAATCAAAGTACTCTAATTACTGGTGGTGTGGTTATTACAAGGATATGAAACCTGTGGATATACTTCTAACTAATTTTTCTATGCTTTTTTTTATTTGTCATCGTTCTTGTGTTATGTACATCTTTTTCCTTATGCTTTTCTCTGTTCCAACACTTCGCCTATTTTAAGTTTGTCTGCCTCATTTCCCTCTCTGCTGTTCCCTCTGGCAGTCAGCTCTTTTCAGCTATATTTGGCATGCCAGATGAGATCAGAAGAGAACGTTCTTTTATTTAAGATATTGACAAAAACTTGTTATAGAAGCCAGTGATAAGGCTTTTCATCTATCGATAAAATATGCTTTCCATTACAAAAGACAAACCAAACATTGTGTTTGTGGCCTGTAGGCACCCATTTGCTGCTACCGTGGCTGTTTCGTTAGGCTGCAGGCTTCCGCTTCCTCTTCCACTCCGGTGTTCTGTTGAACACCATCCCATCCCAGTGGATGCACTTAGTGCTGACTGTTTCCTTAATTTAGCACAGGGATCTCAAGCTTGAATACCAGAGACCTGCATTGTCTGCTTTCTGGTGTGTTTCGGAATGTACACGCTTAATCCAAGTCATTAATTGCCTAAAGGTATATACACCTATACCAGGTATACAGGATTACGGAGTTATCTGCATAACTGCCCTGAGTAATACCCGGAACAGCTTTTTACTTTAATCCATGTTCCAGTTTTGGGAGGCATTGGAAAGGAATTCAAGGTGAGCATGTGTAGCCGAGCGTGTTCGAGCTTGTTTCTGGCCCGTGAGGCAGAAGGGAGAAAAAATAGGTTCTGAGTGGCAAGACATTGTAGGAGAAAGTGAAGACGTTTCAAAATTAACAACCTGGAAGAGGGAGGAAAGTGTGCACGAGTTTCAAAAACTACTTTTTAAGGCATGGTCGGGAGACGAGCGTAGCCTACATTATATTACTGTCGTCCATTTCTCCCTCTTGCAGTATTTGCATATCGTCATCACAAAGGCTGGACTCCAGTTTCTTTGTCTGATGAAAATGGCAAGAATGCACTGTACCTTAACGTAAACTTCTAGGGTGAGTCAGAAGGGGATATGACCGTGTATAATACAATGGCAATTGGTGGAGCTTGTTTAATAAGGTTCAGGTTCCTCTAAAATGAAGTTATTAAACACGACAGGTTTTTCTTTTTTATACAGTTAGAAGCTTTTGAAAGTTTATTTCAGCTGCCTGGTTGTATCAAGTTTGTTTCCCATTCGATTCATCATGGAGCTACATATTTGAAGAAATGACAGGTGAGTAGAATAAGCTTATAGTTCATGGTAGATTGACATTTTTCAAATTACTTTATTTAAAAATTCAGGGACATAAAGAAAACTCCTCAAATCAGAGGTTTTCAGATGTTTTCCTCAACCTTTTGTGTACTCTCCATGGCCAGAAGTATATGGATACCTGCGCATCCAACATCTCATTCCTAAATCATGGGCATTAATATGGAGTTTAATAATAGTGTTTAAAAAAATTATTTGCTACTATAACTGCCTCCACTCTCCTGGGAAGGCTTTCCACTCGATGTTGGAAATTTGCTGCATGGATTTGCTTCCATTCAGCCAGAAGAACATTAGTGATGTCAGGCACTGATGTTGGGCGATTAGGCCTCGCTCACAGTCAGCTTTCCAATTGATCCCAAAGGTGTTTGATGGGGTTGAGGTCAGGGCTCTGTGCAGGCCAGTCAGGTTCTTTCACACCGATCTTGACAAACCATTTCTATATGGACCTTCCTTTGTAGATGGGGGGCATTGTCATTCTGAAACGGGAAAGGACCTTCCCCAAACTTGCCACAAAGTTGGAAGCACAGAATATTCTAGAACGTCATTGTATGCTGTAGTGTTAAGATTTGCCTTAACTGGAACTAAGGAGCCTAGCCCGAACCATGAAAAACAGCCCCAGACCAAGGGGTGTCCAGATACTGTTGGCCATATAGTGTATGTTTTTGTTTTGGACAAAAAAATAACTTAGTTAATTCCAGTTGTGTTTTCGTGGTAAAGACCAAAAACAATCCAGAATTTTTTTCTTTTTTTATTGTTAGCCATACAACAATTAATAAAACAATTTTCTAAAACGGCATTAAAAACAGAAAAGAAAAAAAAAAACACTATAACTATCTGAATGTTCATTCCATTCAGTTAATTTAAGAGTTTTTTATTTATATATTTTTTCTCCCCAGTTAGGGTGCTTTTTAAAATGTTTTTTTCTCTCTCTTCGATTTGCATGGATGAATCGAAGCTGAAGACAATGAACTTCATTGTAGCTGGGTTCTTTATTAATTAATGGGTGCCATAGGACTACACAATATCCATTATTTCCTTCTTGTAGTGTTTATTTTTTTGCAGGTCATTTAGTTTGAGAAATGTCACTGAGCCAGTTTTTCAGCACCAAATATTATTCTTTTAAACTGGCGATTTTGGTATGATTATACCGCGGCTGTGTATTAAAATACAACTTTATAATTGTGATCATGAAAACAAAGTCAATATTTGTATGCTACTGCAGTTATATGATGTCATTATAAAGTGGCATATGTGCCATACAATAAGCCACTTTGTAACTGGAGAGAAATGAGGCGTCCCACAATTTAGTGATCTTCAACAGAGTTGTTCTTATCTTTGAAATAACATAAGTGCATATTGTGCAAAAACAGATGCTTCCCTTTTGTACTGAACCAATATTTCAGCCATTAGTTGTGCTCGTCATGGACACATTGATTACCTTATGATCTAGGGTGCTTTTCAGGGCAGACAATAATGCAAGTCATATTTAAAAATGAATACCAGTGTTTCATCTGTTGAGACTTTTTCCAATGTCCTTTATGGTATGTACACTCACAATGTATGTGTTCTTAAAATTCTCCATCTCTTTAGCTCTTTGGCTGACCGCAGACCCCTTGCATCTTCCCAATATCTCCTTCCTACCTGGGATGACAGCCTCCTCAATGAATCAAACGTGTGGAAACAATGACCGATTCAAGTACCTAGCCTACACCATCACGTATTGCTTCATCTGCCCTGTTGGCCTCCTCTGCAACTCGCTGGCCCTGTTGATCTTCTTCTGCTTCATACCTAAGAAGTCTGCCAACACTGTCTTCATGATTAACCTGTCATTTTCAGATGCAAGCTTCTCCTTGACCCTCCCTTTCCGCCTAGTGTACTACCTGCGGGGCGGCCAGTGGGACTTTCCGGACTGGCTGTGTCGCTGGTGTGTCTTCTCCTTCTACCTAAACCTCTACACCAGTGTGCTGTTCCTCACTGGGCTTAGCGTGCTCAGATATTTGGCTGTGCTGCACCCTATGCACAACAAGACCCTTGCCACTGTCCGGCGGGCCTGTTGGGTTTGCTTGGGGATCTGGGTGTTTGTGGCCGTCTCCTCCACGCCATTCCTCTTCTCTGGGACTCACCAGCGTTTGGGAAAGACCCGCTGCTTCGAACCCAGAGGGCACAAAACCTGGAAACTGATTCTGGTCCTGAACTATGTGGGGCTGGCCTTTGGCTTCCTCCTGCCCTTCCTGATCATCCTGGCCTGCTACAGCCGTATCATCCACAGGCTGACCACCCGGGGAAGGAAATTGAGACGGACACAGGGGAGACGACAGCGGTCAGTGCACCTGGTTGCCGTGGTCCTGACCACCTTCCTCCTTTGTTTCTTGCCCTATCACGTGGCTCGTACAGCCCACGTCCACGCAGTGGTCTTGCAGGACAGCAGCAGGCCTCAGGACTGCTGGCTAACGGAGCTCCTGCAGAAGATCCTGGTTATGACGCTTTGTCTGGCTACCTTCAACAGTTGCTTCAACCCTCTACTATACTACTTTTCCGGGGAAACCTTTCGCAAGGCTGTTTTTGCCGCCTCTGTGTGCTCCCGCAACTCATTCAGCTCCTTTTACCAAGGCAGCCTGCTCAGCTCATGGGGTAAGTCCAACCCCCCTCACTTGTCTACCCCTGTCAAGGATGAAGGCCTGATCCAGGACAACAATGCAATTCTGAACATGGCAGAGCGGCTATGATGGGATAGCAAAATGCCTTGCCTGTCTTTTGAAAACAGGAGGGTCAAGCTATGGAAGATGAGTAGGATGCAAGTGACTGAAGTTCCACCAACCAGGTGGTTAGGTTGAGAAAGCGAGGTTTGACAGTCAGAAGCTGTGAGTTACCGTGCATGCTCTTTGTAGAGGGTGATGGTATCTTCTATGTATACAAGCTCAGTGTAAGATTTCAGAAAGGAGATGCCTATAAGGCAATATTTCAATCATTTAAATGTCATGTTGTATTTTCCCTCTGCTGCCCACAAACATCATTTCAATGAAGGTCTAGCATATACAAGCATTGTACGGAACAGTTTGCCATAGGATATAGTGTTATAACTGCTCATACATAGATAAATAAAAATATACTATCAGATTGGTTGACAAACAGACACATGGAAAACCATACAATGCAGACAGGAAGTTGGGAAATATTACATATTACCTACTTCAACAGGAGGCCACTGGACTCTGGGGGAAAAAAAATGGTTTGGTAACAGGACTATAGGCAGACAGAAGGAAACTAGAAGATGGAAAATCACCCCTTAGTTTATTGATTTATTATTTTGATATTTACTGCTAGTTTTATAAATGTATTGAGGGGAAGAATGTATGGCGTTTATCCAAATAAAAATGTTTGAAGGACATTACACTATGATGCAAATATTTTATTTTATTTGTGGTATGAGATGGGGCGGTGGTGCAGTGGTTAGCACTGTCGCCTGCCTCATAGCAAGAAGGTACTGAGTTCAAATCCCAGCCGAGGGCCTTTCTGTGCGGAGTTTGCATGTTCTCCCCGTGTCCACGTGGGTTTCCTCCGGGTACTCCGGTTTCCTCCCACAGTCCAAAGACATGCAGGTTAGGCTAATTGGAGACAAATTGCCCATAGGTATGAGTGTGTGAGTGAATGGTGTGTGTACCCTGCAATAGGTTGGCGACCTGTCCTGGGTGTGTTCCTGCCTCTTGCCCAATGCATGCTGGGATAGGCTCCAGCCTATGAGTGGAGGGAGATCAATAGCATATTTACTTGCGCATTTGTTTACCAACATGCTACTTGGAAACACAACAAAAAGAACAGCCAATGTATGCTATAGGACTATTGAGTCTCCAATGCAGTACTATAATAATGTAAGCCTTTTGTTCAACAATGATGTTCTTATGTTGACTGTATTCTTGTCTTGGTTCTACAAAAACTCTTGTATGAAAAAGAAAAATACAGGGAATAAGGAGAGAGTATATTAAGACTTTAATCATTCTTTGTGCCTTTTTCCTCTGCATCTACTGCACGTTTAATTTGTGTTCTTTAAAATAGAATCTGCTCAAGTAAGGCACTGTATACACACACACACACACATACATTATGTGCATTTTGTGTGTGTGTGTGTGTACAGTGCCCTCCAAAATTATTCACACCCTTGATAAAGATAAGTAAAGATGGCTAAATAAAATAAATGATACAGGTAATTAGCACATTCATTGTCCCATTTGTCTGATTGTTTGAGCATTATATGCTCAGAAGACATATTTCCCCCATGTACACAGAGGCATATTTTTGGGAGGCAAAAAAAAATTCAAGGGCTACAGTTGGAAATCTACTAAACTTGATTACATCTTAGGTACACAGCCTTCAAATCTACCATCAAAATGCAAAATTATAGGGAACTGGGCTTGTAACCTGAAATGGTTGCAGGTTCGATTCCCAGATAGGACACTGTCGTAATAAATAAATGTATGTTTTTGGTTGGTTCCATTGAAACATTAATAAAGAACAATATTGTTCACAACTTTCTCATTTTTACATAGTATCAATTTAAACAGCTGAATGTATTACTGAAGAAATTCAGGTTAAGCACCTTGTCCTAGGGTACAACAACAGTCTGGACAAGGTGCTTAACCTGAATTTCTTCAGTAATATGTTCAGCTGTTTATGAGAAAGTTGCGTAAGTCACTCTGGATAAGAGTGTGTGCTAAATGCCTGTAATGTAATGCAATGCAATGTAAAGCTTGGTCATGTAGGGCTGGAGCTCTGAAGTTCTGTGGGTTTACACCCCACTCAAGAGAGATACAGTGGGCTCCAGAATTATTGGCACCCCTGACTGGCAATGCACAAAAAAATACTTAAAAAAACAACAACAACAAAAAAAAATATATATAACAGCATGGAGTTTTTTCCTGTAATGTTTCACAAGGTTAAGGAACCCATTTGGAGGGACTTTGGACCATTCCTCTATGCGGATACTTTCAAGATCCTTCACACTCTTGGGTTTGCGCTAATCAACTGCCCTCTTCAGTTCAGCCCACAGGTTTTTGATTGGATTGAGGTCCGGAGACTGAGATGGCCATTGCAGAACATTTATTTTGTTGTCACAGAACAATTTCTGTGTGGATTTTGTGGTATGCTTTGGGTCGTTGTCTTGCTGGAAAGTCAACCTACAGCAAAACATCACTGACCCACCACCATAAAAAAAGCCAGTTATTAGCCTGCTGAAAACATCTATTTATAGCGCAAACCCCTGCTCATTTTCAATGATCAGAGAGTAGTGATAGTGTTTTCCAACAGTGTACTCAATTTACATCCTGGAAAATCCTTTTATTATGTAGAGCAAGGAATGGTTTGTTAAAGAGGATATTATCCCTGGAAAATGAATCTGGTGACTTTCGATCATATCATTTTAATTCTTAAAAATGTTTTCAAATGTATATAGTGGACACACCCAGGATAAGGGAGATCCCACCTGACTCACCAAATAATGCTTTCGACAGAAGACCATGATTTGCTTGTTTGTTGAATCAGGAGAATTTCTCCTGACAAATTTTCCTATTGAACTCTATGGAAAAATAAGTCAGGAGAAAAAACCCTTCAAGTTATCCATCCATATCAACTGTATTTCTGGCAGCAGAGTGATGGTTTAAGGCTTGTTTGATACATCAGACCCTTGATGACTTACAGCCATTTAGCCAACCAGCTAAATCTAATCCCACCCCCCAATTCCCATAGAAATCCATTCAAATGCAGAGAGATTATAGTATCGCTTGTAGGATTATCAGAAAATAAGATATCAAGAGTATTTTGATATTGTTGGGTCACAGACATCAGGAAGTCATGGCATGCAAAGGATATGCGACCAAATATTAAAAATTCTTACTTTATTCTATATTAGCTGCAGATAAGTGTAAGGGGGCAATTACTTTTTCACACAACGGAAATGGGTGTTGGGATTTTTTGTTCATTAAATAAATGAAATAAGTAAAAAACAAATTTGTTCACTCAGGTTCCCTAAAATCAAGATTATATTTGTCTAAAGATCTGAAAACATCCAGTGCAAGAAATATGCAACAATAGAGGAAATCAAGAAGGGGGCAAAAACTTTTTCACAGCACTGTATACCTTGTTCAGTCATGTCACTCCCAGATATTCTAGCCATGGTATGCTTCTGGGTCAAAGCCAGATGAAAACAACAACAAACTGAGCATGAGCTATTTCTTCAGAAAGTTTCCTGATCAACCACTCTATTGTTTTTGTTTTCTGGAAATGCCACACAATAAATATTTTGAGTGGTATTAATGGCCTACTTTGAACTGCATCAGGAAGTGCAATACATACATATACAGACGGGAGAAATATTTATAGGCTATTTGAATTTTTACTTGTGAATTTCAACTATTCAGTATATACAGTCAAGCCGGAAAGTCTGCACACCCCTTTCACCTTCTCCACGTTTTATTACGCTACAGACATATTCTACAATAGATTGAGTTCATTTTTTGTCTCAAAATTCTACACAAAATAGCCCATAATGACTAAGTGAAAACAGGTTTTTAGACATTTGTGCTAATTTATTAAAAATCTAAATGTAAAATATCATATGTACACAAGTGTGCACACCCTTTGATATGACACCCAAAAGTGAGCTGAGGTGCATTTTGTTTCCACTGATACTGCTTGAGATGATTCTACAACTTAATTGGAGTCCACCTGTGATAAATTCAATTGATTGGACGTGATTGGGGATTGCCAACACCTGCCTATATAAGGTCCCACAGTTGACAGTGCATGTCAGAGCAAACTCCAAGCCATGGAGTCAAAGGAATTATCTGCAGACCTCAGAAACAGGATTGTGTCAAGGCATAGATCTGGAGAAGGGTATGGACAAATCTCTGCAGCTTTACAGGTCCCAAAGAGCACAGTGGCCACCATCATTCGTAAATGGAAGAAGTTTGGAACCACCAAGAATCTTCCTAGACCTGGCCACCCGGCCAAACTGAGCAATCGGGGAAGACGAGCCTTGGCCAGGGAGGTGAGCAGGAATCCGAGGGTCACTCTAACAGAGCTCCAGCGTATCCTTGTGGAGATGAGAGAACCTTTCAGAAGATCAACCATCCAGGCAGCACTCCACCAATCAGGCCTTTATGGTAGAGTGGCCAGACGGAAGCCCCTCCTTAGTAAAAGGCACATCACAGCCCGCTTGGAGTTTGCCAAAAGGCACCTAGAGGACTCTCAAACCATGAGAATCAAGATTCTCTGGTCTGATGAAACCAAAATGTAACTTTTTGGCCTGAATACCAAGTGTCACGTCTGGAGAAAACCAGGCACCACTCATCACCTGGCTAATACCATCCCTACAGTGGCGGTGGCAGCATCATGATGTGGGGATGTTTTTCAGCAGTGGGAACGGGGCGACTAGTCCTGATAGAGGGAAAGATGAATGCAGCTAAGTACACCGAGATCCTTGAAGAAAACCTGCTCCAGAGCGCTCTGGACCTCAGACTGGGGTGAAGGTTTACCTTCCAACATGACAACGACCCGAAGCACACAGCCAAGAGAACAACGGAGTGGCTTCGGAGAAAGTCTGTGCATGTCCTTGAGTGGCCCAGCCAGAGCCCAGACCTGAATCCAATTGAACATCTGTGGAAAGAGCTGAAAATGGCTGTGTACCGACGCTCCCCATCCAACCTGACGGAGCTTGCAAGGATATGCCAAGAGGAATGGGCAAAAATGTCCAGAAACAAGTGTGCCAAGCGCGTAGCTTCTTTCCCAAGACGCCTTGAGGCTGTAATGGCTGCCAAAGGTGCAGCAACCAAGTATTAGGCTAAGGGTGTGTACAGATATGTAACCCCTAAATAACCTATTTTTGTCAGTAAAATAAAATTGCATATTTTCTAAAAACCTGTTTTCACTTCGTCATTATTGGCTATTGTGTGTAGATGTTTGAGGCAAAAAATGAACTCAATCTATTGTAGTATAAGTCTGTAACGTAATAAAATGTGGAGAAGGTGAAAGGGGTGTGTGTGCAGACTTTCCGGCTTGACTGTAAATAAAACTAAAGCAAATATTTGTTTTAATATTCAATATTGTGGACATTGGTTCACAAAAATAAAGTATTTGAAGCAAGTCTTGCAAAAACGAATTATTTTAATTATGCATATTTTTTTTTAGTTCTTGCAATATATATATATATATATATATAAATAATACATTCAGTAGTTCCCACGCAATTAATGATTTGTCCAATTATCACGCGATGTTTAAGGAGGGTTCCAAATTAAGAACAGAGGGTAACAAGTAGGCGACACGCAGGCTATAAACCTATTGAATTCCGGATAATAATAAGATAGGCCTATGCTAAAATTCTGTTTATTGTAACCCACACTGTTGCAAATAGGCTACTCTATAAATATTTCCATTCAAATAATTTAAAATAACGAACTGTTTTCTTAATAATTCAAAGAAGATTTAATAGCCTATGTCTGTTTAGGTCAAAAAAAGATGATATTTCAGAAACCCTGTCGCAACAGAATGGAGAACGCATGCGCAATACGTGGAACTGACGGTGGCGGTACGTACACTCACTCCCACAGTGCCTCGCATTGTTATTGTTTTGGAGAAAATGGACGTTACAGTTGCAGGCCGTCCAGGATGTGTCTTGCAACGCACTTTCTCTTGGCCAGACACAAGCCGCTCTCATTCTGAAAGTGCCAAAACATGTAGGGAGCCGCTATATTTATTATCTATTGACCGCTATGCTAAAGACTTGGGGTTTGGAATATTTTTTCCGGACGCTATTCACGCCTCAGACAGCCTTTACGATGCCACTGTGAGTGACGGCGACTGTAAACTGCGTGTTACCATTCACCCGGGTTTGAACCCGTTAGTCGAGAGGAACGAACTACGGTGCGGTTGCCAGCTCAGAAATGTCACCTTCTCTCGCGTTATTGGGCTGGAGGGAAGAAATGAGGGAGACGGTTGTCCTACCTATCGTGTGATGAATTTGGAGGTGGATGTGGAGGCCGGTTTTGATGCTGGTCTCAAGACACTCTGTGGCATTGACATAGATGTCCTTCCGTGGTTTGGGCTGGAGGGACACAACCGGCCCAGTCTCCTACCATTGCGGGCCAGGAGAAGCTCATACCTTCCTATGTGGAATAACCAGGATTATTACGGTGAAATGTGGAAAGACACTGCCCCAATAAAGCCCATAGCCAATTCAGAATCAGACTCTGGCGAAGACACTGAAGGTTTGTCTATAGCTATGTGGCATGGCATGCTAACGTTAGCTAAGTTAGCTCGCACTCCAGTCAGTACTAATTGTGGCGTTGGCCTGTGGTAAGGAGGCGTTGGCTTCAATTGTGGTGAAAATGAAATACCAAGCTTGTCTCATGTCCAACACTATGTAGACATACACTGCCTCAGCTATTAATTTGTGCCACATCCCATTTATTATTTAGCCGTACAAAAGTCCCATCTGATCATCTGCAACTCTCCTACCACGTAGTGCTTTTTAAATAATTCCCACCATCGCTGCTGACTGGCAAACTGACACAATAAAGTGAGCGTGCCCTGCTAAGAGTAATACCAGCCCACCATCTCGTCTCTGTGATACAGACCTGCAGCCTACAGTCACCCTACGAGAGGTGAAACAGGCGTTCCTGTCTAGGTCTCGGGTCATCAGTGGGATTCTCATCGTCCGGATTCTTCAGAAGTCTCGGCTGTTCTATTATGGAAAGGCCGAACGTAACTGCGAATGCCCCTACAAGGTCCCTTATGCCCGTCTGAATTTCTTTCTGGATTTTTGGTTTGATTGTATGAATGGTTGCATTTCTTTCCATTTTAGATTTAAATGTTCTTCGTATGATTTGTGTGCCCCTCTCTGCCGCCATCTCACTTTTGCAGCTCTCCCCGCCCCCTCTTACTCAAACTCTCCCTCTCAGGCAATGTTTGAGGTGGCAGACAGATCGGGTCAAGCCACTATGGTTCTGTGGAACACCCTTTGCATGGACTGGTATCGCTTTGTACACCCTGGGTGCACCCTGAGGCTGGCCCGCTACAGAGTGAAGGAGAGCTACAACAGCAGGACAGGAGTGAAGGCGAAGGATGATATCGGTACAACAGCTCCTGTCATTGGCACTCAGTACAATGCAAGGGAGAATTTGGGGTGTTGGTAGCATAGCCAATTCTGCAACAAAGTCAGCATAAAAAGTAGCCAACATTTTTTATGTTTAAAATAAGGGGGTTACAGCCATTAATAATGGAAGTCTTTTCCCATTTATTTGTTCAATGTCCCAGTAGTTATAGTAGACTGCACTGACACCCAACAGTTACATACTTATAAAAGACTGTAAAAGTGCTGCTGCTGTTATTCTATAAATGTTATATTAAAAGATGATGTAGTTGTTGAGACGTTTTGGCATTTTCACAATGAAAAGTGGTATCTTCATATAGAGCAATATAGAATTGATGCATGTCAATCCAAACCGAAATCGATTCATCACAATTTCTATTTATTATTTCTCTCAATGATCTTCATTGAAGGTTTCTGTCATGAATGTTGTTTTTTAATGTTTTGACATAGTATGCTGAATATTTATGTTATGGGCTTGGGAGGTTAATTATCCCACAGGATTTCCTAAAAACTTGCGTAAAACAATTTTTAATGAAGAGTTACATGATGTAATGGTGCTGTTAGTTCTTTGTTGTCAGAATTCTAAACTCTCTCCTTGGCTCTCTAAACCACAGAGATCAGCCTGAACTCCAGGAATCCTTCAGCTGACATCTCCTTAATCCCAAAGGCCGATGTCCTCCCACAGTGGCATCTGCCTCACGCTCCTTACACCTTCTACTGCGGGTAAATAAGTCTCTACTTACACCACCTAGTGCAGATTCAAGAATCTGTACTAATCACACCACTTACATCTTCTGCTGCGGGTAAGTAAGTCTCTACTTACACCACCTAGTGCAGATTCAAGAGTCTGTACTAATCACACCACTTACACCTTCTGCTGCGGGTCAGTAAGACCACTTACACCACCTAGTGCAGATTCAAGAATCTGTACTAATCACACCACTTACATCTTCTGCTGCGGGTAAGTAAGTCTCTACTTACACCACTTAGTGCAGATTCAAGAGTCTGTACTAATCACACCACTTACACCTTCTGTTGCAGGTCAGTAAGACTACTTACACCACCTAGTGCAGATTCAAGAATCTGTACTAATCACACCACTTACACCTTCTGCTGCGGGTCAGTAAGTCTCTACTTACACCACCTAGTGCAGATTCAAGAATCTGTACTAATCACACCACTTACATCTTCTGCTGCGGGTAAGTAAGTCTCTACTTACACCACCTAGTGCAGATTCAAGAGTCTGTACTAATCACACCACTTACACCTTCTGCTGCGGGTCAGTAAGACCACTTACACCACCTAGTGCAGATTCAAGAATCTGTACTAATCACACCACTTACACCTTCTGCTGCAGGCAGGTAAATCTCTGTTAACACCGTCTACTGCAGATTCAAGAATCGGTACTATTGAACCCCATGGTACGTTTCTCCTTTTCACTCTTATCTGCAGTATAATCAAATTAGTCATTATTGTTCTTCTTATTATTAATCATTAAAAGAGATTAAGAGAGAGATTAAAAGAGCTCTTTTTGTTTGTTTGTTTTAATAGGAAGGAGATTTTTACCTGTCCTGTGGGGAGCACTTGCGATGTCATTGGTCTAGTGGTGTTTGTTGGTCGACCAGAACGCACCAGGAACAAGGGTGAGATATGGAGATAGTGATAAAAAAATTTAAGAAAATGCAAAGAACTGAATGCATTCTTGGGTTCAGAGCGAGGAAGGAATTAAAATAACTAGAGAAAGTAACAATTAAGATAATTATCTGCTATTTTGTCTTTGTACAGACACCCAAGGGGTGGAACTATGGGAATACAGGTGGCTACAATTGGAGGATGGGACCACAGAACAGCCAGTCATGGTGAAACTTTTTTCCACTTCCCAACCGGAGATGCACTCTAACATACATCCAAGTAAGACCATTCATCCAACACACTGCAATTAAAAATCATTGCATTTAAAGGCCTACACACATACAGTTGAAAGTTTACATACACCTTAGCCAAATTAATTTAAACTCAGTTTTTCACAATTCCTGACATTTAATCCTAGTAAACATTCCCTGTCTTACGTCAGTTAGGATCACAATTTTAGTTTAAGAATGTGAAATGTCAGAATAATAGTAGAGAGAATGATTTATTTCAGCTTTTTATTTCTTTCATCACATTCCCAGTGGGTCAGAAGTTTACATACACTGTTAGTATTTGGTAGCATTGCCTTTAAATTGTTTAACTTGGGTCAAATGTTTCGGGTAGCCTTCAACAAGCTTTTTGGCCCATTCCTCCTGACAGAACTGATGTAACTGAGTCAGGTTTGTAGGCCTCATTGCTCGCACACGCTTTTTCAGTTCTGCCCACAAATTTTCGATTGGATTGTGGTCAGGACTTTGTGATGGCCACTCCAATACCTTGACTTTGTTGTCCTTAAGCCATTTTTCCACAACTTTGGAAGTATGCTTTGGGTCATTGTCCATTTGGAAAAGCCATTTGCGACCAAGCTTTAACTTCCTGGCTGATGTCTTGAGATGTTGCTTCAATATATCCACATAATTTTCCGTCCTCATGATGCCATCTATTTTATGAAGTGCACCAGTCCCTCCTGCAGCAAAGCACTCCCACAACATGATGCTGCCACCCCCATGCTTCACGGTTGGGATGGTGTTCTTCGGCTTGCAAGCCTCACCCTTTTTCCTCCAAACATAACAATGGTCATTATGGCCAAACAGTAAAATTTTTGTTTCATCAGACCAGAGGACATTTCCTCAAAAAGTAAGATATTTGTCCCCATGTGCAGTTGCAAACTGTAGTCTGGTTTTTTATGGCGGTTTTGGAGTAGTGGCTTCTTCTTTGCTGAGCAGCCTTTCAGGTTATGTCGATATAGGACTCGTTTTACTGTGGATATAGATACTTTTGTACCTGCTCCCTCCAGCATCTTCACAAGGTCGTTTGCTGTTGTTCTGGGATTGATTTGCATTTTTCGCACCAAAGCACGTTCATCTCTACGAGACAGAACACATCTCCTTCCTGAGCAGTATGACGGCTGCGTGGTCCCATGGTGTTTATACTTGTGTACTATTGTTTGTACAGACGAACGTGGTACCGTTAGGCATTTGGAAATTGCTCCCAAGGATGAACCAGACTTGTGGAGATCCACAATTTTCTTTCTGAGGTCTTAGCTGATTTCTTTTTGAAAGTAGGCCTTAAAATACATCTACAGGTACACCTCCAATTAACTCAAATATTGTCAATTAGCCTATCAGAAGTTTCTAAAGCCATGACATAATTTTCTGGAATTTTCCAAGCTGTTTAAACGCACAGTCAACTTAGTGTATGTAACCTTCTGACCCACTAGAATTATGATATAGTGAATTAAAAGTGAAATAATCTGTCTGAACAATTGTTGGAAAAATTACTTGTGTCCTAACCGACTTGCCAACACTATAGTTGGCTAACATGAAATCTGTATAGTGGTTAAAAATAAGTTTTAATGACTTCAATCTAAGTGTATGTAAACTTCCGACTTCAACTGTAGTTTTCGTGTTTTTGAGCTTTTCATATCATCCTGAAGCTTTTCAATTGTGTTCCATACTGGTTCAAGTAAAAAAATTGCAATTTTGGTCAACGTAAGCATATTTTACGGTTTAAATGCGATTTTTCCGAGTTCTTGGTAAAACGATTTCCCGCGTGATATCGACACTGTACCATTCAAAAGTTTGGAAACACCTTTTTCGTTATTTTTACTGTTCTCCACATTTTAGAGTAGTAAAGACATCAAAACTGAGATAACACAAATGAAATTATGCAAAGACCAAAAAAGTGTTAAACAAATCAAAAAAGTATTTTAGATTCCAGATTCTTCAAAGTAGCCACCCTTTGCCTTGATAACAGCTTTGCACATTCTTGCCATTCTCTCAACCAACTTCTGTGGTAAACAGGTATTCAGGTAAACAGGTGATTCTGTCATGACCAACATTTTCCTATTGAACTCTATGGAAAAATAAGTCAGGAGAAACAACCCTTAAAAAGATACATCCATATCTACTGCATATCTGGGAGCAGAGTGATGGTTTAAGGCCAGTTTGATACCTAAAACCCTTGATAACTTACAGCCATTTAGCCAAACATAATTTACAGCTTAATCTAGCCCCACTCCCCATAGAGATCCATTCAAATGCATAGAGGTTATAGTATCGCTTCTAAGAGTACCTGGAAATAAGATATCAAGAGTCTTTTGATAGCCTTTTATACAGAGTCATGATAGCATCACCTGTTTACCTGTGGAATACCTGTTTACCACAGAAGTTGGTTGAGAGAATGGCAAGAATGTGCAAAGCCGTTATGAAGGCAAAGGGTGGCTACTTTGAAGAATCTAAAATATAAGACTTTTTAGATTTGTTTAACACTTTTTCGGTCTTTGCATAATTTCATTCATGTTATCTCATAATTTTGATGTCTTTCCTATTCTAAAATGTGGAAAACAGTAGAAATAACGGAAAAAAAACCTGAGTCGGTGTTTCCAAACTTTTGACTGGTACTGTATGTTTTTGTATAATTTGTCGGAGTCGCAATCCAAATGTATACAGACAGGGCGGGGTTTGGGACTTTTCACAAAAGCTATGTCACTGCTCTTTGCTAACATTTTGTGGGCCTTTAATATTTAGATTTTTTGGGACTTAGTTATTAGTGTGTGATTCCCAGGCTGAATGTTTCCTGGCTTACCTTTTACCTGCTTTAGCTCACCTTCCTTCTTCCATTTTTCCCTGCAGTGGCAATACTGGTATGCACAAATGTCCAATTGATGAGGGTCAGTCCTGACAGGGCCACATCTTTCCAGTATCTGACCAATACGAGCCTCACACAGATGTACTGCACAGGTAAAACCCACAGTATTGGCATTACAAATCTGGTACATGACATCGCTTACCTTTAAAAGGTGTATTGTACTTCAACTTAGTATTGTATTATAATTAACAGAGGTGTAAAATCCAGGTTCAGAAAGTAAAAATCCTCCCCAGTATTTGCTTCCAATCACCTGGATTTATTAATTAGCACAATTCTTCAGCCAGTTGGTAGAAGTAATTAGTGAAATCAGCTGGCTGAGTTCATGGGTGGAAGAAACACGTGGCCGGACTTTTACTTTCTGACCCCTGGGTTTTACACCTCTGGTAATTAATTATACAGTAATTAGGCTAATGTTGCATTTATTGAATTTACATAGATGCCAGTTGTTATAGTGCACAACACAACAAAAGTAATTGTATATCGTAGAACTGAATGACTACTTATATATTGTGATTGTTTAAATGGGTGAACTCAATGTGTAGTCATTGTTGTGCATATCCTTAGTATATTATACGTTTGAGCCTAAGATTACGTGAAAAAACATTTCATGTCCATCTGGGTAAGGATTTTTCTAGTCTGCCCTCATTTGTGGACGTTTGGTTTCTAATTCCTGAGTGTGGAGTCTTTGTTGAAAAAAGTCTTTGCTTTCTCTCATCTCACAAGGCTCTTTGTCTTACCAAGTTATGCACAGTAGGTGGTTTGGGGGGAAAAGGATCGCTAGGATTTCCAATGCTGAAGCCAAGATCAAGTCAATCCTTTGTGTACGCAAATTATAGCCCTGTCATTGACGGTGTTTGTCACAGACAGACTAGCCTCTGAAACAGGGTTTGACAGTTTCCATGTTAGTGTCACAATGTAAACTGGGGATTACAGTCATGTGTTCCTCTGCCAATATCCACTGAAACTTTAATCTTAAAGCCAAAGCTGTTGGAAAAGGACCAGGTCAAACTCTGAGTCAGTTGGACCCAGGAAACACATTTGCCCATGGGCTGCTGCCCAAGCTGAAAACCTTATGCAGGGGCTGATACTGGCACTGATTCTGCTGTTCCATCCTCAGGTTCGGGCCATCACTCAACTATGCCCTACAGGCGGCTCCGCCCTGTCAGGCAGTTCATCCAGTGGCTGCAGACGGTGGATGAGAACCGGGTGCTTGGCAGGGCTGTAATTGGTGGATTTTTCTCCTGTCCACCTCTCCCTGTCTCTCTGGAGAAGTACATGAGGGAGAGAAATGGTAACGACTTATCTGTGGACCACTACCTTTCTCATAGATTTTTATTCAGCACAGATTAGATGCGGCATGAGAGACTACACTACCCACACCCTGTGTACCTGCATTGGGCTGGTGTACAGCTCAGGTGCTTCACACCACTGTAATGGAGAATGTGGGCATTGGCCTCACTGTTACCTGTGAGAGGCGTCACCCGTCATGGTCGGTGTGTTCCCCAGGGGAGCCGGGCCTGGTGACCGGGGTGGAGCTGATGAGAGAGGCTGAGAAGCTGCAGTACAGAGAGAGCCGCACGTTCGCAGTCCAGGCCACCGTCAGCGCCGTGTCACATGCCAGGTCTGGAGAGGTGAAGAAGCTTCGCCCCGTCGGGCCCACGGACACACCCGCCCCATGCGGGCATCCAACCACGCAGGAGACGCGCAGACGTGTTCTCACTCTGACGCGCGCATAGCTACACGTTCAATCTACCCACACATGTACCTACCCATCCATACACACGTGTCCACACGTTCGCTGCACTCCACGCATATGTCAGACACATGCCCTCAGTCATACACAGGCACATTGCTTAATTAACGGGGTCTCTATTTAAACACAGTTGCAGATGCATGTTCTTTGGTGCATGTTTGTATCCTGTCAGCTGCACTCACGCGGCTCTTGCGCTCTGTGCCTGGATCACTAAAAGACGGTTTTTTGAACATGACTAGAAATGAATGTGGTTTTCAAGTCTATGAATATGCTTATCCGGCCAGGTTGTGTGTGTTCAGGAGCCTCGCCCCTTATTCCTGCCTCCTCACTCTCAGCAGGAGGGCTGTTCGGCTCTCGCAAATTGGACAGCCCAGTTGCCTTCCACCTCTTCTGCTTACTCAAGAGTGCCTGTCACCCACCCATCTCCACCCTCCTCCGTCACTCTCAGCCCCAGGTCTCCCAGGCTCAGAGTACGGTAAGGCAAAGCAATGTTGCATCACGGCTGTATTTGCTTTGGTAAGAGAGAAATGTGTGAAGCTTGGACGTGCGCATTGGTTGGTATTGTGGACCGATTAGCTCTCTGATTGATGTTTCAGGCAGGGGACTTTAGGCAGTGGCAAGTCTGCAAAGAGAAAACTGTTTCATGCAGCAGAACCCCCCAGGAAAAGGTGTGTCTGGCTTCGTCCATCAGTGTTACAAAAAACTTAATACAACTTTTCCCACTTTTTGTAATGAGAATATAGGGTAAATTGAAAGCCGTGTTACAGATTGAGAGTGAGCAGTTGGAATGATAAAAGCTGCATGTGAGAAATGATAATTGATCTTGAACTTCAAACATAAACACTTATAACACCGCACAAATACAAACACTTATGTATCTCACCAAGGTGTGGCATGTGTGCATATGTGATTTTGAGGTCTCTAGCTCTCTTTTTGCTTAATTTTTTTCCATGCCTCTCTAGACTAGCCTTGCCTCTCCACTCCCAGCAGACTGACCCAGAGGAGGATGCAGACAGAGGTGAGACCCAGACTAAATTGACAAGGAGCAGTTATCATCCTGTTCATTTAGAATTAATTATTACATGTCCGATACTATCCTACTTCATGTTAATGATGTCAAATTTGATGCTCATTACTCATTCTGATGAAGCGAATCGGTTATAAATACACAGGTAGAAATGTGCCGTCTTAAATCTGTAAAATTATTTTACTTATTGAATTTGGTGAAATAATACAGACTTGGTCTTTCCTGTGGACGGCTGACATTTAAGTACAGTAATTCTGTCCCTCTCCTTTTATGTGAAGAAGATTTCAGCCTGTGGGATGCCTCAATGGAATTCCTGGATAAGACCGAAGAGGACGAGAGCGACGATGACGATGAAGAGGACAGCGGATCAACCGCATCGTTCACCACTGCCCGGGGTTCCCCCAGCGGCCCCGGCTCCCCCCACAAGCCTGCGCTGGGCCTGGCCCGGGCAGCCAGCGAGACCATACCACGGCAGTTCTGCCCTCAGCGCAGGGTGGTGCAGACCGCTGCCGTGGGCCTGCAGCCGGGCCATCTCCAGGCAACCCTGCCCAGAGGGAAACTGGACACCTTTGGGCCCGCGGAGTGCTACGATGGACACTACACGCTCACTCTCAGAGGTATAGGGTCTCGGCTACGATGGACACTACACGCTCACTCTCAGAGGTATAGGGTCTCGGCTACGATGGACACTACACGCTCACTCTCAGAGGTATAGGGTCTCGGCTACGATGGACACTACACGCTCACTCTCAGAGGTATAGGGTCTCGGCTACGATGGACACTACACGCTCACGCTCAGAGGTATAGGATCATCCTTCCCTTCAGCCACAGCTTCTCCCCCTATAATGTTCTCACA
Source organism: Synaphobranchus kaupii (assembly GCA_029718625.1). Taxonomy (NCBI): domain Eukaryota; kingdom Metazoa; phylum Chordata; class Actinopteri; order Anguilliformes; family Synaphobranchidae; genus Synaphobranchus; species Synaphobranchus kaupii. The sequence continues at coordinate 17,150,600 of CM056393.1, forward strand.
TTCAGCCTTTTGTCAGTAACTCAACCGCGCGGAGTTCAGCTCAAATACATTGACACCACCGTCAAAGTTAGCATGCCCATGGTGTCTAAAGAGTATGTTTGACCCTCTATCTAGTATCTTTCAGCTTGAAACTATAGACTGCCAGTGCCTCCCTAAAGTGCTTATAACTGACTCCAGTAGAACCACTGACATCTCTTTTTCACATGGGACATGACTGCCTTAACCCGATGTGGGACATTCTGCTCTTTACCCAAACCAAATATGAAAAAAAATGAATGTTGTGCTGTTTTTGTCCTGAATATGTATATATATATGACCTGAATGACTGGATTAGAAAACTACAAACTCAGAAATATTTCAATCTCTCAAGTTGCAATCAGCCTGTCAGAGGTACTTTTGACTCCATCCTGTTTATCCCACAGTGGATTACTTTGAAATGCAATGGCCTCGCCATTACCCAGCTGGCAGGGGGAAGAATGCATCACTGTGCTGTCCCTGTCAATGTGTTTTATGTCTCTGTCCTTCCCTCATGCCAAGAGCAGCGTTAGAGTAGAATGGTGCCAGTGGGCAATCTGCATTAATTGTTCTCTCCCTGTCTTCAATAGCCTTTCTTTTAGTCTCTCTCCCTTCTTTAATGCAAACTCTCTCTTTCCTCCTGTTCTTTGCAACTTCTCTCTGCTTTTCTCTTCAGTTCGCATTCTCCCTGTCACCCTTCTGAATGCCACTTACGTTCTCTCTAACACTGCCTTTCTGTCTCTTCCTCCTCCTGCTCTCTCGCTACAGCCCTCAGTGACGGTGTCACGGTAGACGCGCTGTTTCTCCCAGGCTCCCCTGGAAACCTCCACTGGCGCCCCTACCCCCACCCACACAACAACAGCTGGGAGGCCATCCTGTGCCATGGGAGCTTCTCCCCCTCCGCGCCCCCTCCCACGCCCTGTGAGTACCCTCAGCACAGTAACTCTTACAGTGAGTTATCCAGAGCGACTTACACAGCTTTTTGCATTTTACTTTTTACGTAGCATCCATATATACAACTGGATATATACTGAAGCAATGCAGGTGTAGCACCCATATATACAACTGGATATATACTGAAGCAATGCAGGTGTAGCATCCATATATACAGCTGGATATATACTGAAGCAATGCAGGTGTAGCATCCATATATACAGCTGGATATATACTGAAGCAATGCAGGTGTAGCATCCATATATACAGCTGGATATATACTGAAGCAATGCAGGTGTAGCATCCATATATACAGCTGGATATATACTGAAGCAATGCAGGTGTAGCATCCATATATACAGCTGGATATATACTGAAGCAATGCAGGTGTAGCATCCATATATACAGCTGGGTAATGGGTATATACTGAAGCAATGCAGGTGTAGCACCCATATATACAACTGGATATATACTGAAGCAATGCAGGTGTAGCATCCATATATACAACTGGATATATACTGAAGCAATGCAGGTGTAGCATCCATATATACAACTGGATATATACTGAAGCAATGCAGGTGTAGCACCCATATATACAGCTGGATATATACTGAAGCAATGCAGGTGTAGCATCCATATATACAACTGGATATATACTGAAGCAATGCAGGTGTAGCATCCATATATACAACTGGATATATACTGAAGCAATGCAGGTGTAGCATCCGTATATACAGCTGGATATATACCGATTCAGGTTAAGTACCTTGCTCAAGGGTACAACGGCAGTGTCCGACCTGGGAATCAAACCTGCAACCTTTCGGTTACAAGCCCAGTTCCTTAACCATTATACACATTATACACTGCTGCCCCATTACATGAACATAAGTATGAGTAAATTGATTTGTTGATGAACTGGTCCTGTGGGATCAGAACTGACACACCTTGGAAGTAGCAGCATTTTACAGTTAAGCTGCATTAAACTGATCCCAGACAAATGCAAAATGCACCGGCAGCACTCCATTCCCGCACTAATGCCGTTACATTAAACTGTCCGTGATGGACCGTGATTGACGGCTGGAAAGTTGCCTCATTGCGTTGTCTCTGAGCAAACTCTGAGCTAATTATGGATAGGACCAATGGTCCTGTGTGCCGTGGGCTATTACTGTAAAGAATGCTAATTAGTCACCAAGAATTGTCTGTTCTTGCTAGTTTGGAAGGTGGCTTGAAGTATAGGGGTACCAGCTAATGCGTTGTCTTCTTCTTCCCCCAACACAAACACTTTTAAAGCTGATCTGATTGCCATGGCGACGCAACTGACCGGTCAGAGGCTGGTGTGTGTACTGGAGGCGTGTCAGTTGGGCTGTGGCAGAGTGGAGGTCGTGCTGACCCGTGCATTTCCCCTGAGAGACTGAGGGGGCAGCAGAGACCCAGAGACAGTATTGTAGCATACATTTAACAATTTTGCGACCAGTGCACATGCAATTTTGTTCGGGTACACAGCAGATATTGATGCACCTTTATGACCATTTTTGTGAATATTTCTGTGTAAAGCCAAGTTTGATGTTAAGTTGTGATTTCCGTGTGCTATACAGTGAAAACTGCAACCCCAAATCTCAAAAGAGGCCACTACTTAAGTTTTATACCCTTAGAAGTCCAAGCACAATTTTTGCTGCCATTATCAGCTTTCAGTGAATGCCTTTTTCAGACCGGTGCCATCCTGGGAGATGTTGGGAAATAGAATTGTTAAAGGATAAATTAATAGTGTTTCATTATTGAAAAAAGCACTACAAAGGCACTTTTGTTATTTTTAAAAAATTGGATAATAGTATTATATACATTTTTGGACTGCAATTTAAAAGCTATTATTTATTGAAGCCTTATTTATTTTTGACTTTATATATTTTATTTTATCTATTGCACTGCATTCTTTAAAGGGATGAGGTTTTATATTATGTATATGCTGCCAGATTTAAATGCATGTACATGTTGAATTCAGTTGGCCCACAGAGGCAGTAGGCTGCCTGGTATTAAAAAAAGGGAGGGGGGGGGGGTGGTGGTGGTCTATTGGTTTAGAAGGCCAGTGGTTACAGTTCAGTGACTGAAAACAAGGATGCCTAAAAACAACCGTGCGGGTGTTATTCTTCTGGCGGAGGGGGACAAATGCTAAGGGAGCTCTCTTTCAGAGAGGGAAGTGAAAACAGTGGTTACTGTGTTACAGCTGTACATTGTTGGGTTTAGGAAGTAATCACACTAATTATCACTGGTAGACTGTTTTATGTTGAGGACGTGGTGTAACGATTATTTTTTTCTGTTTATGCTGTCCATCGTTTTTTCCCCACCCATTTTTCAAAAATGTTATCACTCTGTACTGTCAGCTGCAGACTGCCAATCTTTCTTACTGTTAAGTAAAAATTCGGAGCAAGCTCAGCAGTGAAAGTAATCAAGACTCCAGAATGCTTCTTGCATCTACCCATTTTCCAAACCAACATTTATGATCTCTTTACAGCCAGCAATCTCTATGAAACGCATTTACTTTTCTTATTTCCCAGGGAAGTGATGTTAAAAGTATTTGTGTAAAACGTGTTTTACTATAGTTCATGTTCTTAATCAGGTTAGAATATACTTAGGTTTCATCAGGCAAGGTAGAGTTAAAGATGAAGAGTTGAACCAATTTTGCACAATTGTATTTATTGGTGTTAGGTACTTAGGATCAATGCATATGCACTGTTTGGTTGTAAAGGACATACATTGGTGACGGTCATGTTAAAATGTGACATTTCAACCAACCAAAACTCTTCTTGCCCTGAATCCTCATCGAACACTGAACATCTGTTTGACCCACAGATACTTGGTTTATGAGACTCACTGGCTCAGGGGCAAATGTTAGGAGTACTTTATGTGAAGAGTAACTCGCCACTCTTATTTTCTACACAGAGCATGGTGAGACATGTACAGCACAGGTTCCACAGCCTTGAGGTTGTACGGAAGATTGATTGGTCATGGTATAGCTGCTAATTTTGAGTCCAGCAGTCCGCCAAATTTGCTTTGCTCAGGTTCAAAGTGCCCTCTGGAATCTCGTTGTTGAATGTGCTCCTCATGCCGCTGGGTTAAAAATCAGAGGTCTTCATAAGGAAGCTTGAAGAGCACATTCAACGGCGAAATTCCAAAGGACGTTTCTCAATTTGGTTGGAAAAACATTTTTACAAAAAAAAATTTTTGTAACATAATTTAAACATCATTAGTCATTCTTAAAGCAACAACCAACCCTTGTGCTACTTTGTAAACATCGTCATATTGAAATACAAATTTCCAACAGTGTAGGAAATAAAAAAGTGAATTCTGCTGAAGAACTTTTAATTTAGTGTTTCTCCTGTCATGGTAAGCCTTTTATTCATTAATTTTAAATTTGAGTAATAATTAAACTGCCATCTTATATTACATTAGTAGTGAAGAATACTCTCTTTATAGCCTCTCTTTAGCATTTTGACAGTGCTGGATTCACCATTGTTATCCTAACAACATAACTGAAAGAGGTCTTAACTTATGCAGAGCTCAGCGGTAAGTTATCTGATCTGAAAAAAGCACAGGGGCCAGTTAGGCGGGACAGCTCTGAATTGAGCTACAGGGACACAGATGTTTAAACCTCAAACTACTACAGTATCACTGTGATTTAAGATAATGAGGATAATGGGATGTATAAATAGCAGATGTTTAAGGTCTAGTTCAGAGGCAATATTTGTTGTGATTTATACTCATTTGCTCCTTTTACCACTCTAAAGGACAGCCGGACAACCGGAAAGACAATCTTGCAGTGTGATAATTTTGGTTTGGTTACCCTTGTGAAAAAATAGTATACTTGGGCATACTTGAAGTATAATTATATAAACTTTAATTGGGCTTCAAGTAAGCTGAAATACATGTTTTTCCACATGGGAATGGAAATCCCACCCTGCTTTAAAAATGTATCATCTTGTGGGGAATATATGTTCTTTTCCCTTTCTCTTTCCCACTGGATGAGGCACTTGTATTACCACAGCCTAGAACTAAATAAAGTTTCCAAGGCAGAAAGTAGAAACTGAACATGAAGGGGAAGTGTCGCAACAGCACGGATTTGGCCGACCATTCAACCAGCATTCTTCTGATGTCTCCTAACCTGCCATGGATACGATATGAAACAAAGGCTGGTATGCCCAGGCTGCAGTTTGCCAAAATAGTACTGTGCTGCACCTTTTTAAACTGTCAGTTATGTCCAAACTCTCTCAACACTTCAATAGGTGCAGTAGACCAATTTTACCTCTCAATTTTAATGAGAGGGCGGACCTCATGAGAAGGAAATATTAAATTTTAGTGTAGTCCCAGAGCAGGGATATAAGCGGTAGGTGTAGGGTACTTATGCAAACAAACTGGAAATGACTGAATCAAGTTCAAGATGTTTCAAAGAAATAAGTTTCAAGAAGTAGACAACTGGCAAAACACTAACTATGAACAACGTTCAAAAACCTTTTTCACAACTTTCATAATGGACACAACAGTTAATACAGGTTGCCATACAAAAAATGTATGCAGCTTGGCTACATTCTGAGATCAGTAGGCTATTATTCTTCCATAGCTACAGCACTTGGGCTACTTAGTCAAGTCATCATGTTTTGTAACCATGTTTCAGGGTCAGATTGTTGCTTGTAAACATCTTTAAAACTTTGTTTATCTTGTTTAAAGTCATACCTAAGAAAAAACTGATAAGACGTAAACATTGTTATCCTTCCTTGGGTCAATATCAGGCGCCTTAGTACCTAACCAATCGCAGCGACTGGCAATTAAGGATGTCTGAAGGATCAGGGAAGACGGAGTCCACGCGAAACCCCTCAGACAGGGAGACCTTCAGCATTTCCTCCATGAACGCACGAGTGTCTGGAATTACAGACGTGAGCGAGGTAGCGGGGAAAGTCATCTGGGATGTAACCGTTAGCTCTCGGTAGCTGTGCTTGTCGTACTGGTCTTGGGGAAACTCATCTGGCCGAGGCACCCACTCCATACGAAGATAGTTTGGCCTTTCCTCGCTAGATTGCGGGGATGCGGTACCTTCCCGCGTCCGGTAAGAGAAACGGGTACTGAGTAGCTCTATGAAGGCGCATGAAGTGCAGAACACATTCGCAGTGTAAACACGCACGGCGCAGGAACGCAACTCGTAATTCTCTGGGCCGCGCTTCAGGTTGAAGTGCAGTATCCGCACCTGGAAATCCACATCTGTATTGAGCACAGCGCTACGCCAGTTTATCCCGTGTGGCCCGGACTCATAGCGCCGTATCTCGTGCAGCAAGGGTCGTATTTGAAAGAAGTCCGCCTCTCGCTTAAGCAGCGCTATCTCCTTGAAGTCATCAGGTAGGTCAAGGCTGTTGGATCGGAGGTAGTTGAGGATGTAACGGAATACTTTTCCGTCGCGGTCAATGAAGAAGTTGCCCCGCTTGTCACGGAGTAGCGGGATCTGCCCCGTAAACATCGCCCCCAGCATGGAGTCCCTGCAGCGCGTAAGAGTGTCCAAAGTAGTGGTGTACACCTCTCCGCCGACGTTGAGGGACACGGGGTCTTGGAAAGAATTATCGTCTGGACTATTCAGGTTCAGCATGCTCTTGTCAGTGAATCGATTCCTAACCACAACCCTTAACCTTTCTAAATCAGTAGCCTATTTGGCAAATTCGGAGACAAATTAAGACAAAAAATTAACAGAATCGTTATAGCTAGCCTATACTTGGCATAGACTAGCCTAGCCTATAGAAGTAAGAAATTACTCTTTGTTTCCCCAAAACTACAAAGAAAGAGCCAGTGATGCAGACAAAGGCATAAATTCAGTTCTTGTTTAAATGAAAATGAAATGCGATGAAAACGCGTGGGCGCGGTAACGTTTCAGTTGTTTCTATGTCCGATTTTTTTTTCCAATCCAACTTCGTTTTCTTTATAAGGATTTCCAGTCCCTTTCAATCCAGTCAGCTGACTTAGGACACGTTACATAACTCAGGAATTCTATTTCGTTGGGATGTCAGACCGAGCTCTGAAGCGGATCGCTCGCACCTTTCGCCGCAGCTGGAGATTAATTTAAATGTCATACAAATTCTAACTTCTTCGCGTCTGAAATAGATTTTATTCTCATACGTCCAATGGAAGCATCTACCCTGATGCTGGCAGATAAAAAATGAGAGAGGATTGCTGAAGGGTTGATAATCTGGCCGAGAGCCGCGACTCGACTCAGCGTCCGAAAGAGCACTTTGTCCTCTTTAAACAATACGCGCTTGGTAAGGGTAGCGTCACCAGACGCTTTATCTCTAGTCATGTTTTTAACTGGATTATACTTCTAACGGTCTCTTGCTCAATTGTTAAATACGGACTTTGATTTTGTTGATTTTTTTTGTTCTAAATATCAAACCACTTTTTAAGGAAGCAATTATTTCAGTGGGCCAAATGGAATAGAGTAATTTTGTAGCCTATACCTTCAAATTAGCCTTGGGAATTCTGTAATGTTCTTGTGAGAAGGAAGGAGACCCACATCTCTAAATTAACATTATCAATGGTAATTAAAGACAGTGGTGAATCAAAGGGCTCCTTATTTGTGAAAGTGTGGACACATGGCCACTAAAACATTAGCATTTGGTATAATTCAAAGACAAGGCAAAGATAACAAGCCAAACCTGCATTGTGTTAATACATTTAAGGGATAATATTAAGAGAACTTAAACACTCTAATTGCATATTGATTCACTTCAGTCTTTGATCTTGTTTGCAATGTATAGCACAATAAGCACAATGTTTCATGGGAAGTTTATTACACATGGCATGCATAGCTATTTGTGGGATGATGTGGTTTAAAGAGGGTACATTATTTCTCTAAACAGGAAAAGCATCTAATTACGAAAAATTAACATGCTGGGATTGCAATTGTGGTTGAAATGAAAACCAGCATACACAGGGGGGCCCCAGGACCGATGTTGTGAACCACTGCTGGTGCAGCCACTCTGCATTGTTTTTCTATTGTGTCACTTCTGTATCTCTATTGAAACATAATTTCCACTAAGAAAAGTCATTGTACCATTTTAAAACATAACATAGTTCAAAATGGTAAGCAACTGGGCTAAATGTTCCTATTGATAATGTCAAATTGTAAGAAAGCCAAAGAAGACTGTATAAAAGTCCTCATATTTATACAGTACAATGTAAATCAGTCACGTCAGGTTTTGGAAAACTTCTGTTTTCTTCTGTTACATTCAAATAAATAAATTGTTGGCTTTACTTAATAAAATTATGGACATAATTGCATGCAATATTATTAAGTATATGACTTAAACTGATTAAGTAGCTACTTAAACAGATTAAGTTAATTTAAGTATGTTTAGCCAACTTCTATTTACGAGGACAAAACTAATTTATAAGTGAGTTCAACTTAATTTATGTGTAAAAAGATTGATTTGTACATGTTAAAAATACTTAATATTGTGTGCAACCAGTGGTTGCCAACCACTGTGCATAATTTTATAAATTCAAAGACTACATTTATTAAGTGACTTCAACTCAAATCGAAGTAAATTCTTTCTCAGAAGCAAATGTGTTTTTCACCACTGGAAAAATGTAGCTGTTTTTACAAACTGTGACATTGCTATAGCAAACAACGGATTGTGAGAAAAGGTGCTGGTAGCAAACAATTATACACGTCTGGGACTTCAGTGAAGAGAAATGGTGTTCCCTTTCTTTTTATTCCAAAACAGCAAATAACAGCACAACTACATTTAGTAATCCTAAATAGATATTTGTAAATGTAAGATAGTTTATAGATACTCTTACTAAGTCTGCAGGGCTTCACAACTCAAAAGCCACAAGCTGTGTCTCTTTCTTCGGGTACAAAATGGCCGCCATACATTACGCATGCGCAATTGAGCAGATTGCTGAATGCACCTAATTGTTCAGCTTTGCTTTTAATTTAATTAAGTTAGTACTGACTTTAAACAATTTAACTCATTAAACAATTTCAGTAAATTTAATTAGAGAAAATCAAGTAAAACCAGAAAACCTGAAAAATGGACTAATGTAAGCAGAACAAAATGTAACTTAATATAAAACTGTACTTTTTATAATTTTTTTGAGTGTACGTAACAAATTAAGTGTTTTTTTTACATTTTAACATTTAACATTTTAAAAAAAGCAAAGACATCCATACAGTTTGTCTTCTCACCTGCAATATCACGTTGTTTAAAAACTAGATTATTATGAAATATAAGGTGCTTAATTTTAAAATCTGTTAAGAACAGACAGTTTAAGAACAATCAGAATTAATTCAATCAAACTTGGCACCCTTATTGATCATAAAACAAAGTTGCTCTCCAAATCTATATTGATGCAGAACAATTTGGTGCCTTTATTACACATTGAGATGAATCTGCATACAGAAGTAAATATTTTATTATGGGGTCCTGTTATTTCTCACAAATGTAAGTACAATTGAATGACATTGACATGTACATGTATGTATACATAGCATAAAAAGTAAGATGTAGACAAAGTTCCAGTTTAAATCATATCTGGAATGTTTAGAACTCCATGGGTAATCAGGATCAAGAATGTACACATATCTTACCCAGTGAGAGCTTTGCAGGCCAAGCATCAATACATCACTAAACAATGGCACCGTTGCAAATGTAAATCAACAGTTTTCTCTTGATCTTGAATAATTCTTGGCCTCTGATTAAACTGACATTTTACTTGGGGCTGTTGACCAGTCACATACTTCACTGTGTCTTTTTACTGTATATTTGTACGAGACTAGTTTTGCTGTTTCAGCATCTGGGCTGGGCTGCAGATAAAGGAATGATGAAACATGTATAAAGCTTTAAAGACTGAGACCCTGTTATTGCGAAATAGCAGTTTTAAAGAGAGGAAGATTGGGAAATGCAAATCCAGCATGTGTAATGAGAACAATGTCAGCAGTACAGGAAGCTTGTTTCGTTATTAAAAATCAACCAAATGCCACTCTCCTGGCTCTGTATTAATTCCGAATCTATGTAATATTTTTTTTGGGACCAGGAGCGAATACCCCCACTTTCATTCCTCTCATACACCATTGTCATAGCTTAGCAGAGTCTACAGAGTCACAAAGTTACATCTTGCACTTTTTTTTTCTTTTATTTTTCCTCCGTGTGAGGGTCTTGTTCAGGCTGCAGGCTCTGCCATCACAGAGGCTTCACATACAAAGCGATAAGGACGTGTGCAGTGGTCATCATTGAGCCTGCCATCGTTATGCAGGTGGGCACAGTCTTCGCCTCCCCCCAAACCGTGATTCGTCCAGTCATCAGGCTGGCCTGGTTTCCACTGCCTGCAAGCAAACATGCATTCGTGGTGATGAACAAGGCTGGGATTTTGCCACGCAGATTACAGTATATGGCATAATGCCAAACTTCTCAAACAGAAGATATGACAATATGACAATGAAACCTATTTTAAATAACTGATTTTGATTTTGAACTTAATGCAGCTGGTATTTATGTGTTGGAAACTGCTGGTAATCCTTGAGCATTTTACAAAAACTTAAATCATTGGCTATGAAAATCTGAATAAGAAGCAGTCTGCAAAGTACAATGTATCCTCACTGTCTCATACGTAGATGTAGTCTGCATCTTTGAAAGCTTAAATTCCATGCAACTAATGTACAGCACAGCTATATATTCAAATGAACGATAAATTAGTTTCTACTTCAATATAGCTGAAATAAAGCTATGCTGAATGGTGCTAAGATGTGGAAAGTGGGACAATCAGCAAGATGGGGGAATGTGGAGGACAATAGTGGGATCAGAACTATCACCTTTTGTTCATGTAGTATGGTGTGCCATCCACCCACTCCCACTGTCCCGTCCTCTCGTCTGTAAGTCCGATCCAATAGTATCTTGGCATGGTCCGCTGGGTTACCCAATTCTGCCACAGCAGGCATGGAAAGAATACATGTCAGTCAGTCAGTCAGCCAAAAATGCCTTATTGTCTTATTTGAGCAGCCTTCTTAAACACACCATTAAAAAAAAGAACTGCAATTAAAGGAATACAGGTACATGCCATTTAAAAAGGTAGAGGTATTTGAGCCCACTTCAGACTACGCCAGTTACACAAAGCACTATTTCCGACTCCAAAATTCTCTCACATACCCACTTTTCCTCATTCTTCAAGATGACGAGTGAGGAGCTCATACTGCTACAGTAGTCACGGGCAGAGTCCCAGGACTTTCCTTCGTTGGAGAAGAAGAAGCAGCTGGAGCCGTAGAACTGCCAGTCAATGGGACAACATTCGGCGCCGGTGACTGGAGAATAGAAGTGGTTAAATTGCAAGCTGAGAGGAAGGGTTGAGTGGGATTACTGATTCACCATGCCCATGGCAATAAATCAGGGTTGAGTGGGATTACTGATTCACCATGCCCAAAGCAATAAATCAGGGTTGAGTGGGATTACTGATTCACCATGCCCAAAGCAATAAATCAGGGTTGAGTGGGATTACTGATTCACCATGCCCAAAGCAATAAATCAGGGTTGAGTGGGATTACTGATTCACCATGCCCAAAGCAATAAATCCTTTTGGCATACAACCAGAATTGTGAACAAATGACAAGCTGAACTGAGATTTATTCTTTTTTTTTGCTATGGAGAGTATATCTGATTAACTGGACCAAGGAATATAAATGGGTTCAGACAGATTCAAGTTTACACTAATGTTGTGGATGTTCCTGTGCATGATATTCACATGCAATAACAATATTAACATGTTAGGTATTAACCACCTGGTTGACAAACTGCTTTTTCCAGCATGGTCCCATGATTAAATATCGTCCAACTCATCACAAAATATTTAATTAGTGCTGAAGCACTTAATTTTCTAATGTTCCTACAATTTTTCCTCTCATAAGACTAAATAATATCAATGTGAACAGCATTTCATATGGGACATGCTTGACTTTTCAAACAGAAAATATTTATTGATTAGAAAATAAAACATAGCTACTGATGTTGAAAACATTCAATAAAAGTGAGCATCAATAAAACTGAATGAAGGAATAAAGGATCTTAGCTATCATATATCCAACTTTTCACAGAGATCTCATGAGTCAAGTTTGTTACGGTGATACAAACATCATTTTTTAGTCCAGTGGTCATGTGGTTAATCACAGAAGAACAATAAACAAAATGATTCTCATATGATATAATACTGGGTAATTATAGAATCGATAAACCTACCATTTTTTGTTATTTTTTCCAGGGTGCACTTCATCTGAGAAACTTCACTTGTCAGAATCGACAGTGCATCCATTCTCTTCAATTCCCTGTTTACTGCAGTTTGGCACAAGAGTCATTCAAATGAGAAACACAAATGCAGGGGAAAAAAGCAGAAGGAATTTAAAATGGAACGTACGAGTGGCCAGCTGGTGCTCAGCAATTTTCACCGAATCTTTCAGCATGTTGATCTCTAAGTGGACATTTTCACCTGAGGAAAACAACAGACAAAAGAATAGACTCTGTAAGTCCTTCATTGATTTCAGACTAGGCTGACTGCTTTTGAAAAGGCCAATCCTCTCAGTACTATATAAACAATAGTACATTACAAATTTAACTACAGTATAAGCATATAAAGAAAAAAGAAAACATATCCATGTGAAAAAAAATACAATTAATTACAGTAGCCTATAGTGATGATGGAAAACAAGGATGCAACAGAACGGGCTGTTTGAGAACAGCGCTGGCTTGCATAATATCATTCTCTTGATACAAATATCATTGGTAATTTATCCTGTTGTCAGAGCAATGGCAGTGATCACTGTCACAAATGCTATTACCAAATAAGGGTTATAACCGTAAAACTATTACCATGGTGCCATCATGTGTCTGCTAAGTGCCATACTTCTTTGTTCTATTGTCATAGGTCCCTAATTGTCAGCTAAAATGAGTAAAATTCAGTGTGATAAATAACTATGGAACCTGGAAAAATAATGGGTCTGGGCATGGTGAGAAAAGATTTCTTAATGAACATAAATTTCAGAAAAGGTTTTTTACTTTTCTGCAGATATATCAAGGAAAGGGGTAGTTGAAGACAGTGCATATCCAAAAGTTACAATTGTAAAAAGATCTCTGACTGTGAAAAGGAGGCATATTTCTACGTAGCACAAAGGTAGTTAGTTCAAAAACTGTCTACATGCTCAACAGTCTCAGGTGAAAAGGAAAGATAAATGATGAGGTTCTTTTTTCACCAGGTACTGAAAAAAGAGGCGATTATTTTTAAAAACAACTTATATTATGACATGGTGCAGGAGCACAAGGCAACCCGCAAAGATGGATCATTTCTGACATGGTAGTTAGTGTAAACCTGTATGAATACGTATCTGTATGAATAATTCATATGTTTTGAATTCAGATCATCCACGTCTTTGACGTTATTCACAAAAGAATACAGGATGACTTTGGCCAAATTATTTTGATCAGGAACTACAAAGCAGTATTGATTCTGGCAACTGCAGGTTCATGCAGGTACTGGCTACAGTTTTATCCTCAGAACACACTGATGATGTTGTACAACAAATAATTTCCAGTTCTAATATACTGATAGACAAGAACCATTCATATATATGGTAGTGCTCAACAAATGTATAATTATTGAACAATACCATCGACAAAGAAAGGATAGTTATGTCCTACAGAAAATGCAGCAAAATCTATAGGAACATTTGTTCCTTGCAAAGATTCCAGCAACTGACTGCAACCATACCATTGAACTGAATAGAATAGAGAGCACAAGTATACATTTTTAATCAAATAAATATAGAATAACCATATGTGTAACTTCAGCATAGTAAATGTTGAATCAGTGAATGTGTAACTATTAGCACATAAAGTGCCCCTTTACAAAACTGGATAGTCTTCTGCAAACTTGCAGCTAATATGTAGCACACTTGCCACAAACTAAATTGTTTTCCACAAAATGTTGCCAGAGGTTTGCCGGACTTTGCCAGTAGTGGTGAAATTCTGGTGAACTTCTTACAACAATGGTAGTTTCCACAAAGCTAATTTGCATGTGAAAATATGAGCTTGCCGCAAAAAAGGTTTGATGCAAATTTGCCAGAAGGCCTATATTTTTGTTAGTTATTCATTCAACAAATCTGATGATCCTATTGCCATTGGCTGATTCCAACTGGCAATCCATGTGTGTGTGTGTGTGTGTGTGTGTATATACAGTCAAGCCGGAAAGTCTGCACACCCCTTTCACCTTCTCCACGTTTTATTACGTTACAGACATATTCTACAATAGATTGAGTTCATTTTTTGTCTCAAAATTCTACACAAAATAGCCCATAATGACAAAGTGAAAACAGGTTTTTAGACATTTGTGCTAATTTATTAAAAATCAAAATGTAAAATATCATATGTACACAAGTGTGCACACCCTTTGATATGACACCCAAAAGTGAGCTGAGGTGTATTTTGTTTCCACTGATACTGCTTGAGATGTTTCTACAACTTAATTGGAGTCCACCTGTGATAAATTCAATTGATTGGACATGATTGGGGATTGCCAACACCTGTTTATATAAGGTCCCACAGTTGACAGTGCATGTCAGAGCAAACTCCAAGCCATGGGGTCAAAGGAATTATCTGCAGACCTCAGAAACAAGAATGTGTCAAGACATAGATCTGGAGAAGGGTACGGAAAAATCTCTGCAGCTTTACAGGTCCCAAAGAGCACAGTGGCCACCATCATTCGTAAATGGAAGAAGTTTGGAACCACCAAGAATCTTCCTAGACCTGGCCGCCCGGCCAAACTGAGCAATCGGGGAAGACGGGCCTTGGCCAGGGAACAGGAACCCGAGGGTCACTCTGACAGAGCTCCAGCGTATCCTTGTGGAGATGGGAGAACCTTTCAGAAGATCAACCATCCAGGCAGCACTCCATCCAAGCCCCTCCTTAGTAAAAGGCACATCACAGCCTGCTTGGAGTTTGCCAAAAGGCACCTAGAGGACTCTCAAACCATGAGAATCAAGATTCTCTGTTCTGATGAAACCAAAATTGAACTTTTTGGCCTGAATACCAAGCGTCACGTCTGGAGGAAACCAGGCACCGCTCATCACCTGGCTAATACCATCCCTACAGTGAAGCATTGCGGTGGCAGCATCATGATGTGGGGATGTTTTTCAGCAGCGGGAACGGGGCGACTAGTCCTGATAGAGAGAGAAAGATGAATGCAGCTAAGTACACCGAGATCCTTGAAGAAAACCTGCTCCAGAGCGCTCTGGACCTCAGACTGGGGCGAAGGTTTACCTTCCCACATGACAACGACCCGAAGCACACAGCCAAGAGAACAAAGGAGTGGCTTCGGAGAAAGTCTGTGCATGTCCTTGAGTGGCCCAGCCAGAGCCCAGACCTGAATCCAATTGAACATCTGTGGAAAGAGCTGAAAATGGCTGTGTACCGACGCTCCCCATCCAACCTGACGGAGCTTGCAAGGATATGCCAAGAGGAATGGGCAAAAATGTCCAGAAACAAGTGTGCCAAGCTCGTAGCTTCTTTCCCAAGATGCCTTGAAGCTGTAATCGCTGCCAAAGGTGCAGCAACCAAGTATTAGGCTAAGGGTGTGTACAGATATGTAACCCCTAAATAACCTATTTTTGTCAGTAAAATAAAATAGCATATTTTCTAAAAACCTGTTTTCACTTTGTCATTATTGGCTATTGTGTGTAGATGTTTGAGGCAAAAAATTAACTCAATCTATTGTAGTATAAGTCTGTAACGTAATAAAACATGGAGAAGGTGAAAGGGGTGTGCAGAATTTCCGGCCTGACTGTATATGCATATGTGTGTGTGTGTGTGTGTGTGTGTTAGCAATGTGAAATGTCAAACTGTCAATGTTAAGGCCTGGTACATACTCTACGCAAGGAACGCGCGCAACGACGCAAAAAGCAACGCAGGGGGCCGTTTCTCGCGTTCTTGCGTAGCAAAATGTGCAGTCCAAATTTTGTAATGCGACGCAAACGTGTGGTGCAATTCCACGCGTTTCCGTTAGAGGTGCTAAATGTAAATACTGTTCAATAACTGCAGAATTGCAGACTACACACAAAAAGTAATAATTTCCGGTTTAAGGTTACTAGCTCCAACCAGATTAGCCTAGGCTGCCAACTAGCGGACGGGGCGAAAAGAAGCCGGTAAACGCGCGTGTAGTATGTAAGCAAAGACCTCGCGTATGTCCCGGATATGCGTTGGCGTTCATGTTCCTTGCGTAGAGTATGTACCAGGCCTAAATCCACCTCAACCTATGTTAAAACAGTATGGGATTCACAGTGGCTATCTGACTGACACAGACGACTCACTGGTTTCCTTGCCCATCTGGATCTTTGAACTGATGGAAGTCACTGAGACACTGAGGTTGGCCACTGTCTTCTCCAGAGCAGTAAACTTCCTGTCCACCTTCACATCTACAGAAGAGAATGAAGATGCTTTAAAGATACCAGGTACTTTAAAGCTTTGTCAGCAAATGTGTTAAAAGCAGCAATAGATGCTGATGTGTAAGTTGCTCTCTACTGTTAGTCAGCAGTCATATACGTATCTTTAAGCCCTGAACCTATTAATGACAACAGTGTCAAAATTATTTCGAAGAACAATCTCATATTGATAAACAATATTTTTGCTTTTCCAATCACAAAATATGCTACAATCTGCTTTTTGTATTTATTTATTTATTTAGTCTTAACATATTTATATATTAAGAGGTGATGCTTCTGACAGTGTAGAATAATAGAAAATACCAGAAAGTAGAATAATTTTGAGCTGATTGTATATTTTGTAGTATTGTGTACTTACTGTTAACAGCAACAGTGATAATGAGAGCGAGCAGCAGGATTGCTGACACTGACAGGACAGTGCAAAGTTGCCACAGGGATCGACCAGCAGGGGGCCCTAATCCCAGTCGTGGAATGGATTCTGAGACACGCATGCACATAGATACACACATACATAAATGTGTATGTAGATATAGTCATATACACACACAGTATATAATATGGTCTATACATATAACATACAGTGCCCACCAGAATTACTGGCAACCTCAATTAATATGAGCAAAACATGCAGGATTAAACTCAGTTTATTGTTTACCAAATGTCTTCTATGCTCAAAAAAATGAGAAAAGTATATAGTTTAATTGTGATATGATTGATCAGAGGAAAAACAAATCTTCAAGGCAAAATTATTTATTTTGAAGAAGATGGGTGTCCCAATTATTGGCATCCCTGTATTTATTACTTTGTGCATCCTCTCTTTGCCAAGATAACAGCACTGCGTTTTCTCCTGTAATGTTTGATTATTATTATTAGTATTATTATTATTAACCTTTATTTATACAGGGTAGTTTGAGTGAGCATGCATGCAGTTTTAGCAACACCCTGTTAAAGTCCCGCTAACCTGCATGTCTTTGGATTGTGGGAGGAAACCGGAGTACCCGGAGGAAACCCATGCGGACATGGGGAGAACATGCAAACTTCACATGGAAAGGCCCCAGCTAGGATTCGAACCCGGGAGCTTCATGCTGCGAGGCGACACTGCTATCCACTGTATTACTGTGCTGCCCCATGATGAGGTTGGAGAGCACATACTAAGGGATTTGAGACCATTCCTCCATACATAATCTCTTGGAACGTTTGCAAACATAAGCGAACGGTCTGAAAAGGTAGTTTGCGGCGAACAAAAATGGACGCTGGATTGAGGGAAATGTGTTCTCAGATAGAGATTTCAATTGAAGATACCGGTAATGCAAACAATTTGGAACGTTCTTAAAAAGCCATTCAAATTTAACTGTTCAAAGAAAACATGTTTGCCACGCAAGTTCGGCTCTGTTCGCTGAATTTGAACGCACCTCGGGTCTCACAGCCCATTCGTATCTATTCTACGAAATTCCAGTCCCCGAAAATTTGTACATATTTTACGATTCAGAGATTACACACCACGTGACTTTACGATTTTCTCCAATGAATTACGAGACAAAAGGGAGATCCACCATTTTTATTTCACGGTCAAATAAAGCGAATGGGTAAGCTGCCGGTATTGTACTTATAGTTTATACTTATAGTTATAGTACATTCATAGAATACCTTTCTTATTTCGTAATTGCATTTTAATGCAATATGATGTATAATTCTCGAGCTTCTTCGTCTCTGCTTTATCTGTGTGGGTTGCTATTTATAAGATAGTCTTGTAGGCTATTACTTGCATTATACTAGCTGATGTTAGCTAGGTCTGTTCAGATCAGTGCATACTGCATAGGCTGCAATATGATTATTAATGGATTTAGCTTGTGAGCTAGCCATCAGAGCATGTCGTTTTCGGTTCTTTTGAGACGTATAACATGAGAAAACCGAGCATATCTGTAATAGAAACAACCGCGTCTCCCCCTTAACTTCTGTAATGAACTGCGATTCCCATGATTCTGTGCGCTGTCTGTGTGTATTGCCAGAGATGTGACGGGTTGACCACTGAATTGGCTTCATGCCCCAATGAGCAGCTCCCATAGGAATCCATGGAACCGGTAAGCGGAAGCTGACTCCAGTTCTTCTTATTTATCTCGATGGTTGAACTTCATTCATAAAACCAACAAAAAAAAAAAAGAAGCCAGTTTGCAAATGTGGTAGAGAGCTAGCATATACATTTCATGCTAAAATTAAATAGTTCCCTAATACATGGTACTCCTTATAAAAAAAAACATTGAGAGATTGTATAAGAATTGTATAGAAATATATAATATAATAGGCTACTAATCAACATGCTTTTTATGAAACTTTGCAAGTATGATCATATATGATTTTTACAGACCTTTTGCATATGGGATTACCTTCGTAAGCATTTAGGAATCCTGTTATTTGCAGACTGGCAGAATTTTTTTGTTGTTGTTAGTTTAAGCCAACACAATCTCTCAAGCATGGTACACAGCAGATATAGAATGTACAAAATACGCACTGTTGTTATTTATAATAATAATAATAATAATAATGCAATTTTATTTAAAGCTTTTTTTTTTTTTTACAGCAAAAGCCTATTACACAGTTAAAGTAAAATATATAAAAACAATGGATAAATAAAACAAAAGACTTATTAAAATGAACATGAAAGAAATTCTCAAATCCAGAAGCTTGAGAAGCAATGCAATAATAATGGTATATAATGTAAGGAAGACTTAAAATTCAGTAATTAGACTATCAGTTTCCTTTTCAATTTAGAATTAAACAAATTTTGTAGGCTGATAACAACAACGATAATTTTCCATGCCAAATAAGCGTTCACGCGCGACTCTCAAGCCTACAATACTTCGGCATAACCAGCAGGTAATGTGCTTATGTCAAGTGAAGACCTGACGTGGAGCTACGACCATTTCCACGGTCAAATGGAGTCATGTAAAAATTTTATAAATCACTACTTTACGTACGATTTTTTACGTACGCCACACGTAAGATCAAATTTGATCGAAAGTACTTTTTATAAATGAGGCCCCTGGTCTTGGCCCTTCTGTCCTTCTGACCATCTTCTGGCGTAGACTCAAGACTCCTGTTTAGATTGCATCTTTGCTCCCTGAATTAATTGGTAGCATGCAAGTCTTGCTTTTAGAAATAGCATTTTAGGGGTATGTTAACGGTGATTTATACATCAACACTTGCCATGTTACTGACATTTTGGTTAATGTATTATTTAGACTTGTACTGCTTTTTTTTTCAGTATACCATTGTTTTTTTATTGGACATTTCTCTTATATAGCACTATTTCTCATTCCCCCTCTACCTAACAGGTTAAGGAGAGGAAATCAGCCTGCCTGGCTGACATTTCTATGTGGATGGCTACTCATCACCTGAAGCTCAACCTTCACAATACGGAACTGCGCTTCATACCTCACAGGACCTCCCCACTGCAAGCCCTCTCCATCACCGTCGACGGTATTATGGTGGCTGCCTCCCGCTCTGCAAGGAACCTGGGGATGGTCCTGGATGACCAGCTGGACTTCATGGAGCACATCAGGGCAACAGCACGGTCCTGCAGGTTCCTCCTGTACAACATCACAAGGATTCGACCATACCTGACCACCATGGTTATCTCATGCCTGGATTACATCACCCCCCTGCTGAGGTCAGTCCACTGGCTGCCGGTCGCCGCTAGGATCAGGTTCAAAGTTCTGAACCTGGCCTACGCTGCAGCCAAAAGGACAAGCCCTTCCTACCTGCAGGACATAATACAACACTAAACTCCAGCTCGACCACTTCGCTCTGCTTCGTCCGGACTGCGGAGCTTCTCCAGCCTAGCTCCCCAGTGGTGGAACAAACTCTTCACTCCTCTACGTTCTGATCAAACACTGCCTGCTTTCCGTCATGGTCTGAAGACGCACCTCTTCAGACTCAGCCTTGACTGACTTACAAATCTAGTACCAGTACTGTTTTTCGCTTGTTTCCTGTTCCTTAATTCTTTGTTGATTTTATAGTTTATAATGTCTTGTTGTCTTAGCCATAGCTTACTGTGTACTATACTCAATGTTCATGACTATGGATAGCTGCTATGTTTTGATAAGAAATTAGCTCTATCTGAACTGATGTCATTGACCTTCGGTATGCACTTATTGTGCGTCGCTTTGGATAAAAACATCTGCCAAATGAATGTAATGTAAATAAAGTTTATTATTATTATTATTTTATGCAAACTTATGCACTTTTTGCCTTGTAAGTCGCTCTGTATAAGCGCATCTGCCAAATGAATAAATGTCTGTATTGATACACTTCTGTAATGTGATGGACCCTTTCTAGATTAAATAAGCTAAATGTCCAGCTAATAAAAGCTTGAAGACGCTGAAGTTCAATACATCTCTGAGTGAATTAATACAAAATGTATTTTACAGTGCATTGTGTACACTATATATTGATGTATTGTAAAATATCTTTTTCAAAACCTGATGGCCAATATACAGCATATTGTAATAATAATGTTTATCATTTTAGTCATATAAAAGTTAAAAATTATATATACCACAACATCTGATATTGATTACAATGAAAATACCAATTTAAAATGGGTAGAAAATAATTTTTATATAATTACCAATAAAATCTCAGATCATGGGATAGACTAAATTAACAATTGTTTTTTAAAATATTATTATTTTTTTACACTGACACCCTTGTAATTTTGGGAATGTTTTCATTCCTACAAAGCTTTCACACCAGGCTACTGCATGCTATTCACTACCGTCTGCTTATTAATTATCAACCTGCTGGATTTGGAAAGCATTATAAATGTCTATAAGTATTAAAAAATGTCGAAGTATTAAAAGTTGGGTTCATGTGAGTAGCGTGATCCCATTCACAATAAACGGAGGGCATCTTCGTGTGTGTTTACGGTTGTATCAAGCGGAACTACATTTCGGTGCCATTTTATTGCTTCGCGCTAAGGAAAGTATTACTGGGAATTGTAGTTTTTTTGTGTGCAAATATATTCCCTATATACGTAATTATCTAGGAATTGCTAATGTATTATCTAGCTAGCAAGCCAGTTATGCTAGCTACATTCAACCAGATCTAGGTACCTAGCTAGCTATGCGTGTTTTAGCTGCTGGTAGACAGTCTATTAATTATATATATTTAAATATTAATAGCTATTGATAGTCCAAAGTAGATGGCAGTTCTCTATCCGTAGTGTCATTAAACTGCAATTTTCTGGCATGTTGACCACCCTGACATGGATTAATTAGAATATAAATATACCCAAATTGGAAACTATGAAATTAAATACAAGATCTATGGAAGGGTCAAAGGTCACAACAGTAGGATTAGGGTTATGGGTTTATATCCTTAAAATCTAGAGGCTTGAAATTCGGAAGTATGAATATATCCATGGCCTACAAATTTCAATTTTTTTTAAAAACTTTGACCCCTCCTACCTGGAGCACAAAGGCAGCCAAACCTCCCAAATTTAGTATACAAGGATATCTCAGCACCCCCTATGACATATATATTTGCATGTAAGCATAAATTAAACTTGTCCTAATTAATTTGACTAATGATGAAAAATAGGCCTATGAAGGCTGTTAGAATGTTCATAGGTCATTTTGGGTAACTGCTGAACACTGCACTCAGCTTCCAAAAATTGTAGAAGCATGACATTTTGCTAACTGAGTCTCTTCAGGGCCTCTAGCATGCACACCAAAAACCAGACCCCTAGCATGAACACAGACTCTGTAGCGCCACCTTGAAAATGTGATTTTTGAACATTTTGGGCACTCGCCATTTGTACACCGAATGATGTATCATGCTGAAATGTTGGAATCTAGACCACCTCTAGACATACTACAAATAATATCAGAACCAGATCTCTAGCTAAAAAAAAAATTGCAGTATATGCTTTCGACAGGGGGTGCCACTTAAATTTCAGAATTAATGTACAACACTTTCCGAGGTGATTCTTAGGATCAAGCCGAGTCAGAAAACATCAGTCATAAGAACATTTCAGTAAAAATGACATTATAGGACTGCCATCTACTTTTGACTATTAATATTAATATTAAGCTATTAATATTGAAAATTTATATCCTAACTGTCTACCAGCAGCTAAAACACACGTAGCTAGCTAGGTACCTAGATATGGTTGAACGTAGCTAGCATAACTGGCTTGCTAGCTAGATAATACATTAACAATTCCTAGATAATTACGTATATAGGGAATATATTTGCACAAAAAAAAACTACAATTCCCAGTAATGCTTTCCTTAGCACGAAGCAATAAAATGGCACCGAAATGTAGTTCCGCTTGATACAACCATAAACACACACGAAGATGCCCTCCGTTTATTGCGAATGGGATCACGCTACTCACATGAACCCAACTTTTAATACTTAGACATTTTTTAATACTTATAGACATTTATAATGCTTTCCAAATCCAGCAGGTTGATAATTAATAAGCAGACAGTAGTGAATAGCATGCAGTAGCCTAGTGTGAAAGCTTTGTCGGAATGAAAGCATTCCCTTTAAATACATAAAAATGACAAGGGTGTCAGCTGTATGTAAAAAAATATATTTAAAAGAAAATTGTTAATGTAGTCTATCTCATGATCTGAGATTTTATTGGTAATTATATAAAAAATATTTTCTACCCATTTTAAATTGGTGTTTTCATTGTAATCAATACCAGATGTTGTGGTATATACAATTTCTAACTTTTATATGACTAAAATGATAAACATTATTATTACTATATGCTGTATATTGGCCATCAGGTTTTGAAAAAGATAATTTACAATACATCAATATATAGTGTACACAATGCACTGTAAAATAAATTTTGTATTAGTTCATTCAGACGTATTGAACTTCAGCATCTTCAAGCTTTTATTAGCTGGACATTTAGCTTATTTAATCTAGAAAGGGTCCATCGCATTACAGAAGTGTATAGACAATACAGCCATTTATTCATTTGGCAGATGCGCTTATACAGAGCGACTTACAAGGCAAAAAGTGCATAAGTTTGCATAAAATAATAATAATAATAAACTTTATTTACATTACATTCATTTGGCAGATGTTTTTATCCAAAGCGACGCACAATAAGTGCATACCGAAGGTCAATGACATCAGTTCAGATAGAGCTAATTTCTTATCAAAACATAGCAGCTATCCATAGTCATGAACATTGAGTATAGTACACAGTAAGCTATGGCTAAGACAACAAGACATTATAAACTATAAAATCAACAAAGAATTAAGGAACAGGAAACAAGCGAAAAACAGTACTGGTAGTAGATTTGTAAGTCAGTCAAGGCTGAGTCTGAAGAGGTGTGTCTTCAGACCACGACGGAAAGCAGGCAGTGTTTGATCAGAACGTAGAGGAGTGAAGAGTTTGTTCCACCACTGGGGAGCTAGGCTGGAGAAGCTCCGCAGTCCGGACGAAGCAGAGCGAAGTGGTCGAGCTGGAGTTTAGTGTTGTATTATGTCCTGCAGGTAGGAAGGGCTTGTCCTTTTGGCTGCAGCGTAGGCCAGGTTCAAAACTTTGAACCTGATCCTGGCGGCGACCGGCAGTCAGTGGACTGACCTCAGCAGGGGGGTGATGTAATCCAGGCGTGAGATAACCATGGTGGTCAGGTATGGTCGAATCCTTGTGATGTTGTACAGGAGGAACCTGCAGGACCGTGCTGTTGCCCTAATGTGCTCCATGAAGTCCAGCTGGTCATCCAGGACCATCCCCAGGTTCCTTGCAGAGCGGGAGGCAGCCACCATAGTACCGTCAACGGTGATGGAGAGGGCTTGCAGTGGGGAGGTCCTGTGAGGTATGAAGCGCAGTTCCGTATTGTGAAGGTTGAGCTTCAGGTGATGAGTAGCCATCCACATAGAAATGTCAGCCAGGCAGGCTGATATCCTCTCCTTAACCTGTTAGGTAGAGGGGGGAATGAGAAATAGTGCTATATAAGAGAAATGTCCAATAAAAAAACAATGGTATACTGAAAAAAAAACAGTACAAGTCTAAATAATACATTAACCAAAATGTCAGTAACATGGCAAGTGTTGATGTATAAATCACTGTTAACATATCCCTAAAATGCTATTTCAAAAAGCAAGACTTGCATGCTAACAATTCATTTAGGGAGCAAAGATGCACTCTAAACAGGCGAGTCTTGAGTCTACGCCAGAAGATGGTCAGAAGTACTTTCGATCAAATTTGATCTTACGTGTGGCGTACGTAAAAAATCACGACAAAGTAGTGATTTATAAAATTTCAACGTGACTCCATTTGACCGTGGAAATGGTCGTAGCTCCACGTCAGGTCTTCACTTGACATATGCACATTACCTGCTGGTTATGCCGAAGTATTGTAGGCTTGAGAGCCGCGCGTGAACGCTTATTTGGCATGGAAAATTATCGTTGTTGTTATCAGCCTACAAAATTTATTTAATTCTAAATTGAAAAGGAAAATGATAGTCTAATTACTGAATTTTAAGTCTTCCTTACATTATATACCATTATTATTGCATTGCTTCTCAAGCTTCGGGATTTGAGAATTTTTTTCATGTTCATTTTAATAAGTCTTTTGTTTTATTTATCCATTGTTTTTATATATTTTACTTTAACTGTGTAATAGGCTTTTGCTGTAAAAAAAAGCTTTAAATAAAATTGCATTATTATTATTATTATTATTATAAATAACAACACTGCGTATTTTGTACATTCTATATCTGCTGTGTACCATGCTTTGTAAACTAACAACAACAAAGAAAAGCCAGTCTGCAAATAACAGGATTCCTAAATGCTTACGAAAGTAATCCCATATGCAAAAGGTCTGTAAAAATCATATATGATCATACTTGCAAAGCTTTATAAAAAGCCTATTGATTAGTATATATATATTATATAATATATCTCTATACAATTCTTATACAATCTTTCAATGTTTTTTTTATAAGGAGTACCGTGTATTAGGGAACTATTTAATTTTAGCATGAAATGTATATGCTAGCTCTCTACCACATATTTATTTTATTTAAGTTTTGTATATGGCATATGTGATTTTTATAAGATTTTTACAGACCTTTTGCATATGGGATTTGCATATAGCATTTAGGAATCCTGTTATTTGCAGACTGGCAGACTTTTTTTTTTGGTTTTATGAATGAATTCAACCATCGAGATAAATAAGAAGAACTGGAGGCAGCTTCCGCTTACCGGTTCCATGGATTCCTATGGGAGCTGCTCATTGGGGCATGAAGCCAATTCAGTGGTCAACCCGTCACGTCTCTGGCAATACACACAGACAGCGCACAGAATCATGGGAATCGCAGTTCATTACAGAAGTTAACGGGGAGACGCGGTTGTTTCTATTACAGATATGCTCAGTTTTCTCATGTTATACGTCTCAAAAGAACCGAAAACGACACGCTCTGATGGCTAGCTCACAAGCTAAATCCATTAATAATCATATTACAGCCTATGCAGTATGCACTGATCTGAACAGACCTAGCTAACATCAGCTAGTATAATGCAAGTAATAGCCTACAAGACTAGCCTATAAATAGCAACCCACACAAATAAAGCAGAGACGAAGAAGCTCGAGAATTATATATCATATTGCATTAAAATGCAATTACGAAATAAGAAAGGTATTCTATGAATGTACTATAACTATAAGTATAAACTATAAGTACAATACCGGCAGCTTACCCATTCGCTTTATTTGACCGTGAAATAAAAATGGTGGATCTCCGTTTTGTCTCGTAATTCATCGGAGAAAATCGTAAAGTCACGTGGTGTGTAATCTCTGATTCGTAAAATATGTACGAATTTTCGGGGACTGGAATTTCGTAGAATAGATACGAATGGGCTGGAGACCAGGTTGCAACATCAGCTAAAAAAAACATGCTGTTGAAGAGCACATTTCCAGTTTACCATTTTAAGCCTCTGTTGGGTGATCATAAGCCCATATAGGACACCCTGTGCTCTCCTTTGTCCTTATCTTCCCACACCCATGTTTACACTTCTGTTTCTGACCTTTTTTCCAAAAGGCCCTGTCCTCATTTGTATTCATGTTTTCAATGTCATCTTGATATTCTTCGAGAATGGTTCTGTTGACTGTTTCCCCAGCCCCCTTCATTGATGCAGCTGGAATCTGTTGGAGAGATTCCGGTTAGACGAGAATACTCTTGTGCTCAAGATTACCAAACCGTTCAAATCAGCCCTGGCTCCTGAATTTCCCTTTCTGTCCACTCCTTTTATAGGGCAGCGCAGGGGCCAATCATACTCAGATAACACCTCCTCTCAAGTTATGGATTGTAAGAGTGAGTGGATTTAAATTGCACCAACCATGAAGGCACATTTTCTGTGCACACATGTTCCTATCGCAAGCATGCACACTTCTGTTCATTCAGAGTTACTAAATAACACTCTAGTCATGGCATTCTAAGGGACTGTGTGGAGCCAGAAACCTATTGATTTGTCAAACAAATAAACGGATAAGTCCAAACCACTTGTCAAAATGGAACATTCTGTGATGTCATGACATGTCTATAATGCCATATTTATCTTTTCCAACACCAGTGTCATCACAGGTTAAAGCTAAAGATGGTTATGCTAGACATATGGATTGGAATCACTTTCTGTATCTGACCCTGACCCCGACCCCCCCCCACCTGAGAGAGAAGCATTCATGCAATATAAGGCAACAATTGATTAACTGTCCTTTTTTTAATTCAAATGTACTTTTCGACTGAAACTAACTTTCTGGTTGAAAGCATGGAATCCCCCCCCCCCCCCCCCTGTATAGTGCTTGGAACTAGAGTTTCTAATGTTTCACTTTAATTTGTACCAGAAACCACCCATTTTCACTTCCTTTTTTTGTAAAGTTATTCCAGTGCATTGTACTGAAGAAAAACCAGCCATCGCTATTCTTATAACAGAATGCAATACGGTAACTTTGACAACTTTAACAAAAAAACAAAAAACAATGCCTATAAAGCATAATTTACCACAAAGAAATAACAAAATATATAAAAAATACAAACACACACATATCTGTGACAATGACTTTTCAAAAAGGGGAAGCCAATTTAGCACTCAGAAAAACAATATATGCCTTAATGCCAACACTCCATTTTTAATTTTTACTTTTATGAAACAGTGAACGTTATGAGGCCATTAACAGATAGAGTCCAAATGATTAATTTTGCATTATAGATGACACATAAATATACACACAACATCACCACTCATTTCCTCAAATCTGTCACTGGAAGAGGATAGAAAATATAAAAATGGTTCAACAACAAAATATTACAACATCCACTGGTGATTGCTGTTTGACCTTCAGTGGGTATCACGTTTCTCATTGTATGTGATCTATAATAACATTTAAAATTGGACAATACTAAAAATGACTGTTCCTATAACCTTTTAAAATCTTTTAAAATAATTTTTTTGGCTGCACTGTGTAGTTTATAGCAGTAGTACATAAATAAGGTAACTGAGCTTTCTACAACATACGTCAGTGAGTCTTTCAACTAGCATTGTGTTCTTGCGGTGTTTTAACATTGTGGTCATATGTATTGTTCTACAACGCTACAGACATTTTGAGAAGATTTTGGCAACTCTGGCAACTGGTATTCCAGTGTAAGCTTTAGTTTAACCTGACTAGGTTGAGGTGGGAGTTGGCACCTCTCCAAAATAACTTGACAGTCTTTTTTGCCTTCCATTGAAATGCACTCCCATTTTTAAATCTACCTGAAATACTCAGTTTACCTGTTCAGACGTGGAAGCTCAATCAGTGTTTCTTGTAGAAATTCCTGAATATCTTTTTTGATGGTTGAATGTTTGGGCATGAGGTACCAGGCGACGCCAGCATTAAAACCAACTTCCACTTTATTTGTCTCAGGGGGAATTGTGATTTTACATGCACTTTGAGCTGCAAACATTGACCTTGTTTACTCTTATGGTTAAGTCAACAGGACTAGAGTTCATACATTTGTTTTTCTAACAAATGAAGTAAGTTAATGGAAAATGTCCCTTTTTCTGTGTCTTACAAATACATTGGTGTCATCCCTTTCTGATCAGTGCAATACAAATGTAGTTTCTGTGATGACAATAAAGTGTCATCATTGCCAAAGTATGTTAGACATTGCGCATGGAAACCAAGAAAATGACATGAAATTTAATTCTCTCCATATTTTATTGAACAGTTCCAGAATTATTCTCAGTACTTGATCAGGTAATTTACGAAACATAGCGTAACTTAGTTGATCCTGCCCCGTTGCTGTGTATCCAGTGTTATTTATCGCTATTTATAACTCACTCATAGTCAGCTCAGCATCAAGATTTGTGTCTATATTATTATTTTTTCCCCTAAGTATATTACGATTTTCCCTTATCACTGTCTCTTTTCTCTTTTTATGCAGATCGTCTAAGTGATTCCCACTGTGTACATTAGCAAAGCTCTTACCCAATATATTAGCCTTTTCTTTATCTGTTACAGCTATTGTTTCTCCATCCTCTAAGATTGGGATTTTAGTATATTTCCTTTTGCCACTCATTGTCTTTAACATTTGCCATACATCACCTAGTTTCACTTCTCTGCCTATAGTAGCACAGTATTTCCTCCATGCATTCTTTTTACTGGATTTGATAATTCTACGAGTCAGAGCTTTTTTCTTTTGATAATCCATTAGGTTTTCTTGATTCAAGTTAGTCCTTAACACTCGTAATGCTTTATTTCGTTCTCTGATAGCTTTAGTGCATTCTTCATTCCACCATGGTACCGCTTTCCTTTTCCCTGTTATTCTACTCATGGGTATACTCTTTGATGCAGCATTCAAAATTAAGTTAGTCACTATAGAATAGCATTCTTCTATACTACCATTCATTGAAATTGACTTAATTCCCTCTATGCAATATTCTTGATATTTTTCCCAGTCAGCTTTTTCAAAGCACCATTTTTCTAATACGTACCTTTCTTGGGCATGCATATTAATTTCTATAGAGCAGAAGATTGGATAATGATCACTTCCTATACTAGAACTATCATCCACGTTCCATTTGCATGAGCATGCTATATTTCTAGATACTAACGTTAGATCTAGACATGATAGGATATTTCTGTATATATCTAATCTTTTTCCTTTTCCATCATTAAGACATACTAATGCTCTTTCTTCTAACAGTTCTTCAACTACATTGCCATTATTGTCTGTAGGCTATGTATACTGCCCCATAAGCTATTATGTGCATTGAAATCACCGCACCAGATTTCTCCTCTACCATGTTCAATTGTATTAAACATTTCAGCACTCAGCTTCTTGCACGGGTTGTAAAAGTTGATTATTTTGAGACTGACACCTGTATTACACACTTCAATAATTACGCATTCTATTTCTGCTGGTGATGGTATTCTTCGGAAGACGACACTATCTTTGACAAATGTAGCACAACCGCCGCCTTGGTTGTCTACCCTGTCATACCGGGCTGAGGTATATCCTGGGATAATAAAATCTAGATGGGGTCGTAACCAGGTTTCTTGTACACATATAATATCCGGTCGTGGTTTTGCGTCAATTATATATTTTTTAAATTCTTGGCCATTTGCAATGAAACTTCTCGCGTTCCATTGTAATAAATGGATCACCATAATAATTTAAATCAATAGCCTGTCCCCCTCCATCTGAGTTTACTTTCAGCATTTTATGTATCTCTTCTGCTTTCAGGTCTTTAATACCCAAAAATTCTTCCGCTGCATTCACCACTGTCTTAATTCTGTCACTTTTCTTCTCTTGCTTGGTAGCCACATTTATTATTTTACAAATGAAGGCTATGAAGCTTGTCTGATCCACTACCAACGAATCTTCTTTAACCTTACATTTATTGGCACATTGAGTCTGCTGTACAATCGGATCACTTCTGTCTTCTTGCTGAATTCTAGGTCTGCTTGTTCTCTGGGGTAAAGGCCTAGGCCTACCACTACCTTCTTCACCTCTCCCCACCTCTTCATATGTTACAGTTCTTTGCATTTCTTCATTTACTTTCTTTAAAGCATCTGCATAGGATATATTATTAATCACTTTATATTTCTGTACCTCTTTTGCTTTAATCTGAACGGCACAGCCCCCAAACGCAGCACTATGATCTCCTCCACAGTTGCAACATCGCAGTTTAGCGCCTTTCTCACATTTGCCGTAATCATGTTCTCCCCCACATTTTGCACATCTTTGTTTGCCGCGGCACTGTTGGGCTATGTGTCCAATTCTTTGGCATTTATAACAACGTATTGGTTTTGGGATATACTCTCTCACCCTATAATTGATCCACCCTATTTTGACTTCTTTAGGAAGTGTGCTCTCAAATTGTACCAACATTGACAGACTATCTTTCTTTACTCCATCTTTGTTTGTCTGCAACCTCTTAACTTCTATTATTTTCCCCCCTCTAATTTCTTTCTTGACTTCCTCCTCGGTCATTTCTATTGGCACATTTGAAATTACACCTCTCAGTTTAGCTATTATTCCGGGAATATGCGTTGAGATTTGTGTTCCATCAAGTGTATCTAACTTGAGGATTTTGTCTTGTTGATGTTTATTTGTAGCTGAGATAAGGATTTTCCGGTTGTTAAGAAATTTGGCAAATCTAATCTTTCCAATTTCTTTTTCAATTACTTTAGTCATTTTAACTGGGTGAAACTGACCTGTCTCCCTCCCAAACACAATTACGACTTTCCACTCCTTTTCCGTCTCTTGCACCTTTCCCAACTGCCCTGTATTGCCCCGATTATCTTTTACTTTTTTAGCAGCACCCCCCTTCTCCTTGACTACCATGATCTGACCAATCTTCTGTTCTACCTTTCATCTCCTTCAGTTTCTTCCTTTTATTAGACATGGTATACCACTCCATATTTCCCTCTTCACCACCCTCTGAGCTGTCACCCATTCTACACTCACGGTACGGTTGATTGCAATCCGCCTTGCTTCCTGGTTCCCCTAACGCGTGTCTTTCTCTCTCCTACACGATCTGTCTCTACACCAGGGGTGTCAAACTCCAGTCCTGGAGGGCCGCAGTGTCTACAGGTATTTGTGGTTTCCTTTCAATCAGCACCCAGTTAAAGCATTGAGAACAAGGTGTGTGGACTTCTTAGCCAATTAGTGACTTAAATTAATCACTTGTGCTTAAACGCACCAAAAACCAGCAGACACTGCGGCCCTCCAGGACCGGATCTTGACACCCCTGCTCTACACCAAACAAAATCCGACGGCTTCCTCAGTCGAAAATGGCGCCTAAACGCTGTAGTCGAACCGAAATCTCCCGTCGTCCTCTTGCCTGCGTTAGGCTTCGTGTCGACAAGTCGTTCCGCCTCACTAGCCTGATCGCCGACTCTCTGACATGCACTGTCAACTGTGGGACCTTATATAGGCAGGTGTTGGCAATCCCCAATCATGTCCAATCAATTGAATTTATCACAGGTGGACTCCAATTAAGTTGTAGAAACATCTCAAGCAGTATCAGTGGAAACAAAATGCACCTCAGCTCATATCACTTGTGTACATATATTTTACATTTTGATTTTTAATAAATTAGCACAAATGTCTAAAAACCTGTTTTCACGTTGTCATTATGGGCTATTTTGTGTAGAATTTTGAGACAAAAAATGAACTAAATCTATTGTAGAATATGTCTGTAACGTAATAAAACGTGGAGAAGGTGAAAGGAGTGTGCAGACTTTCCGGCTTGACTGTATATGTCCACTTGGTGATGTATGTGCCCTAATTCCACTCCAAACCCCAAAAGACTGTGTTCCTATTTACTCGCCACAAAGTGTTCCACATCAAATTAAACAGCACAAATTTCTCTTTAAGAAGAGTCTAATCAAACTCTGGTGTCTAACTGGCTCTAATAGTGATTCCAGTTTCAATCTACAGATATTTAGAGAAATGAATGGTCCAGTATGACTCCAGTCATGAAATAATATATTTTATTTGTGAAAACCGTAATGTCGGGTAAGTGAGGACTAGGTAAAATGTGTATTTTCTGAATCCAGCGGTTCCAACAGTCAATGCCCTTGTTAAAACGTTCAGCACTCTGAATACTGAACACAAGCGATATTGCGTGCTAGAACCCCTCACTTAACCTACATTCAAAATAAGCTTTACGTGATTTAATTTAATAATAATTATTAAAAATGACAATCATCAATTAAATCGCCAAATTCGTTAATAGGTAAGTCGAACAGTAACCTGGTGGATCAACCAACAAGCCAAAACAAAGTCTAAATCAGGTCTTGAGATTAAATAATTTTATTAAATGAAAAACATTCAATTGGAATAATGAGTTGAAATCATACATTCACTAAGGAATGTAGGCTGACTACTTATAATTTACAAAATGGAATACATTAAACCAGACATTAATTAGGAAATACCAGTAAAGAGAGAGATAAGCCAAAAATTGCCAAATTATTTACCCTCCAGCTGAAACAGGAACAAAAGGAAACGCACGAGGAACCAAAAAGAATGACTTCTCCAAACAAACTCCACAATTGACTAACTTCTTTTTCTGCGGTACACTCATAAAATACCTCCACAGGAAGACCATCCCTGTCCTGATTGGGTTAAGGTGTGGGGGAGGGGGGGGGGAGAGGGGTCATTTATGACAGACTGGCTTATCTTTGATGGGGGGTTGAGAATGAGAGAGAGAGACAGAGATAGAGAGAAGGGGGGAAATATTAGATATCCTACATCCCTCTCTTGTAAGAATAGGTGCATGCACCTGCTAAAAACCTATTCTTACATCACCAAATAGGAATCACATTACACATTTGGACATTGAAGATGCAGTTACCTGCTAACAACAAAAACAACTGTCCAAATGGTTCACACAACCATTTTTAAAACATTTAGTCCATGCCCAGTTTAATAGTCCCTTTGTGATCTAGAGTCATATCTCTATTAGACACTCTTTTGTGTCGCTGCTGTTATGACACCCTGGTTCAGTCTCTTCCTTCTCCAGTGTCCGGGTATCTAGACTGGTAAGGGACCAGAAGTTCCCTGGACTTGGGTAACATGCAGTGCTTTTTCCATTAGTGTTGCAATTGCGTGAGTGAAATGCAACCTACTCCACAGTGTCTCTACCAGTTGTGCACGGCGTGCGGGGGCTCTGTCTCCTGTGACAGGAAGCTGGACGATCCACAGGTGGCAAAGTGCAGTCAGGGCCTCTCTTCTGACTGGCGGGGAAGCTCCTCTTTCCCTGTCGGAATCCATTTTGGCTCCTTTAGCCTGGATCCAATTGGGTGGACTGCTGACGGCAGTTGCTTAGGCTAGCTTCCCGCGGCAGGGTGTGGGACCGGTTGCACTTGTTTGCACTTGTGTCTGTGGGTGTCCTTTAGGGAATGGCAGGAGAAGACTGTGGGAGTTGAGGGCTTAGGCATTAACACTCATAGCGAAGACCGGAACAATTAATGATAGCACTGTATGTTATGACCACTGTCAGTCCATGCCGGGGAACCTTACGGACAGGGTTTACCTTCCACGGGATTGCCAGTCTAAATAATCACATTGAATAGGGCTGACTTGTCCAGAAGTGTCTATGAACAGTATTTGGCGGGGCACCTACACTCTATAAAAGGGACTTAAACACAATATGGGCATGGTATTAGGTTAAAAGGTGGTGGTAGGGATGGATGGGGGGGGGGGGGGGGGGGGGGGGGGGGCAGAGAGAGGCCGAGAGAGAGAGGCCGAGAGAGACAGAGAGAGGGGAGAGAGAGAGAGAAAGAGCAAAAGACATTAGGCAACATCCCGTCAGTAACATCATATGCATGTCCTCGAAGGGTAGATACCGAGCTTTCATTTGGTATATGCCTTGATGTCTGAATGCGGAATGTGATTTTTGGGGCTTGGAGAGGAAATGGACACCATTTCATTCCAACAGATGTCATTAAAACATTGTTTTGATCAACTTATCATTGAGTAATAAAAGACTGGAGATACTCATCTTAAACTGAGACCTGTGCAGTTTCTAAAGGTGAAAATCTCATCTTGATGTTTTATTCTGTTAGGGTTATAAGAGGCTCTGAATGATAATTGACTTATGGTAGATTTAATGGCCAGACTTGATTGCAGTCCAAATAATGCACAATTTCCGCATTAACTCATAAAATCATGTACACGTACTCGAAAGGCAGATCCAGAGCTTTCATTTGGTATACATCATGCCTTGATGTGAGAATGCAGAATGTGATTTTTAGGGCTTTATATTTAAATATATTATATCCTCTCCAACAGGCTTTTTCCATCAAAATATAATTTTAATCAACTTATAATTGAGTCATCAAGGATTGAATATACTCATTTTAAAGAAGAGAATCCTTATCTTATCTTGATGTCTTATTCCGAAAGGGTGATGATGGGCTCTGAAACATGTCTGGTAATGCTATTAGTTTTGATCAATTTCTCATATATTTCAAATTTATATTTCATGGAAATTCCATGCTCAAATGAAAGTACATATGATGCCCATTCAGAAATTGTTAAGATTGTATTGATGCGCATTCCAAGACGAGTGCTGCAAGCATTTGAACAGAGGTATTTTTTGCCACAGACTCCACAGACACTCTTGGCCATTCCGAGCTTCCTTCCGCCGTTCCATTCCGGCTTTTACACTGTCCCAGTTAAAGGGACAGTTCACCCATTTTTAAGAATATGATATTGTTTTACTTACCCCCGAAATGGTTTGTAAGGCTGTAGCAATGCTATCCTGGTCTCACCGTTGTAGCTATCCTGAATTGGAGCAATGCTAACAATGAGCATCTTGCCTTTGGATATAATTTCCCCCCAGCTAGCTTGCAAAAAATAACTGCCTAAATCCACTTAAATAAGTTTTAACAACAGTGTTGTGGTTGGAAACGAAAATGGACGTATGATTACCGAGTGCATAAGGACGATATTTTCGTTCAAATTACTGTAGGCTAATATGTTTATGTCGTTTCAACTTCTGTTTAGATTTATGAACATCTGGTAAGAGAGTCGGTAACTTTTAGTAGGCTATCACTCATGTCTGACAACTTTTTCTAAGATTTGGTCATTTGACACATATATTCTGGTTATAATACGCACATACAAAACTCAGTGCAGGTGCTAGGTGAAAAATAATAACACAAAATAAGAAAGAAGCACTAGCACAATGCTATAATGCTCCCAAGTGATAATTTTATTATAGCTACATCCATGAGCAGTGACATTTCGGCCAAATCTGTCTTCGTCTGGACATATATTCTGGCACATGTGACGCATACTTATATGCTTAATGCAATGTAAAAAGTCACACGTTCAACCTCAGGAGGATAAAGAATAAAGCACTGTAATACAGAAATTAAATGGTAAGGAAACAGTATTTTTACAATGAGGAAGGAGACCATTTGGCCCAAAGCACAGGATCATGGGCTAGGTGGTGCAGGGCAGTAAAACTGACCCCCCCAGCGTAAAATGCAAAACACTACTATTGCCTTTTGTGAAGGGCAATCGTCCAGAAACACAGCAGCTGCAGAGGACAGCACCTG
This sequence comes from Synaphobranchus kaupii, assembly GCA_029718625.1. NCBI lineage: Eukaryota > Metazoa > Chordata > Actinopteri > Anguilliformes > Synaphobranchidae > Synaphobranchus > Synaphobranchus kaupii. The sequence goes on from CM056393.1 coordinate 17,186,641, forward strand.
TGTTCTGTTAGCTAGGCCTGTATGTTGCTTATTTTGAGATAACCATTTGGTGGCTAAATTTATTTACTTAGTGAGTTAAAAATATATATACAAAGCTCTTAATCACAGTTTATCAGGGTGTAAAATTAAAACATCTCATCCTACAAGATGTATTAGCTAGTTGATATGATTTTTAGTCATGGATGCTGATTTTTTTTGTTTTGTTCATTCAGTTATGCAAACGCTATTCGCAACCTGGGCATTGTCGGAGATCATTGGTAAAAAAAACTAAAACTTAAAAAGTACAAATCAAAGAGTTGCTTGGCTGTGGTAGATATACCCAAGTTTGTGGCAGAAATTTTATATTTGGTGAATTGGTCTATTTCATGCAAATCATTGTGTTTTACTTTGGGGATAAAACATTTTGACTGCTTAAAACAAATCAATGATAAATAGCCCATTGTTGTTCCCCCCATTAAGAGGCTGTTGAAACCTCACTCTCTCATCACTGCCAACAACATTGACATTCCTGCCCTCAATAATCCCAATATCCCCTTCTCTTCTATGGATTTTTAGACTTAGTTAAAGCAACATTTCCAGCTTTTTGTGCCCACAAATACAGAAACACGAAGAGCACCATGGTCTTAACCAGTCTTCTATCATTAATGGTGTGTAGCCTACGTCAGGGGGTTCCCAAACCGGTCCTGGGGGACCCCTGTGTATGCTGGTTTTCGTTGCAACCACAGTTGCAATCCCAGAATTTTAACAAGCTGTTAATTTTTCTTAATTAGGTGCTTTTCATGTTTGGAGGAATTATTCGCCCTCTTAAGACACATTATGTCAGAAATAGCTATGCATGCCATGTAGAACAAACTCCCCATGTTCACGTTGTGCTTATTGTGCTATATTGCAACAATTACATAAAAAGAGGTTACAAAATAATGTATTTTCACTCAAATTAAAGAGTAAAGTGAATCAATGGGCTCCTAATTAGGTTGTTGAACACGTGTTTAACTCAATTTTTTTTTTTCTTTAAGCTTATTAACACAATGCAGGTTTGGCTCATTATCATTTGCTTTGTGTTTGAATTCTTCATTATCTACCAAATGGTTAGTTTTAGTGGCCATGTGTCCACGCTTTCACCAATTAGGAGCCTATTGATTCAAATCAGTCTTTAAATGGATCTGTTAAATAATTTTCTTATCTTTTTTAATAATATAGCACAATAAGCACAATGTGAACATGGGGTGTTTATTCTACATGGCATCCATAGCTATTTCCGATATAATGTGGCTTAAGAGGGTGAATAATTCCTCCAAACATGAAAAGCACCTAATTAAGAAAAATTAACAGCTTGTTAAAATTCTGGGATTGGGGTCCCCCAGGACCGGTTTGGGAACCCCTGGCCTACGTGATCCTTAGGTTTTTATTGTCTGTTTAGCTAATTTAACTTGTAGTGGAACTGCTAAATGAATGTAATGTAATGTAATGTAACTGGATTTCGACAATTATTTTCTGTATTATTTATATTTATAATTTGTTAAAAGATTTCTGGTGAAATATTGAAGCCAAAATCTTGTGTGGCGTTTTCAAAGCCTCTCATTTTAAAGTATTTGTAACATCGGTGTCACATGCTTGATAAAAGGGTTTGTAAAAATGTAGAAGTGAACAGGAGGACGTCACCCGACAAGATACTTGCCCCCCAGCTCTAACATTCCTAAGACGTGGCAACGAGATTATTCCTAACTTTCTCCCTCTTTCAAGAACTTTCCAAGGCTGAAGGAATATGACGCTCGAGGAAAGCTTCCATTTGTCCATTCCTGGTTGGTTGGAAGATTGTCCATCTATTTCTGCAACTGGCCTTTGACTTGATCAATCAACCCCTTTTAAGATTTCATTGGGTAAAGGGTCGTAAAGGGGGCCGTCCCCCACAAGTTGACAAAAAGTTCTTTAAAGAAGATTCCGCGAGAGTTGCAGATGTGGAAAAGAAGGGAGGCCAGAGTTTTGCTGTAGGACGTGAGAGGGTTGGGAGATAAGAGGGAAAAGTGATGGAACCGTGTTTTCTTGCCGTGATTTTCGTGCTCGTTCTCGGCCTGACAGACGATGCAACTGCGGCGGACCAGAAGACCATATCTCCAGGTATGGTTCCAGGTTGTTGCTATTAGTTAGCATAAATCTGTGCTATCTTTTGTCATCATCTTCACTAGCTAACGTTCATTTACTTTTCTTTAGGCAGGAAGCTCTGGTGTTGCACAGACTAGCTCACTGCCTAATTTGTAATACATTAATATAATTCATAATACGAAGTACCTATTTGCCTATTAGCTTGCATCCTATCCGAGAACCCACCATCATTTATTCTAATATAACGTTAGATAAATTGGTGGTTACTGGTGGCTCAGCGTCCTGTTAAATTTAACTGTAGCTAGCGGTCTAGTTAGCCTGGGGCAGTGGCAGCTAGCTTGCCACTGTTCCCATTTTAAGAATAGAGTAGCGACGTTATACAACTGGCCAGTTTAACCAAATAAAAAAAAATAAAAAAACGTTGGCCTAGAAATCAACATGCGATTTTGCTAAATAACTAATAAGCTTGCTGTTAACAACGACTCTAACATTAGCTTGCCGCTATCCAGCAGCTAAGCTATCGATATTGGCTATATAACAATTAAGCGCAGCGCTAATTTGGCTAACGTTAAAGTTAGTTGATTTTCTAGATAGTGTAAGGTGCGGTTAACGGTTTGATGCTTGGTATGAAGGTAACTTGGCTCCGATAAAGCATTGGGAGGGTGCAAGATGTTATTGAAAGGGTCGTTATGGACTCTTATTATAGAATGGGCGATTGATGTTAGCTCACTTGCTAGCTGTGTAGCATTCGGGTAGCTACTCCCTTTGCAGAGGCAAATCTAATGTAACTTATCTAACTGTTACCCCTTAGTATGAAAGGATTTTCCAAGTAACATTACATGTAACGTTAGATAACGAGCTTAATATGATGTTATCATTACTGGCGAAATAAATCCTACTGCGTTCACTGGCGCATAATCCTGTCAAAACTCGGTGTTGGTGCAGCATTGCCAACTGACACAATAATATTGGCATGATGGTTGTTCGTAAGCGCTTATTAATTAAAACCATTGAGTTAAGTTAATTCAATTTCTTGTAACAGTATTATCCAAACGGATATCTTACTTTTTGATTCAAATATTTGTAGACGTTTTATGGTCTACTAGCTACTATTTTTTTGTTGTCTACTAGTCTGCTTTTCTGTTAACCGTGCCTACGTCTGTTATGCCAAGGGGAGTTTTAAAGTAGATGGCTCGCTGACAAGCCATATTGGTAGCATACAATAGAGAAATTGATTTACTACCCTGACCCCCCACCCATTCTGTGCTCCTCCCCTCCTCTCAGCATACATTCATTCGTTTGCTTTAGCTACCTACTTTTCAGTCTGGAGTCTTTCTGTGGAGTTCCTCTGTAAAGTCAAGAAGTTGATACAAGGGATGTTTTGTGATGTTCTAGAAAGGTCCAGATGAATTCCTTTCAGAGAGAGAGAGAGAGAGAGAGAGAGACAGAGAGAGAGAGAGACACAGAGACAGAGACACAGAGACAGAGACAGAGACAGAGACAGAGACAGAGACAGAGACAGAGAGAGAGAGAGAGAGAGAGAGAGTAGAATTTAGGAATGTGTTATCTACACAAATCCATTCCAGAGTTATTTTCCCTTGGGTTTTCTCACTAAAAGGAGACCTTGCCTACTTATGAATAGATCTAGGCAATACATATGCCTTGAAGGTGTATCCGTACAAACCTATGAAACCTCTCTTGACCTATTTTGGATAATTACTTGTAGGCAGAGCTATGATTTCAAGATGAAAGAAGTGGGCCGATGTTAAACTGGCTTCAGTCATACCTGGTGGAGTAATTGACTGAACTGAGATCAATAGGCTCTAATTTGGAATGACAAATGTAACTTTTTTTCATGACCCAAGGCGGTGCTGACATAATGGTTTTAGTACAGTGAATTTATCAATACATTTATCCGTTCTTATGGCAATTAAAACTCCCCTCTTCCATTTATTCCTACTGCGTAAATAGGCCTACTTGTCTTGCTCAGCACATGCACCTTAAGGACCAGGAACAGATTGAGGCTTCTTGCCTGCCCGCACAGGTCTGACTCTCCCATTACTATTTCAAACCAAAAGGGTGGGAAGTTGCTGTGGCACAGAGGGAGATGGATAAATGAATGGGTGTAGGGTTGTAGGGTATTGCACAATGGGTGGGTGGTGGTGGTGGTGGTGATGGTGGTGGTTTGATTAGACATCCATCTTGATTTGAGTAAGAACTGGAATTAAGCCTGCTTCTGAAGTCTGGACTTGTCTGTCCTGTCCTCCGAAATAGAAAAGGTCAGACTAGGTCAGGGGTCTGCCAATGCTTGGAGGGGTCTGGAATGGATAGTTTAGTGATATCACCTGTCCAGTTAGTGTTCATTTGGCACATGGCACTTTAGTATTACTGCCACCATTTTCCTCTTGGTATTACTTAATCTGAAATGAACCTAATGGATTATATGTTTTTTTTTTAAAGAAAAGGGGTAATCACTCTCGATAGGAGTGTCTGTTCATTTCCAAAATATAATGTAATTAATCTGTATTGACTGTGTGATAATGTAATGGCTCTGATCTTTTGTATATTTGGTGGCTTCACCTTCACCTCTTAAAATATAAAAATGCTTGATTTCTTTGCAGACCTTTAATTCTGTTATCAATGATTAAATCCATCCTGATGTTCTTTGTGAAATCAGAGATTTTCAAATGGCAGTTTTGAAAATTGCCGGATTAGACAATTTTTAAAATGTGTTGTACAAGGTCCAGTTAAATTCGCTCTAAAAATGATAAGTAATGAGACATTTTAGAACTGCTATATCTGGTAACTGTTTACCATAGAAGTCCGTACATATTACAGCCAGGAAACCAAATGCATTTTGTACACTAATGTATAGGACATTTATGCTTGGGAAAGATTTGCCCCATTTACACCTGGTCGTTGCATACACCTTGAGCATCCACATTATATCCACATAAAAGTGCAGGTGTAAATGCACCCAAGATTCATTGGGAACAGATTCAAATCCGATTGCCTAAACCACTTCATCAGGTGGTCTGAGATGCAATTGGAGACAGATCCAAGTGTAAATGGGTCCGTCTCTCCAAGACGCATAAGACAACCAAAACTCCTCCCAAAGTATAACGTCACGCGATGTTGTCGTCCCCCAAAGCGGAAACAGTAGCAGTATATGCTGTGGCTGCAACCAGGGTCACTGCTGTATTAAAACAATCTCATTGGCTGTCTTCTGTGTTCTCCATCTGCCAAATCTGGCATCTTTCCCTATGAAACTGAAAAAAGCCAGGCAAACATGCTCTTTTGGAAGTGGGCTACCATCTTTTTTTTTTTCAGAGAGGCGGACCAAAGCAGGAAATGGGTTGTCGGGTTTTGCATTTTAGGCGCAAAATGGCAATCGGCTTTCAATCTGGGTAACCGGAGACGTATCTGGATACAATCTAGATACAAGCAAGGGGCCAAAACAGGGGCCGTGGCCAAATATGATCCCTGTTCCCTGGCCCGTCCACACGGACCCCTGTCTACTATATGCCCTGTCCCCTCACTTTGGAAGCAGTGTGCGAATGAAATCCTGCAAAACTCTTTCCAAACGAGTAGTTTGTAATATATATATTTTTTTTATTTATTGAGAATATTGATCAGTTTACACGATGATGATGGTTACAAAGTGTATATTATGAACGAAGATATAATTAACAAAAATAAAGAGTGACTTCTGGAGCATCAAAACAGTTTTCACAGTCCTGTGGGAAGGCAATGGGTGACATAACAGTGACTTTGTGCATATTTTTTTTTTTACAGTCTATGGATACAAGTCCACATGACTTGACCAGGTGTAAATGTGGCCATTGTGATTTAAGAATAGTTTAATTTATTCCATAACCCACTGAATGTAAAACAGCCAACAGGTGATACTGAAGTGGACACCACTGCAAAAATAAGATCACTGTAAAGTACTCTACTTATGAGGCATAAATAGCAGCCAATTTTTATATTGCCCTGTACATAAAAAATAAATGGGTTGCCATACCAAGCACTCCCTACCAAGTCCTTGTTACCCCTGCCGTCCGGCTTTGCATTGCTTTGCAGCCCCTCTTAGCTTTTTTTTTCTTTTCTTTTTTTCTTTCTCTTCTGCCTCAAATTTTTAGAGAACCTCCTGGTCATCACTGCAGCCACTGAGGAGACGGATGGCTTTAATCGGTTCATGCGGACAGTCAGGGGAGTTCAACTACACTGTGAAGGTATGTTAATACCTAGGCCAGTTTTACTCTTTATACCAGCAACAGGACATGCACTAGAAACTCTCCCCCTTTTGCGTTTGGCCGAGCTCTCATTTCTCACTAAAAGCACGTTAGGCAATTGCTGGACTGATGTTGGTGAGCCTGTGTATACACCTGTGTGATGATGCAGGTGTTAGATGATATGATGATATGATGATCTCTCACAGCAGTGCACAAATAGTTGGGATGAGTGCATATGTTCTATTTGCTTATGATGGCAGTCATGGTAAGCATGTTAATAGCAGTGATATAAAGTGGTTTATTTTCTAAACAAGTGGCAATAATATGAAGGACTCCATTTGTGTGTTTAGGTGCTGGGTCTGGGGGAAGACTGGAAGGGAGGGGATGTTGCTCGCACAGTTGGTGGGGGTCAGAAGGTTCGCTGGCTGAAGAAAGAACTTCAGAAGCACAGTGACAAGGAGGAGCTGGTCATTCTTTTTGTGGACAGGTTCAGTCTGCTGTAGAATTGTACAGTGGTGTGTTTGTGTCAAGTGTGTTGCTCTCCAGAAGAAAATGGGAACTGCAGGCCGGTACTACTACACGTCATGTATTTGGAGAGGAAGGAACTGCCGTTGTCATCCGTTTGAGCAAACCGAGTAGACATTACGAAACTGGATTTTGGTTTAATATGGTGTATTTTGGGAAAATGGTATATTCTCTTTTTGTATCTTTGTGTGTATGTATTTTTTTTCTATGTGTATGTGTGTTTGTCTGAATGTGTTTGTTGCCACATCATTTTTCAGAGGTTTATCTGGGTTAGATACCGTTTCCCTTTGTCTTTTTGTTTGTCCTTCCTTAACTTTTTGTCTCTATTCCATAGTGACCCCATTCTACTTTTCTTTTTGTTTGTAATCTTGTCGCCATCAGTCCCTTTGTTCTTTGGATTACTCCTGTTACTTAACTTGACACCTCGTGTAATTGTAGACACAGTGTAGCGGCCCCACTACCATGAATGGAGGCTTTATTTCCATGTAACTTCACTGCTTGGCTTATTTTCTTATACAGAGCACCTCCCATTTCCTCCATTCTATCCTGTACAAATAGCTTTATATACAATGTTCAGAATTTCAACTTTTTATGGGTTTAGTAGTAGGTCCTCTGCTCATTTTAAGATCCTTATTCTAAATTTAGTTTTAATGAAAATTGCACATGGACTATTTGAGGAAGAACACTACGCTCCAAGAACCCTCGCTCCTGCTAATAAAGAAGTAGCACTAGTGAAATGACTGCTTTTGCACTCATGCGTCCTGCCCACACGGTCATTTGTGGTCATATTATGCCTAGTAAAAGCCCCAAGGGAATCTGGCTGGGAGAATGTGGACATGCAAACTTGTCATAAGATGGGGAATTGTGAAGTTGGTACAGTGAACAGTCAGTGTTTTCATCAGACTAGGAACAATGTTGTCATATTAAATTGACTTTTTAAATCGTAAAGGAGCCATGTTGTCTGTGCAGTAAGCAGAGTATGTTAGGAGTTTCCAGTATGCGGACGGCCATACCTAGGGTTGCTGTTGCTGTTCTGTGGTGTGTACTTTGCATTCTATGCTGACGATGGTATCGCCATACACTGCTTGGCACCTATGCTAATATCTGTTGCCGCTCTCCAGCTATGATGTGATCATGGCCAGTGGGCCACAGGAGCTGCTGTGGAAGTTCTCCAGGATTGGTCACCGTGTGGTCTTCTCCGCAGAGGGCTTCTGCTGGCCTGACCAGAAGCTGGCGTCTAAATATCCGCCTGTCTACACTGGCAAGCGCTATCTCAACTCCGGAGGTAAGCAGCATGTCGGCAGTGGCGATGTGCTCCTTTAAAGGGAGGTACAGGCATTTCACATCCAGTCCCCATTCTCACACGGTCTCTACGCGGTGCTTTAGGTTTCATTGGCTACGCCTCCGATCTCAACGGCATCGTGCAGCAGTGGAAACACAAGGACAACGATGATGACCAGCTGTTTTACACCAAGATCTACCTGGACAAGGCCCAGCGGGTCAGTGCTTCATAAACGTACTTAGACTGTCAGTATAAAGGCATCTATTAAGTTATTCTGGTGTTAATGTCAACGTTTAATGTGACACTGACAGAAAGGTTGATTATTTATTGGTGCATAAAAACTGCTTGCCATTTTTTTACATCATCAACACTGACCAAAATGGCCCATTTCTAATTGGCAAGAAATAAAGCAATATTTGAAAGGATATTGCTTAATCTACCTAATAGAAATCAAGAACATTTTCCATTCCAAAAATTTTGTTTTATTAAAATGAAATAAAACGAAATTTTCAATTCAGTTTAGTTTCAGTTAGTTTTCAGAGTGTGGTGCCTGTTTCAGTTTAGTCTTATTCTACCTCTTAAGCCCTAGAGCACCCTCCGCCAGCGGGTGCTCTAGGGCTTAAGAGGTAGAATAAGACTAAACTGAAACAGGCACCACACTCTGAAAACTAACTGAAACTAAACTGAATTGAAAATTTCGTTTTATTTCATTTTAATAAAACGAAATCAAATGAAAAAGTAATAAAAAAACACAAAACCATAATAGCTGATACCCATAACACACACACACACACACCTAGACTTCATTACACACACAGCTGCTTTCTTAACCTGCTCTAGTGATTTCTAACAGCATTTGCAAACCGAAAAAAAATGTGTAGATAAACTAAGCATTATCAGTCACTTCTTTAATTTAGTCTCGTCGTATCACCGTCTCCTCCGCCGCCACACACCGTCTCCTCCGCCGCCCGTTTGCAGCCGCACCTTGTCGTCTACTCTCGGGTTATCTCAGTCTCTTTAACACTGTCCTCGTTCAGATAACAGTAGTGCCGCCACACTGAAGACGACTTTGACATTTTTGCTGACTGTCAAACAAATTAAATAGCCTACGTAAAACTTCAAAGTAAAGTCGAGGCTCAATTAGCCGCCGGTCTCTTAAAGTGGTCGGTGAGGCTCCACATTTAGCAATAAACCCTGGTCTGTATTAGACGCGGGGTACAGAAGGTGGCGGTAATGCACCACCGTCTGTTCGCAACCGCCAAAAAAGCTGATAAGTTGATTTCAGTCATTTATGCAAATAGTTATGAAATTAAATTAACACAGTGATTATCAGACCAATCAGAATTTTGGTCGAGCCAGAACGCATCGACCAATTAGTCGACCAATCGACCGGGAGATTACAGCCCTAGTGTAATACCCCTTTCCTTCAATTACTTTTTCTAAATATTTGGGCTTAAAATAACTGTTTTTAAAATGATAAAAAATAGACGCATTAAATAAATACAAGGAGTTTGTGGCATTTTCTTCACTCACAAACCCCCCCCCCCCCCCCCCCCCCGCCCGCCAGACAAACGTTACCCAATTAAGCATTTGCTTTTTCAATGCCATTAATCTTGCCATTTATTGTTAATGTGTTTATTAATAATGTTATAATTAGCCCTTGTATTATGTTGACATTTTATGATGCCATTTATGTTTGGGGTCAAATTGACCCCAAAAGTTTAAACTGACTCAAAACTATTGTAATAGAAAAATTGACACTTTCTGCATCACATTTTGTGTCTCCCAATTGACTAGTCTTTTCCTAAGTATTAAAAATCTGTGATGAAACACATCATTTTAGAGCCTCATTTTCCAATTCAAAATCTGATGCTTCTGACACAAAATCTACACCTATAAAGTGACACAATTGCCAGACTTGTCATGAGGTAATGGAATATAACCGGTTTTAAAATTATTATATTTTTTTCTCCATGCTCTTGATTTGTTGGCCTGCGTACGTGGCAATTCCAGTGCTCCCATCAACATGGAAATGTCTTCTGCTATTTTATGAAGTGTATAAATAAAAATAAAAAAGGTGAATATAGTGAAGGTAAGTGCCAAGCCCTGTTGTAGAGATAGTATTGTGCAAAAGCAACAATGTGAAGTTCCTCGCTCAGCCCACTATCCTGGTCAGTCTGACATTCAGAAGGGCAGTGGACTGTAACTGGGTATCTCTTTCTCCTCAGACGAAGTTCAACATGACTCTGGACCATCGCTCCCGCATCTTCCAGAACCTCAATGGAGCACTCGGTGAGATCAATGATCTACTGCTTTCACCTACCCTCCTGTCTGCCTTTAGAATGTTTTTTTGTTTGTTTTTTTCTCATTCAATTTTTATTGGATTTTTCCAAATTTATACAACCATAATAACAATTACAATAACAAAACACATCTGTCAGGGGTTTTGGACATAATTGAGGTGTATAATTTGGAGTTACACTAACTTACTCTCAAACACTGATGTTAGTGGTTATACTTCCCTTTTTAAACTTCCCAGTTGATTTAACTTTTCTGTCTTGATTTTATTGAATTCCTTTCTAAGATCATGAAGCATTGTTATATTAACTGCACACATTCTACTCCTCTGCAGAGGAGGTGGTGCTCAAATTTGAAAAGGCACGCGTTCGTGCCAGGAATGTGGCCTACGACACACTTCCTGTCATCATCCATGGCAACGGACCCACCAAGGTAGAGATGTACTTCATGATGCGTAGAATTCATCCAGACTTCAGAGGCCTGCCAGCTCCCATGTGATTGGCAAAGACACGTCACATGATCACATGGAAGCTGTACGACCCTGCTGCTGATTTGGCTGTCTTATCAACACCCAATAGATAGCAGCAGTGTTTTCCCCGGAAGCATTCCCGCGGCCTCTGAAGTTTGGATGTTTTCTACGCAGTAGGTATAATTAATGAAGAAAAAAAAAACTGAAAAGAAAGCCATTAAAGCGTGCTGCATATGAACAGGCTTGCCTTCTTTAAGTTGCGACAGCGTCACAAATGGGAGTGTCTCCACTTGATGATGCGTGACTTGATGATTCCTTCCCTGTATGTGTGCAGCTGCAGCTGAATTACCTGGGGAACTATGTACCGACAGCCTGGACACATGAGACGGGCTGTGGCATCTGTGATGATGACCTGCTGGATATCAGCGAAGTGCCAGTGAGTCTTTTTCTCCATTCAAACCTGATATTTTACTACGGACCCTTCCTCTGCGATTTCTAACATACAATCACACTTTGAATATGGCCCGTTCTTTGGTTGCACAAGCTTGGGAAACTTAAATCTGTGAATCGTAGACATTCAAATTCTATCCCTCTCTTGGAGAAGTGGACATTTTTAGCAAATCTATTCTATTATTTTTTTAAATCACCGTGCCTCCTCAAAAGTTCTTTTGACTCTTGCCAGGCCGTCATTTAAAAAAATAAATAAATAATTCCGATCTTAATTGACCTGCCTGGTAAAATAAAAAATGTATTAATTAAATGCGCTTCCAAAGTCTGTGGAAGGATTTGATGACATTGTAGGTTGGCTAAAAACACAACAAAATTTTTTTATTAACTGTTGCATTAACCTGTATATCTTTGTGTTGTTGTTTCTATGTACTTATGTCACTTAACACGGTGCTGTGCATACATGTAGCCAGTACAGCAGCCAGTGCATGCCATAGGCATGGCGTGACCAGTCAGGGTTTAAAGATTCACCGGTTCAAACCGATGCACGGATTCAAGTGTCTAAGATGCGGCTGCATCGATTCTAAAATGACAAATCAGTCCAGATTAAGAGGGAAACCAGTCAAAAATCTATATGGCCATCAAAAAAAATTGATATGGCCACACATCTGTCAAAATAACATGGCATTCTTTAGTGTGGCAATATGGGCACGCTGTTGTGTTATACTTCTGCGTAAATAGTGTTATTCCTCATTTATAAATAACATCATTGGACTACCCCAACAGGAACAAGATTGGGAATAAAACAATGCATATGAGGTTAACCTGCCTATTATGTTGGCATTTTACGGCCATTTGTGTTACGGGTCAATATGCCCAGATGAAATTATATTATTATATATATTATATTATATATTATTATGTTCCAGTTCTTCTCCTCTTCTTTTCTTTTTTTGAATGTAAATGTAAAAGATACAGGACTATTTCAGCTGGGCATTGTAGGAGCCTGTAGCGCCACCTACTGGTCATTAGTTACACTAGATGTACAGTAGATCCCTATGTTTACACTGGAAGCCTGAAAATGGGCATACAGGTACATTTCTATGCGCTGAACAAGATGTGATACAATGCCAATGGGCATTATAGGAGTCTGCAGTGCCACCTATAGGTCAATGAGTAAACTCAATGTTGAGTAGATTAGAAGCCTGACAATTGGCACACAAACATATTTTTATCTTGGTTGAATATGGTATGAGCCTGCAGGCCACCCATGGGCCAATGGTTACAGTATGTATTTTGGGTCCTTACCTTTTTCAATAGAAACATGAGATTTGGCAGACATTTCTTTGTAACACAGCCTGAGAGGGTACTATTTACTCTTGGCATTGCAAGAGCCTGTATCGCCACCTATAGGGCGGTGGGGGGGGGGCACACACTATAGTTCTTTCGGTTTCTAGGGTTAAGTGTGTGTGTTGATGGGGGTTTGTTTGTATGGTGGTTTGTTGTGTGCTAGCTAGTTCTAACATTCTGCTTGGCTTGTTGTATGTCAACACACTGTTTTATTGTATTTTTGTTAGTGTAGGGGAGGAAAGTTAGGATTAGATGTGTGCAAGTGGTGGTTTGTGTAACACATTGACCCTACAAGCAAGTAGTTTGCTTTATTTAAAACATTTTTGGCTGGGCAGTTTATGAAAGAGAAGGATAGTTTTTAGGTTCAGGGTTAGTGGTTTTGGGTGGAGTTTGGATTAGGCACACATCCACAATTATTTTTTTGTTTTGTTTGCCGACACTTTGCTCTTACCATCACTCTGATACAAGTGAATCTTGGTCTCATCTGTCCACAAGACCTTTACCCAGAACTCTGCAGCTCTTTTAGGTACTTCTTAGCAAACTGTGACCTGGCCATCCTGCTTATGCAGCTAAGTAGTGGTTTGCAGTAGTGGGGGGGGGGGGGGGGGTCTTATATATAAAATGTACTGTAATTTCTACATGGTGAAAACAAAATGTGTAAAATACCCTTTAACTGCATTTGAATGGTTTGATTTACAAATCTAAAATTGTGGAGTACAGAGCCAAATCAAAAATGTGTTTTTGTCCCAAAGCACAATGGAGGTCACTGTATTTGAGATAATTGGAAACGTTGGGCACGTGAGTTTTTCCTTTCATTACTCCTCAGGGTTACTTATTGACTTTTCTTTTTTTTTTTACAGGATGAGGAGATGCCCATAGTTCAGATTGCAGTGTTTATCGAACAACCCACCCCCTTTCTGTCAGAGTTTTTAGAGAGGTTGACGACCCTGAACTATCCTATGGACCGACTGAGACTCTTCATCCACAACAATGTGGGTACCTGCTTCACCAACTCACTCAAACAACTCCTCTAGATTATGCAGGGGACGATGGTGCACTATAAGATTACTCTCAGTGAGAGCAACAGGTCACCGAAGTGTCTTCACATAGTGCATTCACAAATTTCATTTGAAACTGTGACTGCATAACTTAAATTCTTAACTATGTGTGTAAAACTGTATGCACAAGTTTCACTGTAATCTATCCACATTTTCAGGAAAAGTGTGATTACTTGAAACAGTAGTTGCTGGGAAATTGTAACACATTCCAGTCTACATAAGCATTACATAAGCACAATAACGTTTCCTATTCATGGTAATCAAATTTATAATGTGTACTGCTGGGGTATTTATCCTTTAAAAATTTTTTTTTTTTTCAGTTTACTTTGACAGATAGATTTCTTCTGGTATATAAAAACCAATCTGTAGAGAACATTTTCCTTTCAATTCTATACCATAAACCAGAGGTTCATATTTAATTTTTTTTAGACAGTCTGCCTTTCTCACTTTGTTCAGATGAGTACTGAGAGGGTTACAGGTAGAGATGGGACCACAGTTCAGAAAGTGTCATAGCTGGGAATCAAGCCCAGATCAATGGGAGTTATCTATTTGTGTGCGCGTGTGATTCCCCCCTTCCTGTCTTACCCCTCCCAGGTGGTTTACCACGAGCTGCACATCCAACAGTTCTGGGATCGCCACAAGACCGTGTTCCCTGGCACTCGCATCGTAGGGCCAGAGGAGAACCTGCAACATGACCAGGCCAGAACCATGGCACTGTGAGTTTAGCAGGGAAACGGCATTGTGCACGCCAATGCAGTAGAGCGGTTTTTGCCTCAAGATAATACTGATTTGTGGTCGTCTCGGTACTTGTTTCTTGCCATAGATGAGGCATACCCCTATGGAAAAAGCATATCCTGCAGTATATTGTAAATATATCAAAATTATCTTCACAATATATTTAAAATATACTGCAGTGTATTACATTTCCGTAAGGGAAACCAGGTGTCAGTAGGACACAAATTATTTGAATACATTAGAGTAACTAATTTATGTACATGTAACCTGCCTGTATGTCTGTTTAACAGGGATTCGTGTCGGCAGGACCTTAAATGTGATTACTACTTCAGTATTGATGCTGATGTTGCCGTGACCAACCCAGACATCCTGAGGATCCTAATTGAGGAGAACAAGTAAGGAGCATTAGACACAGACCAACAGCTTGCTTAGGCAACACCTTCACCCTTTGCTTTGCTACACAGGTTGTAGCCAAAACATAGACATAGTGAGCGCATTTTGAGTCTGTGTTACTCTTTGTATAGAGAGGTCCGTTTTCCCCAATAGGACAAATTACAATGTTAATCCAACGTATTCCGCACATGTGGAGTCAGCAGACATTCCAAACTTTCGATTTTGTGCCACACATCTGCTAAGTAATATCGCCCCATGTCAACTAGCTTGAAGGCAGCGGCTACAACTTCACGAAAATGGAAACGCACAATCCTCCACGCTACGACAGTCTGATGACCAGTCTGACTTAAAAAGTAATACCTGAGGCTGAGATCCTAAACTACTGACCAGAGCGCCGCTATGGCCAGCAAAAAACGGCTATGGCTGAAACGCAAATCAAAACCATTATCACAGCTGTTTTAGCTGACTCTTTCACATTGGCCTAAATTTAATCTGCATTGGCATCAAAAACAAAAGTCAAACTGGACTGCAGATGGTGAAGACAATTTACATTTAGGCTGCAATGTAAGCATAAAGAGATTTACCCAAGTGAGTGCTTTACACAGTTAGTGCAAACGTGGGATGACTGTTTCGTCACCATCAATGAAGAGAATGCTGTTATTTTATTTACAATTAAATAATGTTCAGGGACTTCCAGTAGAACTGTGAGGAAGAGACGTGCACAGGGCAGTTCCCAGTTGTTGTTTTCACAACACGCTGGTATTTTACGCTTTATTTTGCACTCATAACAATTCCAGAGTATTTAGTTATATTTCGGAAACTAATTGGTAATATGACTACAAGAAAGGGGCAAGCAAAAAGCAATAATGATGTGAACCCTACCTCAATGGCGGCTGACCCTCTCACTCTCGAAACCCTGGTCGCAGAGCTGGAGAAGAATCGCAGCAGCCTCTCCCCTGAGCTGACACAATCTCTGAATTGCTTGCTGGCGACCTCACTAAACCCAATTCAAGCTTCCCTCGACTCAATTTGCAACTTGGTGGAGTCGCATGGACAAACAATCACGGTGGTGGAGGCCGCACTGTCTGATCACAGCGACAGGATCGCCTCACTTGAGTCTAAGCTAACAGAGCTGCAGAAAGAAAACATGGCGCTGTCGTCCAAACTGGACGTTCTTGAAAAACGTTCAGGTACGCCCCTCGGCATACCTGAAGGCAGCGAGGGTACAGCTCCAGTACAATTTATGTCCAGTTTATTTAGAGAAGTCATGGGCGAAGAGGTTTTTTCCCAAGCTACCTGAACTCGACCGGGCACATCGGTCACTCGGACCGAGGGTGGAAAACCGAAACCGCGCCATCATTGTAAGTTTTCATCGTTAAACAGGAGAGGGAACGCGCTCTACGCTGGGCTAGCGAACATTGTGATGCCACCTTCCGGGGCAAGAAAGTTCTGTTCTTCCCGGACTTTAGCACAAGCCTGGCTAAGAAGCGTGCGGCATTCAACGACGTCAAGTCAAGCTTTTACAAGAAGGGAACACTTCAGGATCGTTAACCCGTGCCGCCTGCGTGTCACATTTGAGAGAAAGGACCAACTTTTTCGACACAAGCAGATGCTTTCTACCAGCAACTCGTCCATCCTATTTAGTCTGGCTCGGACATGCTGACTGGATTTCGGTCAGCCACTCATTAGTCATTTGATTTGCATAAGACACCTTGGTCCACGATTCATTTTATTTATTTTTTTTAACTACTGGTTTGTAGCATTATCGGTCTGACTGGAAGCTTCATATCAAGATGACTCCCTTTATTTCTGATCTAACGTGTAATTAGCTCAAATTAAAAAGCAAGGCTCTACAATATATGCTGTCTTTAACATTATGCTGGCAGATTTCTGAATACATAATGGCTATTACGCCTTTGGGTCTAAACGGTCCATCTTATTTTTTACTTTTTTTTATTTTTATGGTGTTATTCCTATTTTACGTTAGGCTACATTTCTTGCATTTGCTAGGGTGTGTCGTACGATTTTCTACTATCTAAGATTAGGCTAAATATTCTCCGCATTCGCTTCAGGCTAGCGTGGAAGCCTCTGATGCCAATACATATTTAAATGCTTTCTATTGTTGGTTTGGTTTTTGTTGTGAGACATAATGACTTGACTGCGCCGCTATTTCCAGCGTGTAACGCTTTGAAGAGACTGGGAATTAATGCCGTGATTTATCGTAGTTCGATAAATCTAGTCATCAGTAGGTCTATAAAGTGTAACCCGCTGCTCGCTTCGCTCGGATTGACGAGCATGCGATGTCAATTGTTTACTCGGCAGACTGTTCATTTTCTGCCCTTTTGGGTTTAGTTTTGCACTGTAAGGGATTGGGAGGGAAAGTTGAATGTACTCCGTCATCTGCATCTACAAATGATCACTGAACAGGGACGAAAAGGTAACTGGATCAGACATATTGTAAATAGTAAATTCTTGGTACATGCTTTTATTCATTTAGTTATTTATTTTGTATTTTATGACTAATGAGTAGTGTACCAGTCAGTAATAACAATGCACGTGGGTTTTCTATCCGGTTTATTTCTTGGAACGTCAGGGGTTTAGGCAGTCCAGTAAAACGCTCTCGTGTCTTTCAGCATCTCAGAAATCTCATAGCAGATGTCATTTTTCTTCAGGAGACTCACCTATGGACTAATGACCACACAAGACTCCATAGATCTTGGATTGGTCAAGTTTTCCCACTCTAATTTTAATGCTAGGGGAACATCTATTTTAATAAGTGAAAAAGCACAATTTTCTTCTACCAACATAGTATAAGACAGTGGAGTTCAGTATATCATAGTTACAGGCATCCTCTTCCATACTCCAGTTCTACTGGTTAATATTTATGCCCCCGTGTGGATCATATCGCCCAATTTCCCTTTTAAATGCCAATGTTAAGGTACTAGCTAAGGCACTAGCAGTCCGTCTGGAAACTTGTCTACCTAGTATAATATTTGATGACCAAAACAGGTTTATAAAAGGGTCGCCATTCATTCTCAAACATTCGCTGCCTTCTAAATGTCGTGCTTTCTCAGTCCCTGAAGTGGTGATTTTCCTGGATTCTGAGAGCTTTCGACAGGGTGGAATGGAGTTATTTATTTACCGCTTTAGGAAATTTGGCTTTGGTACAAAATTTATTTCCTGGATCCGCCTTCTCTATACTTCCCCACATGCAAGCGTTCGCACTAATGATTCACAGTCAAAATATTTCCCCTCTCACGTGGGACATGGCAGTGTTTATCTCCTTTGTTTGCCCTGACAATCGAGTCCCTTTCCATAGATATAAAATCCTCTAAACAAATAAGTAGTATAAAGCGTGCAGGAGTGGAACACCGTATCTTGTTATATGCAAATGATCTTTTGCTTTATATCGCAAATCTTGTTGCCTGTGCTGATAACCAACATCCTGGTGACCTTTCGCTCATTCTCAGGCTACAAACAAAATTTTTATAAAGGTATGTTTTCCAATTAATGTCACTGCTAAACAAATTCCACGGTACAAGCTACCCTTTAATTTGGCTGCTTCTAGTTTCCGATACTTAGGTATTAATATTACACAATTTCTCAAAACACTTCATAAATCAAATTTTGCTAACCTAGTCACCCAGGTGAGACTGGACCTGCAGAAATGGAATGGCGTACCACTTTCCCTGGCAGACAGAATTCAATCAATGAAGATGAATATCCTGCCTAGGTTTCTATACCTTTTTCAGTGCCTACCTCTCTTTTTAACAAAATAATTTTTTGCTATAATTCATAAGATGATATCTACTTCATCTATTATTATTTGGCTGCAAATATTCAAAAGATCTTGGTTTGGTTTTATGCTCCACACACTGACTGGTGCCAGAGAGTCATGCTGTTGTTAATCACTCCCAGCCCTAGTCTGTTCAGCTCTCCCCATGTCTGCTGCAAAATTCACATCAAACCCTATTGTGATCTCTACTTTAAGAATCTGGACCTAATTTCGGCAACATTTCAAAATTAATGCTTTGCCATTGTTAGGACCCTTATGTGACAACCATTTACTTGCTAAGCTACTCTGATCTATTCCCTTCCACCAAAAAGGCGACATTGTAAAAAGTGCAGTTTCCTCCCAACTGACCAATGTAGATACAGCAGAATGCCGAGTCCATAAACCAGGGTCAGTTTCCCTTTGCTAAACGTAGGAAAATGGTACCAAAAAAAAGCGCATTTGGCTGCTTTTTCACAAGGTGGCTAGGGCATAGTAGTGGCTCTGCCATAGCAACGAGTCTTGAAACAGAAAACCCATTCTACACAGAAGTGCAGAGCTTTATTGTGATGACATCACAGGAAAGAGTCATATACACAGTATGTTTACCATTTGTCTTATTTTTTAACATAAATTCCAGGCTTGAAGAATGCAGTTTAATACACAGCAGTATTTCCACAAAGTGCCTGTCAAAACCCCTCTCTCCTCTCTCCTCTCTCCTCTCTCCTCTCTCCTCTCTCCTCTCTCCTCTCTCCTCTCTCCTCCTCTCTCCTCTCTCCTCTCTCCTCTCTCCTCTCTCCTCTCTCCTCTCTCCTCTCAGGCCTGTGATCGCCCCCATGCTCTCCCGCCATGGAAAGCTGTGGTCTAATTTCTGGGGTGCTCTGAGTCCAGAGGGGTTTTACTCTCGAGCCGAGGATTACATCGACATTGTCCAGGGGAAGCGTGTGTAAGTATATACCCCATCATGGATTCACTTCTCATTTTTCAGGGAAAGTACAAAAACTCTTCTGTTGTGCTTACAGTGTTTGACACTTATCTTACTGGTTTATCGGGATATATTTTAATAACAGTGCTACATACTAAGCTGACCTTATCGTGGTATAATATTTTTAATAATGGACTGATGGCACACAGAGAGAAAATGTTCTATACACAACTCTTGCTCGCATTGTAGTGGTCTCTGCCCAGCTTACTTGATGCTGGCAGCAAATATACCATAATAGTATCTTGAGAAAGACGACTTATTAAGAGTTACAGTGCTCACCAGACTTATTGGCAACCTCAATTAATATGAACATTGAAACATTAATAAACTACTATATTTTTCACGTCTTGGAATTTTGAGTTTATCTCAATAATAATATTGCTTATTTTATTGAAGTATTTTTGTGCATTGGCAGTCAGGGGTGTCAGCCCACTGTATATATTTTATTGAATTGATTGAATTTCAATAGTTTCCATGCCATGCAAATTTAAGGTGTCCAACCAACTTTAATCTCATTGGAGACATTATAGCTCAATTTACGACAAGTGATTTAAAAAAATTTTTTTCCCTTTGTAAATTTTAAAGGTATATTTCTTCAAAAGAAACGCATTCAAATTTCAATAGCTTCTGTCACATCTGACCCAGAGGCCTCAAACCAACTTACCTTGCCAGAGACATTATTATTCACATTTACTACCACAGATTTTTCTAATTTTCCCTTTTAAATGAAATATCTGCCATTAAATAGTGACACCTGCCATTAAATTCTGGCAGCTGCCGTGGCATGTAATAGTAGTAGGTTCCAACCCCTACTGCTCCACTTCTGGATGGAAATACGATATCGAAGAATTACAATTGTTTTCATAAAGGCCGATAAGGAGAAACGATAGGTGACCTAATTCTCTGCTGTGAGGAGAGTTGCCTAGAGCGTTTCAGTTTAAACAATGAGTCTGTAGTTTGGCAGTTTTTCAACGTATGTGAGGCAGTTTTATAAAGGGCAACAATATCAGGTTGAATATCAACATTTCCACATTTCTGTTCTATTTAATAGAATGCGATAGGGGTGTCACGGTGTGAGATTTTCGCGGTATGATAACCTTATTCAAAAATATCACGGTTTTACAGTATCACAGTATTGTGCGGGTATTTACAAAACACACAAACAGGTTGAGAAAATTTAAATAAACTTTTATAAGAAACTACTATCATAACAACCCTGTTGGGCAACACACCCAGGGCTGTGATGATTACTGTTGCAATATCAAAATAAGCAAAATAAAAATATCAGTTATATCCCCTTACACTTGTTTGTACTTAACAAGAAGTTCTTTGTATAGTATGAACTTTGCATAGTAGGGATGGGCATGGTTACATGGTGTATACACACAAAAAATTATTGTCTGGTCAGGACGGCAGTATAAAGGAAATTAAATAGCCGGGATAAAGGAAATTAAATTGCCGGTATAAAGGAAATGAAATTGAACTCAAATAAATATTTTATATATATATATATGTATAGTTGAAGTCGGATGTTTACATACACATACATAAGTTGACTGTGCCTTTAAATTTTGAATATTTGGTCGCATATCCTTTGCATGCTATGACTTCCTGATGTCTGTGCCCAACAACATCAAAAGACTCTTGACTAGTCTTATAGGCCAACTTGAAGAAAATGTCGTGGTTTTTTTAGAAATGTCAACCGTGCGGTAACGTCAGATCTTTGTAGGTCACACAGTAGGTCACAGAGTAGTCTGTGACTTACTGTGAAACCATGACACTGTAACAATGGAATAATTACAGTGGGGCAAAAAAGTATTTAGTCAGTATTTAGAAGTTACCAATTGTGCAAGTTCTCCCACTTAAAAAGATGAGAGAGGCCTGTAATTTTCATCATAGGTATACCTAAACTATGAGAGACAAAATGAGAAAAAAAATTCCTGAAAATCACATTGTCTGATTTTTAAAGAATATATTTGCAATTTATGGTGGAAAATAAGTATTTGGTCAATAACAAAAGTTCATCTCAATACTTTGTTATATACCCTTTGTTGGCAATGACAGAGGTCAAACGTTTTCTGTAAGTCTTCACAAGCTTTTCACACACTGTTGCTGGTATTTTGGCCCATTCCTCCATGCAGATCTCCTCTAGAGCAGTGATGTTTTGGGGCTGTCGCTGGGCAACACGGACTTTCAACTCCCTCCACAGATTTTCTATGGGGTTGAGATCTGGAGACTGGCTAGGCCACTCCAGGACCTTGAAATGCTTCTTACGAAGCCACTCCTTCGTTGCCCGGGCGGTGTGTTTGGGATCATTGTCATGCTGAAAGACCCAGCCACATTTCATCTTCATTGCCCTTGCTGATGGAAGGAGGTTTTCACTCAAAATCTCACGATACATGGCCCCATTCATTCTTTCCTTTACACGGATCAGTCGTCCTGGTCCCCTTGCAGAAAAACAGCCCCAAAGCATGATGTTTCCACCCCCATGCTTCACAGTAGGTATGGTGTTCTTTGGATGCAACTCGGCATTCTTTCTCCTCCAAACACGACGAGTTGAGTTTTTACCAAAAAGTTCTATTTTGGTTTCATCTGACCATATGACATTCTCCCAATCCTCTTCTGGATCATCCAAATGCTCTCTAGCAAACTTCAGATGGGCCTGGACATGTACTGGCTTAAGCAGGGGGACACGTCTGGCACTGCAGGATTTGAGTCCCTGGCGGCGTAGTGTGTTACTGATGGTAGCCTTTGTTACTTTGGTCCCAGCTCTCTGCAGGTCATTCACTAGGTCCCCCCGTGTGGTTCTGGGATTTTTGTTCACCGTTCTTGTGATCATTTTGGCCCCACGGGGTGAGATCTTGCGTGGAGCCCCAGATCGAGGGAGATTATCAGTGGTCTTGTATGCCTTCCATTTTCTAATAATTGCTCCCACAGTTGATTTCTTCACACCAAGCTGCTTACCTATTGCAGATTCAGTCTTCCCAGCCTGGTGCAGGTCTACAATTTTGTTTCTGGTGTCCTTTGACAGCTCTTTGGTCTTGGCCATAGTGGAGTTTGGAGTGTGACTGTTTGAGGTTGTGGACAGGTGTCTTTTATACTGATAACAAGTTCAAACAGGTGCCATTAATACAGGTAACGAGTGGAGGACAGAGGAGCCTCTTAAAGAAGAAGTTACAGGTCTGTGAGAGCCAGAAATCTTGCTTGTTTGTAGGTGACCAAATACTTATTTTACTGAGGAATTTACCAATTAATTCATTAAAAATCCTACAATGTGATTTCCTGGATTCTTTCCCCCCATTCTGTCTCTCATAGTTGAAGTGTACCTATGATGAAAATTACAGGCGTCTCTCATCTTTTTAAGTGGGAGAACTTGCACAATTGGTAACTTCTAAATACTGACTAAATACTTTTTTGCCCCACTGTAAATGGAACCCCCCACCTCCACCTTAGTATGGACTATTTAGCCAATCAACAAATTAAATGAATCACTGGTGAGAAACACACTGTACCCCCCCCCCCCCCCCCCCCCTACCCCCGGTACTGACTTCTGACTCCTGTGCATTAGAGGATTAACCCATTCTGACTCCTGTGTATTAGAGGATTAACCCATTCTGACTCCTGTGTATTAGAGGATTAACCCATTCTGACTCCTGTGTATTAGAGGATTAACCCATTCTCTCTGACTCCTGTGCATTAGAGGATTAACCCATTCTGACTCCTGTGTATTAGAGGATTAACCCATTCTCTCTGACTCCTGTGCATTAGAGGATTAACCCATTCTGACTCCTGTGTATTAGAGGATTAACCCATTCTGACTCCTGTGCATTCGAGGATTAACCCATTCTGACTCCTGTGTATTAGAGCAGGGGTTCCCAAACCGGTCCTGGGGGACCCCTGTGTATGCTGGTTTTTGTTGCAACCACAGTTGCAATCCCAGAATTTTAACAAGCTGTTAATTTTTCTTAATTAGGTGCTTTTCATGTTTGGAGGAATTATTCTCCCTCTCATTTCTGACTCATTATGTCAGAAATAGCTATGCATGCCATGTAGAACAAGAGTTCACATGTTTACGTTGTGCTTATTGTGCTATATTGCAACAATTACATAAAAAGAGGTTACAAAATAATGTATTTTCACTCAAATTAAAGAGTGAAGTGAATCAATAGGCTCCTAATTAGGTTGTTGAACACGTGTTTAACTCAATTTTTTTCTTTAAGCTTATTAACACAATGCAGGTTTGGCTCGTTATCATTTGCTTTGTGTTTGAATTCTTCGTTATCTACCAAATGGTTAGTTTTTAGTGGCCATGTGTCCACACTTTTACCAATTAGGAGCCTATTGATTCAAATCAGTTTTTAAATGGATCTGTTAAATAATTTTCTTATATTTTTAAATAATATAGCACAATAAGCACAATGTGAACATGGGGTGTTTATTCTACATGGCATCCATAGCTATTTCTGATATAATGTGGCTTAAGAGGGCGAATAATTCCTCCAAACATGAAAAGCACCTAATTAAGGAAAATTAACAGCTTGTTAAAATTCTGGGATTGCAACTGTGGTTGCAACGAAAAACCAGCATACACAGGGGTCCCCCAGGACCGGTTTTGGGAACCCCTGTATTAGAGGATTAACCCATTCTGACTCCTGTGCATTAGAGGATTAACCCATTCTCTCTGACTCCTGTGCGTTAGAGGATTAACCCATTCTCTCCGACTCCTGTGCATTAGAGGATTAACCCATTCTGACTCCTGTGCGTTAGAGGATTAACCCATTCTCTCCGACTCCTGTGCATTAGAGGATTAACCCATTCTGACTCCTGTGTATTAGAGGGTTAACCCATTCTGACTCCTGTGCATTAGAGGATTAACCCATTCTCTCTGACTCCTGTGCATTAGAGGATTAACCCATTCTGACTCCTGTGTATTAGAGGGTTAACCCATTCTGACTCCTGTGCATTAGAGGATTAACCCATTCTGACTCCTGTGTATTAGTGGGTTAACCCATTCTGACTCCTGTGTATTAGTGGGTTAACCCATTCTGACTCCTGTGCATTAGAGGATTAACCCATTCTCTCTGACTCCTGTGCATTAGAGGATTAACCCATTCTGACTCCTGTGCATTAGAGGGTTAACCCATTCTGACTCCTGTGCATTAGAGGATTAACCCATTCTCTCTGACTCCTGTGCATTAGAGGATTAACCCATTCTCTCTGACTCCTGTGCATTAGAGGATTAACCCATTCTGACTCCTGTGTATTAGAGGGTTAACCCATTCTGACTCCTGTGCATTAGAGGATTAACCCATTCTCTCTGACTCCTGTGCATTAGAGGATTAACCCATTCTGACTCCTGTGTATTAGTGGGTTAACCCATTCTGACTCCTGTGCATTAGAGGATTAACCCATTCTCTCTGACTCCTGTGCATTAGAGGATTAACCCATTCTGACTCCTGTGCATTAGAGGATTAACCCATTCTGACTCCTGTGTATTAGAGGGTTAACCCATTCTGACTCCTGTGCATTAGAGGATTAACCCATTCTGACTCCTGTGTATTAGAGGGTTAACCCATTCTGACTCCTGTGCATTAGAGGATTAACCCATTCTCTCTGACTCCTGTGCATTAGAGGATTAACCCATTCTGACTCCTGTGTATTAGAGGATTAACCCATTCTGACTCCTGTGCATTAGAGGATTAACCCATTCTCTCCTCCCTTTCTCCTGTCAGGGGCCTGTGGAATGTGCCCTACATCACTCAGGTGTATCTGATCCGAGGGACTACTCTGCGCACACGCCTGGCCCAGATCAGCCTGTACAGACAGGACGGCATTGACGCCGACATGGTCTTCTGCAGGGCAGTCCGAGACCAGGTGTGTGTCTGAGTGCACATGCACTTGCGTATGCGTTTGCGTGCTCATTTTCTTTCTGTGTAAGCGTTCAGTTGGTGCAGTTTTTTGTCTTCTGTCGTCAACCTTTCAGCCTCATTCTGCCACTCCCTTTCTCTGCCTTCTGGCATTTCTCAGGGAGTGTTCATGTTTGTGTCGAACCGAGATGAGTTTGGGCGTCTCGTCTCCACTACTAACTACAACATCAGCCGGCTTCATCCAGACATGTGGCAGATTTTTGACAACCCTGTGGTAATTCACTCCACTCCACTTCTGTGCAGGCTATGCTCATGATACTCAACTGCATGTAACTGTTAAGTCTAGAGAAAGCTCTTCAACAGGGACCTTGACTAAATGTTTGTTGGATATAAAAAAACCGGATGCCTATATATTTCCTTCAGTAAAACTAAAATAAAACCGAAGCTGTTTTAACTGGTCCCTGGAGGCAAAGAAACTTGTTTTGCATGGATTCAGTTTCATGACGCTACATGAAATTATTTAGGAAACATTGGGTAGCATTGCTTTGGAATCGAGCTTGTGTAACTGTGAGTTAAGATAGCCAAATCTAGGCCTGCCATTTAAAAAAAAAAATGAGGCCAAGTTACAACAAACAATATTGGCTATTACATTATTATATACAGCGCTTTGTATGCGTGAGTAATGTGGCATTTTTGTACATTGAAAACATTTTTTGTTGAGATCCAAAATGCAGCAGCCAGAGTGCTCACCCGGATGAAGAAGTGGGAACATATTAGTCTAGTACTTATTCTGCACTGGGTCCCACTTTTAGAATTGATTTTAAAATTTTATCATGTTTTTAAAGGCAAATACAGGCACCTCAGTACATAACACACGCTTAACTTACAAACCAAAGAGAAGGCCTGGGTCGGCCTGTATCCTGTTGTTTTCATGCTTTATCTTTTCTGTCTGTAAAGCAATTTGTGCTGCTTTACTGAAGGAAAGGTACTATGTTAAATTATTATTCTTATTATTATTTCCTGTACTTGTGCTTGCGTTTGGCCCAGATTAGGTTCTCAGTTGAGATGATTAATTGGAGGTATTGGGTCATTCCATTTCAAATCAGAAGGTGTATAAATCTCAGTCAGTCTGGGTTCTATGCACATTACATCCATATTAATAAATCAGAAGTTTGAGTTATGTGTTCTAAATGTAGCCTTGCAATTTTGGTCCAAATGGCAAATGTCTTTGGGGGTGTGATATTTTCAGACCATGGTGAAATTAATCATTTATTTTTAAGGGCTCCCTTGAAAAAGATTTTTTGTTGTTGTTATCTCAGTGGGACTCATCTGGATCAATTAAAGATTAATAATATAAAAAAAGGATCTCTGTTTTAATGATTAACAAAAAAAAGCACTTTGTACAATGGGGGGGTGTGCATTCATTTCTAACCTGATTAATGTGTGAAAACCATAGCACTCAGCAAAACATAGTTGGATTAATATTTTTCCCCTGCATTTAGGACTGGAGAGAGAAGTATGTCCATGAAAACTACTCCAAAATCTTTGAGGAGGAGGAGAATATTGTAGAACAGGTAAGGAACTGGGCAGGAGATGAAGTCTGCAACTATCCGTGGTATGATAAAGGGCATAAAATACTCGCGTGCTTTTCTGTCCTCCTTCTCCCTGCCTCTCCTTCTTCCTTTCTGGCCCCTCATGGTCCCCTGCCCCCACTGCCTCCTCCTCACTCACTGTATATCCGTAACCGTTCCCCACGGCCCTCTGGTCTGGTCTCCCTCGTTTCCTCAGCCCTGCCCAGATGTGTACTGGTTCCCGACCTTCTCTGAGAAGATGAGCGACGAGCTGGTGGAGACGGTGGAAGATTTTGGCGAGTGGTCAGGAGGAAAGCACACGGTAAAGCACACTACCGCTGCTTCAGGACTTCACTTCCTGTACTCTCCATTGTCATCTACTGTTCTCGTTGAAGCTGTAATCTCTCTAACTCTCGGTACTTGTGTTTGTCTTTGCCTTTCTTTAAACTGTCTTTGTCCACGGCGTAAGACTGTGTCGTAATTGTCTGTGATCAAGATTCAACTTCACGCGTGTCTGTGTGCACCACGTTTGCGTTTGCAAGCCTTTGTAATCTGACTTTTGAGTGACCTACGCATGTGTGACAGGATGAACGTCTGGCGGGGGGGTACGAGAACGTGCCCACGGTGGACATCCACATGAACCAGATCAGTTTTGAGAAGGAGTGGCTTAAATTCCTCAAGGAGTACATTGTCCCTGTCACTGAGAAGCTCTACCCTGGCTACTATCCCAAGGTGAGCCTGTCATGTCCTCCCACACGGTCACACCCATGTTCTGCGCTGCCAGCTGTCTTTTGTTGTTTGTGCAGATTATATAAAAGGTGGCTCTTGTTTCTGAGTTTCTACACACTCTTACATTTAAGAATGGCTTACCTGTTGTAATGGAGTTATCATTATATAATTCAGGGTCTCTGCAGGGCATTAAAATGTCTCATAATCTTCAATATAAACCCTTATAAGCTATTAAAATTTTAAATATAAGTGTGAAATATTTTGGGGCTGTTGGGAGATTAAATAATGTGAAATGTAGCCTATCAAATGTTTTGTATTCAAGTCTTTATGTTTCGGCTACCGAGAGCTTGCTGCATCTCGTTCATGTAGCACAAGCTTGTATGTGTCGCTCACTGGCGCGAGAATGAAATACACAGGTGAGTTCAGTCAGCACTGCCTTTGTTACCCCTCTCCCCTCGGACAGATAACAGATATTTAGTTAACAGTTAGCTAGCTCGTCGCCTCAATTAAATGGGGAAGTGCAAATTTATGGGAATGTCCCTCAGGCATATTCTCAGACCGAAGCAATGCTATGTCATCTTGGTAACTATGGCATCTTCTTCTGACCTCTCTCAAAATCCACAAGCAGGCAAGGATTTTCTCTTGCCTTGCTGACTAGTTAGTAAATTTGTAAAAAACCTGTGAAAATAACAGGAAACGATTCTTATGCCTCTGCAAGCGAATGTACATTCTAAGTTGTTTTCATAAAACTAAACTGAAAAAAAAATAGAAATTCTGTTATGCCCGGCTGTTATTTATTGTTCGAAGCATCCAATAAGACATTGTAAGCACCATTGCTAAGGTAATAATGTGCTATGTTGGATAAAAGAATCGTCGATGAAACCAGAATGAACTGGATTGAATGAGACAAATTTGCAGAGCATGGGGGGTATTACGCACCAGCATTTCACATAGTGCAATAGTGTTATAAAGTGTTGTTTATTTCTCACACGGATTGACATTAAATGACCACTGAATTTTGAAAGGGACATACACGTAAAACCAATGGTAGGATTGGATATTTATTTCATATTTAGTAGCAGATACTGGTAGGAGAATGACATGATAGAATTACACAAGAATTTAGCATGTTTATTTTGCATTTGAGTGAGCAGGGCTTTTCAGTTTTTTTGGCATACGATCGGGCTATTGTTGGGTTTATCTTGTTGCTATGTCGGAATAACAATTTTTGGTGGTAAAAATTTTTTTTAGAAACACACACACAGACACATAGGTATATTTGCAGGTGAGACTGGGTGGGGGGTTGCTTGTTAAAGCACTAGCTAGGAGAACATAGTTACACTTAGGAACCCCGGATTCACAAGTTGTGTACTAATAAAGCTACAACATGTCTTTTCCGCTCATAGTTTGTCTGCAGGAGCAATGAATGTCTCAATTGAGCAAAATCTTGGCGCCCGTGTTCTGGTCACTAGGCATCTGTGCGAAGGGTTTAAGTCATGATAACTGAGGCCCCAATTTTGGTATGCTAAACCCTAGTCCAGAAGGGCTACTGTCCAGGAGGATTTAACCCCCCCCCCCCCCTAAAAGGACCAATATTAAATATGAATTTCATATTAGATATTAAGTCATAGTTCATACATTCACTGTTCATGTGCTGTCTCCTCCTTGCACCAGGCCCAGGCGGTGATGAACTTTGTGGTGCGTTATAAACCCGATGAACAGCCCTCCCTACGGCCTCACCATGACTCTTCCACCTTCACCGTCAATGTCGCCCTCAACAGCAAGGGCATTGACTATCAGGTGTGGGTCAAATAAAATCAGAGCATACCTGTATTTAAATCACAAACTGTATAGCCTGCCATTTGTTCCATGTGATGTATAGGCGCAGCTGAGTTCATTAGGTAATGGCTAGGTGAGAGAGACAAGTGAACGTTTTAGTGTTTTCATTTTTGCATTTTTGTGACTCAGCATAAATGTGTTCCCTACATTGAGCCAGGCATTCCGGTTTTGTCTGTTAACATAATGTGTTAAAATAAGATGTATACCACTAGACCATCATATGTTTGAAAAATGTATTGAAATTAATTGTGTGTGTGCGTGTGCGTGTGCGTGTGCGCACTTTTTGTTTTCAGGGTGGGGGATGTCGTTTCCTGCGCTATGACTGCAGAGTAGAGGCTCCACGCAAGGGTTGGTCCTTCATGCACCCAGGTCGTCTCACCCACTACCATGAGGGGCTCCCCACCACACAGGGCACCCGCTACATTATGGTCTCCTTTGTTGACCCATAAGCATGTGCATAAGGGCGGAGGGCTGGTGCGGGCGTGGGTCTGGAGGGAAATGTCACAAATTATATGTTTTTAAGGGGGTGGCAGGGAAAGGTGGACGGACTAGTTGCATAAAACCTTTCAGCTGCTCTCCTAGCTAAAGTAGGTTGGTCCTTAGGGTTCCATAGGATTGAAATGATTCAATTTCATCTGCATTTAATGAATGTTCAGTAAATTTTTCCTTAGTCTTTTTTAAGATGGATAGAAATGCATCTTGAAATGAATCAGTGTCAACCACTAGCCTTCTGGTACAGAGAATGTGGTGGTGAGACCACCGGGGAATTAAAAGGTTTTTGTTTTTCTGAAAGTTTTTGCAGAGATGTTTTTATGCAACTGGTCACGGAAATTATGAGGCTCTGTAAATGCAAAACGAGACTGAATGGTCCTGGAGAGATAGAGGTCATTCTTGTTTCTGGTCACATATCATGGTACTGTTTATATTTGTAAAATTCCAAACCAGGACCCATTTGGCTCAAACTCTTTGCAGCTTTAGTCCGAAGTCATTTCTGGTGTAGCCGGAGAGTACCTTCTTACGATTAAAAAGAGTTAAATAGGCTGCTATTGTCAGGACGTCTAAAAACTATAACCATGCGTAGAAGGTGATGCGGGTGGCAAGAACTGACATATCCCAGTTACCTCTGGATGATTTGTGTAGATATTTTCCATGAGAAGAAACTGATGCTATTATGGCAGCCAGTACAGAACAGCTGAGAAAAGGGATTCCTCATATCCGATTCCTGATATGGATCTAGTGAATCCATTTTAGGTTAGGTTACCGCTCATGTTTTGTGGTTCCATAAAGTAAACTAATAACCATTAACTGAAGGTCAGTGGGTAGGAAGCCAGTGTGACAGAAATGTTTAAAATGAGAAATGAACACTCGCATAAACCAACATTAGATGCCTTTGTCAGAACTTGATAACATACAGCAGCAGCAGCAGAAAGACCTATGAACCTCGTAACAGTGATTGGATTTCAAAGCAGTCTCAGTAAATGTATAACAACAGAATGGATTCAACTGGGCGGGGAGAGTAAATTCCTGCCCTTTAGTAAGTTTACTGAAGGCATAGTAAAATTGAATGGCTCATATAGGGAATAAGTCTTTTTGATACAGTGCCCTCTACTATTATTGGCACCCCTGGTAAAGATGAGTTAGAGTTATAAAAAGGATAAAAAAAGGATATGCGACCAAATATTAAAAATGATTACTTTATTCTATATATAAATGCAGGGGTGCCAATAATTGTGGCACACATGATTTTGTTAAAAATAATTATTTCTTGATGAGGGATTTTTTTCCCATAATAAATTTACTTCAATTAAAGGTTGGATTTTTCTCATTTTTTCAGTGTGAGATTAAGCTAATTCACCAAACGGTGAACCCTTTTTACTCATCTTTACCAGGGGTGCCAATAATAGTGGAGGGCACTGTATATTAACTCTCAAATTGTGTTAAATATACTGCCTAAGACTTACACTTTATTTTAGCTCAGTATGCATAATACTTTGGTTAAATTGCCAGTTCCCAGCACAATAAAGTCTACTAATTGAGATCCTAACCAGGTGGCTGCAGCTGAAAATGTTTACTCTGCATTTCCCCTCAGGCATGTTGTTTGATTCATGTGTTTTGTGTGTGTTTTGTGTTTGTTTTGTGCGTGCGCGCGTGTGTGCGTGTGCGTGCGTGCACGCACGTGTGCTACTCTTTGTATATCAAAATGCGTGCTTGTTTCAGTATGCAAGTAATTTAAGTTTTACCATAGTGTAAATTTGTTTTTGAGAGGGGTGAATGGGCTTTGAAAGTAACCTGGTTTTGGAAATGGATCAGTGAGATTGAGCTGGAAGACACCGAGAGTTATTTCTCAGTAAATTATAGTATTATCCAAGACTTTTCCATCATCATGTCAGACTCGTGAATAAAGCTGCGGCCATTTTATACATCTTTATATGATTCCACCAGTGCATTATATTGGAGGGGAAGGTATCTTTTAATTATTACAGTATATAAATTCTATTGGAGGGGTGCTGACTGGACTGCAATGAACATATTTTTCTCAAGTCATTTTTGACTTTATGCAAATGAAATTTCCAATTGAAAACATTTTGTATGTATAGTTTTATACATTGAGCCAAAATAGGTCTACAAGTTTTCATATCAAGAAGCAGTGTTTTTGCAAATGCTACAAATTATAGGAAGTATTTTAACGAACCTTTTATTGGTTTGCTTCACTCTTCCATACTAGTATGTAATCCTGTTTATTTTTGTTTTTAAGTGTGACTGTTCTTTTACTGTAAATGTTTTCTATGCAGTGCTTTGTACAAAGTGCATTAAATTATTTCTGTGGTTGAAATATAGAATAAAGTTTTGAAATAATCTTTTGGTTTTGTATTCTTGTTGAATTAAGAGGGAAGGATGGAGGAGGAGGGCAATTAATATGATGGTGATTATATTCTGGAGCAGTCAGCCTGCGATTTATAAATATTTGTGGGAAAGCCCTCTGCTTGCTAAGAAGACACTTGCAATATAGTTCATACTACCATCCAAATTGTGACCTCAGTAAATTGTACTGTGTATTTCGATTCTCATGTCAGACTTAATTCTCTTACAGTAAGATTCCACAGAAATGTATAGTTGTCCAGCTGGAAACCTGGTGTGACATCAGCTATTCTGCTGTTGCAGACACAAAGATGCCTCAGTTCAAATTGGAGTACGCTACTCAAAATAACCCCAGAGAAGAGAACAAGACGCAGTAGCCTTGTGTCAAAGCTTTATAGAGGAGTGAAAGCATTCCCTTTAAATACATTGGAAAAAAAAAAAAAATTTTTAATGAAATCTGTCAACATCACTCATCAAAGCCAGTGGGCAGAGTCTAATATCCGATTGGTTGAATTTTATAGACCTGCCTTCGAAAACCCCTTCAGTATGGATCAGTCAATTTTTACCAAGCTAGATTCAGAGTCGTTGAATAGAAACAACATTAAGTTACAGGTTAAATATGGAAATAATTAAATGAGGATATAATCAAATATGGAAACAAATTTTACATTTAATTATGTTGGCTCAAATTTTCCTCAATACAAAAGTTGTGCAGCAACTTTTTTAATTAAAAAAAGTTTTGTTGGGAGCACTGCAAAGTCAACAGGTGGAAAACAAAAAGGTGCTCTTTGGAAAAGTTAGGTTATGTGAGCTAGCTTAAAAATCAGATTTCACCTTAAATTTATTAACGTTTATTTATCTCATTGAGATAAAAAAAATGATTTCTCGAGAGGCCAAGACAAGCAGCAGCACAAGGTAGTTATACAAAAAGAACACTAAAACTATAGTTGTTGACTATAATCAAAACATAAATCCAATATAAATGTAAGTTATCCAAAATAGTCGTGAGTAAAAAGGCTAATTAAAACAATGACAGGCTAAAAAAAAAGGCTACTTAGCCCCTTTGCGCAGACCCTCCAACGCCAAGATTTTGCTCAGATATTAATTTATCCTGCAACCAAACTATGAGTGGAAACAACAAACTGCTTTAACTGGATTTGTAACCTGATGTATGCCAAGAAAAGCACTGAAAAGCCCTGCTCACTCAAATGCTAAATAAATGTGAAATTATTGTGTAATTATACCACATCATTCTACATTACAATTATTTGGCAGACGCTTTTATCCAAATCGACATACAATAAGTGCATATTGAAGGTCATTGATGCAACTACAAAGCAGATCCGACAAAGCACAACGTAGGAGCTATCCCTAGTAATGAACATGGATAGAACACACAGTCAGCTTATACATTCTGAACTATAAAATAACCACAAAAAAAAACAAGTTAAATATAAAACAAGCAAAAAAACAGGAAGCAAGTACTATAGAATTGGTCCTACTGCAATACTACTATCGAATATATGCTACTAAATATGAAATAAATATCCAATCCTACCATTCGTTTTATGCCTCCAGCAAATAAGACCGGTGCAACAGATACAATTGTATCTTGTGTTCAGCGCCTCAAATCTAAATTTCCTGATTCTTCAGTGTTGATATGAATAGCATAGTTCAGTGGAGATGAGATTTGAGGCGAAAATGCGAATAGGCCTCCTCACGTGATTGTACTTTGATGTAACTAGGATTATCACGTGACCATGTTCCAAATCTCATCAGTTTGTTCTTAACCAATCCGAGTTCAGTGTGCCTACTCAACACTCACCGATTAGCTTTTTTAAATCATGCCTTTCCCTTTTCTGTGCAGCCTAGAAAAGTTTTTGACCCAGGAAAAATGGA
This sequence comes from Synaphobranchus kaupii, assembly GCA_029718625.1. Lineage (NCBI taxonomy): Eukaryota > Metazoa > Chordata > Actinopteri > Anguilliformes > Synaphobranchidae > Synaphobranchus > Synaphobranchus kaupii. The sequence continues at coordinate 17,221,057 of CM056393.1, forward strand.
AAATGTGATTGCCTGCTTCTATTGATTACCATATTGTGAGCTTTAGGTACTTAGATTGCACTGGGGTGACTCCATTGACTTTCACAATGCTCCATTGGAAATACATGGCAGAGCTCATCGGTAATACTATTTCCGGGCCATGGCAGCCATCTTGCGGTGGTGCCACTTGCGGAAGAACCGATTTGAATAGGGTTGAATGGAACCACGTTACCATGTTGCCTTTCCAGTTATTATATACAGTTGTGTTAAAAAAAATAGCAGTACAACATCAGTAACCTGATGAACCACTGTTATTAGTAGTAGTGATATTTCTGCATGGCAAATAATTTACTTGTAGATGTAGTAGTGTAATAGAAAAACAACAGACCCAACTGTCATGACATGCATGCTGCTTGTTCTGAGTAATTGACTCATTCATTGAAAGGGGCGTGTTCAAAATAATAGCAGTGTGGAGTTTAATTAGAGAATTAATTCATTCTGTGAAAAAACAGGTGTCATTAATTATCCTTTATTAAGGAAGAAGGGAAGCACATGTTTCACACATTGTTATAAAATATATTTCCTTCTGAATTGCTAAGTAAAATGGGCCGTTCCAAACATTGTTCGGAGAAACAATGTAATTTGATTAAAAAGTTGATTGGAGAGGGGAAAACATATAAAGAAGCAAATTATAGGATGCTCAGCTAAAATGATCTCAAATGCTTTAAAATGGCAACAAAAACCCGAAACACGCGGAAGAAAATGAGCAACTACGGATCGAAGAATAGTCAGAATGGCAAAGATTCAGCCAATAATCACCTCCAGAAAGATCAAAGATGATCTAAAATTACCTGTAAGTGCTGTTACAGTCAGAAGACATTTGATTGAAGCTAAGCTATCAGCAAGAAGTCCCCGTAAAGCACCATTGTTGAAAAAACGGCATGTGCAGAATCGGTTAAAATTTGCCAAGGAACACATCGGTTGGCCCAAAGAGAAATGGCATAACATTCTGTGGACTGATGAGAGTAAAATTGTTCTTTTCGGGTCTAATGGTCGTCGACAGTACGTCAGACGACCCCCGGGTACTGAATTCAAGCCACGGTATACTGTGAAGACAGTGAAGCATGATGTCGCAAAAATCATGGTATGGGGATGTTTTTCATACTACGGTATTGGGCCTATTTATCATATACCAGGGATCATGGATCAGTTTGAATACATCATTATGTTGCCGTATGCCGAAGAGGAAATGCCCCTGAAATGGGTGTTTCAACAAGACAACGACCCCAAACACATGAGTAAGCGAGCAACATCTTGGTTCCAGACAAAAAGGATTGAGGTAATGGAGTGGCCAGCTCAATCCTCTGACCTCAACCTCATTGAAAACTTGTGGGGTGACATTAAAAATGCAGTTTCTGAAGCAAAACCCAAAAATTCACAGGAACTGTGGAATGTAGTTCGTTCATCCTGGGCTGAAATACCTGTTTCTAGGTGCCAGAAGTTGGTTGACTCAATGCAACGCAGATGCGCAGCAGTTATCAGAAACAATGGTTATGCAACTAAATATTAGTTCAGTAATTTAAAGTGGTTAAATCTTGAAAAATTTCTTCAGTTTATACAGTAAGTGTTTGAGTTTGAAGAGAAAAATGTCGACACTGCTATTTTTTTGAACAGATTAATATTCCTTTTGTTTGCTTCCTGTAAAAGAATAATGCAGACTTGATAAAATTTGTTAATGCTTTGATTTGGAATTGAATGTGTAATGTTTCCACTATATTTGAAATATGGAACTAAATTAAAAAATATTTACACTTTATTTAACGCACTGCTATTTATTTGAACACAACTGTAGTTCTGTGTTTGTCGCACTGATGCACTTAATGATGCCATCATGGAGTGCAGTCCGAAAGTATTTGGTCAGTGACACAATTTTTGTTGTTTTGGCTCTGTACTCCAGCACATTGGATTTGAAATGTATATGATGTTAAAGTGCAGACTTTCAGCTTTAATTTGATGGTTTTTACATCCATATCGGGTGAACCGTGTAGCAATTAGCCATTTTTATACATAGTCTGCCCCATTTTAGGAGACCAAAAGTAATTTGACAAATTAACAAACTTAAAGTCATCATATTTTGTTGCATATCTTTTGCATTACATGACTTGCTGATGTATTTGAACCAACAACATCATTGATATCTCTTGATATCTTTTTTTATTTATTTATTTTCAGGTACTCTTACACTCTTATAACCTCTCTGTATTTGAATGGATCTCATATGAGAATTGGGGGGTGGGACTAGATTAAGCTGTAAACAATGGGAAAGGTATTGAACACATGGTTGGCAAATTGGCTGTAAGTTCTCAGGGGTCTGAGGTCTCAAACGAGCCTCAAACCATCACTCTGCTGCCAGATATGCAGTAGATATGGATGGACCACTTTAAGGGTGGGTTGCACCAACAAGGTTTAATTCTTAAACTGGATTAAATCAGCCTATCTCCTACTCTCTCACATTCCTCACTCCTTTCAGTTATCCAATTAGTTCCTTCACCTGTTCCCTTCACTATAGTTTCCTCTCACGCCATTTTGTTGCCAGTTCGTTTTCTCTGCTCCATTTGAGATCTCTCCCGGCTATTCTGATTATTATTCCTGTTTGTTTCATAACCTGTTTTGCTCTGTTCCTTCATCTAGTCCGTCCAGCCTGCCTCCTGCCTGCCCCGCTTTAGTTCGCCAACCCCGTATCCTGCCTTCCTCCCTTTATTCGCCCTTTGCCTGCATTCGCTTGCCTTTATTATAATAAATATTCTCCTTTGTGGAGTACTTGAATCGAGTCTTGCATTTGGGTCCAGTCCTGCACTGCCGTAACAGTTTCTCTATTAATCCTGTTCCACCATCTGGTTCCCAGAGGCATGTAGCCTGGCCATGGAGACTAGATTAAGCTGTAAACAATGGAAAAGGTATTGAACACATGGTTGGCAAATTGGCTGTAAATTATCAGGGGTCTGAGGTCTCAAACGAGCCTCAAACCATCACTCTGCTGCACTATCTGGTTCCCAGAGGCATGTAGCCTGGCCAGGGAGACAGCTGCCATGGAGACAGCTCTGGGGAGGAGATTGATGTGGTTTGTTTTTTGTTTTTTGTTTGGAATTTCTAATATCATAGCCACAGATACAAACAACACATAGGAAATGAACAACATAAAACAGTCAATGGATATTTACTACCATCCAAACCGGGACATTTTTGGGGACATATGTTGAAAACCGGGACATTTGGATATTTTGCAGATATTTGTCGGGACATGGGACATGGCTTGAAACCGGGACGCATGATCACCTTACTCATGTTGCAGTGTAGGCACGTCATGGGGTATAGCCAAGTAGCAAACTAGCCTGCAGCGAGTAGATTCTCAATTATTTTTTAATTAAAAGGACAAACCTAATAAGCAATCGTTGGCCTACATTACCTTTATTAGGCAAGAGAGTGAAACTTCTCTTGCCTAATGAAGGTAATGTAGGCCTACGATTACTTATTAGGTTTGTGCTTTTAAGATGTATAAAATTAACAGATTGTGAGTCACAGAACTAAAAAAAAAAAGTATATTATATATTATGTATATTATATGTTGAAAAAATATATTTAAAATATAATCTACTAGGCTATTTTATCCAATGATTAGCCTACCATGGCTTTAGCTTTATATGACAGCATCTCGAATCTCACATAGGGCTTTGAAAATGCTCATAAAAGTGCAGACAGTATAGTATATAGGACAGTAGCGGTCTTTCCTGTTATGTGAACACGGTTTTTCGCTTGACAAGCACTAACAGGAATGTAGTAACGCAGCAATAATGGCTACAGGCACGCTTGGATCTGAAGGCTATCCTACTTGGAAGCTTTTGCACCTACTGTCAGGACGGCGCCACCATAGCCAAGAGAGATTAGCAGATTAGCAGGTGTGACAATTAGGGACAATAGCCTTCAGAGTTCCGCATTCGGTACAACTGACATCAGAAAGGTCTTAACTCGTTTGAGCATAGTCATCAACCAAGAAATAAATTGATTTAACTAGATACCATATTCTGGGGAGCTGGTTGATATTAGAATTAAGGATAGGTTTTTCTAAGTTATAGGCTAGCAGCTGACCGTAATTGCTGGCAGTTTGTGCTGTCTTTCTTCTTGTTTCTTCAATGGCACGTAGAAGAAGAAGATGCCTCAAAGTATTTATCATAGTTTTTGTAGGCTTAATTAGTACATATATTTTGCTTCCGCCTCAAAAAATGTAAGTACGATGCTGATATTTGTTTGCTGGTGACGGAAATAGTCTAGGCTAATTCAAGTTATGTTCTCGGAAATAGCCTATCACTAACGAGCTTTCCGATGTCTATTTGCAAGCCATTTTGTGTTTATGCTAAGTAGAATAAATTATAAAAACAGGTAGCTTAAAGTCAAATGAACACTTGCTGTTTGAGATCCTATAACCCATGAAATGTGAGTAGGAAAATAAAATAAGCGGGGAACGCGGAATGACTATTGAGTTAAATGTTTATATAAAACAATTGTTTAAATTTAATTATTCGTTCAACGATAGGAACAGTAGCCTATCTAAAATTGTTTTAGCTATTTCTCAAGAGTCCAAACACTAGTTTGCATGTGTAGACTGTCTATTATTAATTAGCATACTTTATTCATTGAACGGGATAGCCTAAACCTGTAAACATTAATTTGTTTACCCTCAGGGCAACAGAAGGGTTAAGACTATGGTTGCCACCTGTCCAGGTTTTCCCTTGAATGTCCTTTTTGACTGAACGTATAGGCTACCTATTCATTTATTTAGTGAAATGCGGTGTCCAGGTTTTTTGTGAGTCAAAGGTGGCAACCCTATAAGACATCTAAAATGTAGCCTGTTCATATTGTAGCATACAGTGGCGTGTTCTCATTAAAGACAAGGGAAGCCTTGTTTCCTTCTAAATTTGACCAGAGAGGGAAAAAAACCCTTTGCTTCATAATTTTCCTGGATAGTGAATGCTGCTTCAAATAAACTAGTGATAACTGCGAAACAGCGCCCCGTCACTGTCTGTGCATTCTGTAGTGGGAGCCTATTCCTTGATTTAAAAAATTTTATTAATTATAGATGACTTGAGTTGAGTGAATCTCAACCGTGAATGGTGAATGTGCCTCGAAAAAAGTGAAAAAATGCCAAGTTCAAGTTGTTTTTTGCTGGGCTGGCTTCCCCCATTTTGCTACTAGTAAGACTAATATAGCCTATTATTATTATCATCGCGGGTTCTAGCAGCAGGCGACATCATAAATTTCGTAAGATTCCATGGCCCATCGTCGTCATCGGTATGCAAGATGGTTATTCAAGTTGTTTGTTCTCAAATAATTTGGAAATAAATAAATAAATCTGGGAATGAATATAGAAATGTAAATGTATGTGCAATTAATTTAAGTTATTACATTTATTTTTAAATTTATTTTCAAATATTTTTTCAAATATATTCATTTATTTATTTCCATATATATTTCCCAATTTATTTCCCTATTTACTTATTTATTTCTATAGGGTGAATTCAGGTATTGTGGGACATCAGGTAATGTGGGACAACTAAGCTTTGACATGTTTATTTCCTGCTCTGTCAAGAGCCAATCAAAATAATTGTAACTAGGTTCTTGCAGAGAAACTACATGATCAAAGTCACATGATTTCATTGATGTCATGTCATGATGGGGATCATGGCAAGCTTCATATATGAAGGTCACCCGGCAAAATACATGGTTAGGTCAATGACATAAGCTTTTGCTTGAATTAATGTTAAGGTTCTAAATCTGTCGTAAACAATACACTGTGCCTAATTATGATGTAATTATGCATATTAAATACTTGTGCAACAAAAATTTTTTAAAAGTGGTAAATATTATGTTTAGACTTTTTTAATTCAGGCATTTCTTATATGTCCCACATTACCAAACACAGTCAGGAAATGTGGGACAGCATGTTTCTGGTAATGTGGGACAGTGTTGTGGGCTATTCTAATGGAGGAAAATTATCCCATTTTATACTTAGGGAACCTCAGTATTTGCATATGTATGTGGTAATGTACCCTATATTAACTGTAATGCAACTCTAATACTTTTTATATTGCTGTCAAGTCATATTTAGGTCAGTGGTCTCAACTTTTTTGTCAAGATGAACTATTTTATGGGGGGGGGGGGGGGCGGTGGCAGGGGCCCCTTACGTCCCTTTTCTGATCTATCTAATGTGCCGAGACTAACCTTATGGCCTCTGTGTAACCCTAAGTCTTAAGGAACTTAAAGAGACAGATAGGGGGGGGGCGGTGGCAGGGGCCCCTTACGTCCCTTTTCTGATCTATCTAATGTGCCGAGACTAACCTTATGGCCTCTGTGTAACCCTAAGTCTTAAGGAACTTAAAGAGACAGATAGGGGGGGGGGGGGGGGGTGGTGGCAGGGGCCTCTTTCTTCCCGTTTCTGATCTATCCAATGTGCCGAGACTAACCTTATGGCCTCTGTGTAACCCTAAGTCTTAAGGAACTTAAAGAGACAGATAGGGGGGGGGCGGTGGCAGGGGCCCCTTACGTCCCTTTTCTGATCTATCTAATGTGCCGAGACTAACCTTATGGCCTCTGTGTAACCCTAAGTCTTAAGGAACTTAAAGAGACAGATAGGGGGGGGGCGGTGGCAGGGGCCCCTTACGTCCCTTTTCTGATCTATCTAATGTGCCGAGACTAACCTTATGGCCTCTGTGTAACCCTAAGTCTTAAGGAACTTAGAGACAGATAGGGGGGGGGCGGTGGCAAGGGCCCCTTACTTCCCTTTTCTGATGTATCCAATGTGCCCAGACTAACCTTATGGCCTCTGAGTTAGGTCAAAGGGGAATCATATATTTAAGAATAAGAATGTACTAACAATGGCTATTCGAATGAAGCCTATGAAATTAATGACTAATTGATGATTGAATAATAATTGTTGTACTAAGATATGATAATATGTATCAGTTAAAATTAATAACAGTTAAACCTTTTTGTTTTAATTACATAAGTCTAACCCTTAGGCAGGGGATTAGGCACCCCGAACCTAGAGGTTAACAGGCGTCGACGTTATTGCAAAGTTCCGAGGGCACGTCAAAAAGGTTGTATAGTGTAGGGGAGAAGACTGAAGGCCCCCGTGTCTGATGAAGTATGAACTGACATACTGCCGTGATACCGTCTAGTCGGCGTAGTTGTCGCATGTAAGTATGCAGGCACTGCGTGGTACGTGGATGACAGTCCACACCTAGCAGAGGGGTGTAAGAGACGACCTCTGTGAACAGGCAAGGCTGGTGAAAACGGTCAAAGTTTCTATACCCATAGCAAAGTGGGATGGGATCAGACCGTCGGTTCCCAACCGGGTGGCTGGTTACCACTACGGGGCTCGGTGTGACACTGGGCTGGGGATCGCTATCGACTGGGTCACCGGCCGGTCAGGTCGCAGAGAGCAGTAAGACCATGAGTGGCGTCCCTGTAGTGGAGCACATGGCCGCCGCACTCGGCTCAATGTACAGTCAGGCCACTGTAAGCTGAAACCGAATGCGATAGTAAGCGAGCAGTGCTTTCTGTGATCAGCGTTTCTGAAAAGGAGATGCCTGGGAAGCAGAGAGGCTGAGGGTCCTTCACTCAGAGGAGTCGGGTGGAAGGAACTCAGTGGAAAGGGATCCAGCCTGGAGCTGCGCCCGAGAGAGAGGGAGGCTCGAAGGATCAAAGTGATATTTCGTGCTATTTCCTTGACAAAAAGTCATTCCGCAGGAAGTTAGACCAACAGACAAGGGGTTAGAGCACCTGTTTTCCCTAGTGGTATAAATGGACATTGGTCATTAATTCCTCCGGGAGAATGCTTATTGAAAAACAGATAGAGTGTCAGATACTGATTGTGTAATGTGCCCAAAACTCAGAAAAAGTGAGGTGGAGTGGGGGGGACTGCTGACATTGCACCAGCATCTTGTGATCTATGTACTCACCCCTCCTTCCTATGACCTGTTTGAAATGGTATAAATATGTGAAGGAACAACAGATGAGCAGCGCTGAACTTTGCTTTCCTCTGTACATTGCTTGGACAATATTATTGCATTAAAAAAACTATTATTCACCAGCCCTGGATTCTGACTCTTTTCCCGACAACCGATCTGTCACATAGGCTACTACTTTTAATGCTATTTAAAGTATATTTCAAACACTGTAGTCATAATTTAAAATTGTATTTCCAATACCTACAAATCACCCTTTCAATTAGTATACTTAAATATACTTTAAGGTTGTAAGACGTGTCTCAATTTAGTACACTTAAGTACAGTAAGTACACTACAGTTGTACAGAAGTTCTACAAAAGTACAACTTTAGTGCATTTATTAGCCTGTACTTAAAGTGTGGCCAGTTTAACACAAAACGAGTAGTTACTACATGATGAGTACGTACTAAAAGTATACTTAAAGTATTATATTTTTTTGCTTGGGTCCTGATGTTTACTTAGTGTATTTAAGCAATGTTGCACCATTAAAATATATTGCAATGTACTACATTATAGCTTGTTATTGGGGTTTTATTATAAAGAATTTGTGTCCCAAATTACCTAATGAGCTGTCCCACATTCCCAAACGCAGATGAAAAAATGTGCTGTGGCTCAAATGAAATATAAAGGTGTGTCACGCATCCTGTGAGCAAGATTTCTACATTTTTTCTTTTTATGTGGTCAGATAACATCTTGAGGATTTCAGAATTGTATCATGTGCTATGTAAATGTATTGGACTAATATCGAAACAGAAGGCAAAATTCCAAAAAGTGTCCCACTTTATCTGAATTCACCCTATATATTTCCCGATTGTCATTGCCATTTCCCGATTGTCATTTCCCAACACAATCTGTCAATGAACTTGCTTTGCTCCCACTAAGTTCGCCACGTTCCCACCCTTCCAACATTGAGACTAGACTGTAGAAAAGTGTTTCAGAGCTGCAGACAGCGTTTCTCAATGTGAGCAAATACATTAATTGAAATTCCTCACATATTTAGAGAAACGACGGATAGAGAAAGCTAGCTAGGTATCTGTTTTAGATTTAGATTTGCATCGGATGCCAGCGAACGTTGTAGGCTACATTGAACCTGGTCATGTAACTAGCTTTCTCAGACACAAGATCGCTATATTGCTCACAGCAATATACAAGCTATCCGCCTGCCTTTTCTTTCAATATTTGAGAAATTGACTTCTCTACTTGCTCATAAGAAACGCTGTCAGTAACACTGAATAGCTTACATGGAGGGTTGGAACCTGATTGACTTGGAACTAGGCGAAATTAGTGGGTGGACCAAAGAAAACACACGAAAAACACGCTAGCTCCAGCTACTGCTGGCTCAAATATGCTTTATACTATATATTTATTTTTTAAAAATTAACTAGCTAGCTACTTGCTAAACTAGACTGAAAAACGAACTATCAAAAAACAAGGAAGTATCAAGCTAACTATAAAAAAATATACCAAAAATAGTTTACTATAACTATAATTAGAATATTCCAAAAAGCTAAACTGTAAGCTAGCTATACATATCGCTCGCTCGCTCTCTCTCTCTCCTATCTCCTCTCCCTGTCCATGGCACAGAGATCAACCGCTGAGATTCACTTTTATAGCTGCGGCGTAGCCCACCCTCGCTCCAAAACTTCAGGGCGTAGCTGTACAGATTTCAATAGAGTTCTGAAGTGAGTGTCAGATGTGCGGAGTCTGGTTTCGGAAGTAAATTTCCTATGACAGAACGGGCTTCGGAGACAATCGACTATTTCTTTAAATCTGATTTATAGAATGAGCTGAAACGTTCCTGGATTAGCCTGTGTGGTATAAGGATATAGACCATATCTCGTCTGTCTGGACATTTTTGGCAGATGGGAGTACTGCCGCTGAAGACAAGCTAACGTTAGCTTGCTAAATTGAGAAGCCCACCTGACAACTACACTACGGTTAACCACATAAAGCAATCTGGCTAGTCCTTCAAGCTAGCTAGCTAATATTAGAAAAAAGTCTTTAAAAACGGAGCTGTGTGCTACTGCTGGCTAACGTTATATGACAACGTTTGGAGACAACGCTGCTGGTCCGGAGGGAATTATGGGACGTCGAGTCTTTTCATATTCACAAAAAAATACTAAAACGTAAAATAAAACAAAGCTGGTCCAGAAAAACTACATAGTTTGCGAACGGGCGTTATATTGAACAATCCAGGAAATTGACGGTAAGACATAATCACTAGAAATGGTTTAAAAGTAAGTTTTAGTTAATGTCTACGCTCTAAATGAATGGGGAATTTACTTCCGAAACTAGTGCGACATATGCTGCGTTCCAGTGCACCTCGGAAATATCGTATTTACCGTATTTACGAGTTAAGAACACTGGAACGACCCTTCGAAGTCGTAAATACGAGTGGGAAATTCGGAAATTTGGATGATACCCGAGTTCCCGAGTTGTGACGTTGCGAGACATTTCGGGACAGCAAAAATGGCGGAAAGTATTGGCTAACCAAATGTTAGTGATATAGCTAGCAAATTATAACGTTAATTAAGCTAATAAGTGATTTAAAACGTCAACTATATACCCGATGCGCATTCTCTCCTCTTCATTCTGACGCTGAAGCACAAAGCAGTTCTCGGCTTCTTGCTTTCTATAGCTAAACATTAACCACAAAAACACAAGTTTCTTTATCGCGTCCATGTTTATTGTTCTTTCCGACCAAGAGCACTGGAACGCACCAATGTCGTAATTACGACTTAACAACTGGGAAGTACGAGCTTTCAAGGTGCACTGGAACGCAGCAATAGTCACTTGAGTACTCTATTTTGTCACCGGGAGGAATACGTCAGCTGGAGGAAGTTTCTGGCCAATGACAGACTGGACGCAATGGTATGTGCCTGTCGGTCAACGATCTGCTCGGCTCAACGATCTGCTCGGGGTCCTTGCGTATGTCGTCGGATAATGACGTGTCGTATTTTGATTGCTGTAGACTTGTGATCAGGCACTGGAAGCAGAGCCATTCACTCCATACATACAGATCTCTTTCTACGGCTCTGTTTGGAAGTAGGCTACGCTACATTCCTAATTCTCTCTTTACTTCACAAATATTAGCCTATATTTTGGTTGCTATTTTTTTTTTCATGAACTCTCGAAAGAAACGGAGCTGTAGCCTACACGTGAACAATTTCGTCATAATTAGCTATAGCTAGCTAACGATTTCAGGGTCGTTATGTAAATTGCAATGCAATTTGCTCGGTAACAGCTAGCTAGCTAGGTAACATTCGCTAACATTAAATGACAGTACTAACGTAATATCTATATTCGCCAGATAATAATGGCGTTAGTCGTATATATATTATTTAATATTCGTATTAGAATTTATTCCCATATGCTATAACTGACTTGCTAGCTAGCTGGATATCAACCCACTTACTAGCTAGCGTCGCACTAGTTATCGTTAGTTAACTTAGCTATAACACTAACATCACTTGTGTTTAATGCTAGCTCATGTTAATATTTGGTATTGATGCATTATATTTTCTGGTTTTCCATTTGTGACACTAGGGACATAACGTTACGTGTGTAGCCCCAGCCATGGTCCCTCTTGTTGGGGAGCATCCCAACTAGTGCACGGATTGCCCGTCGGATAAGCGGAAGTCTGGCTGGAGATCCTGGTCGTCATCAAAATATTTGGCAAGGGTGGGGACATTGACAATGATCCTGCCATAGGTTGCAAGGCTCTCTCCCTAGAGACAAATTTCCCAAGTTAATACATATACTCTGCCTAACTTCAGTGCGTCGGTCTATTTGTGTAGTATTGACACCTAGTGATTCAGATTGGAAACTTAAACGAGGAAAACTACATTAGGAGTTTGTAAATGAATACAGTGCTACAATGTGAATGAACAGCACAATATGATGAAAAATTATTTTTTTCATATACATTTAAGTTTAATGATATGTAATGTTAACCAGTGTAGCTAGCTAGTCGGCTGTATAAGACAACCTACGTCGGTGCTGACAAGCGCAATTGTTCTACGAAGAGAAGCCCTCCTCTTCACCCCAGCTCTCCGGATGGCTTGCTTTCGTCGGATGCCGTTTTCAATAATGATCCGCCGTCTTATTCTGGCAGCAGCCCGTCTTTTCTCCATTTCAATGGAAAACCACCCCAGAAGGAACAGCATCGCCACAAATATGGCTCCATTTCTACTAACTGCGTAGCCAGTTGTTCACGCTTTGGTAAACAGCGCGGAAATAATCAAAACACAGACGATTGCTTACAATGCAAAGACAATTTATTTTTTGTCATTTACACCTAATGCATGAATTGTCATTCAATGGAAAACTCGCGCACTGCAATAGACGGACATTTGAGTTCTGAAAATGCGCTTCAGATGTCATTACAATAGCTACAGCTCTCTAGGCCTACAGCCTGTAAGTAAATAGAAAAAGTTCAAAACCTTGTTAAGTAAATATTGCATTTATAGTTTTTAACAGCCTAGGCCAGGGGTTCCCAGACCGGTCCTGGGGCCCCCCTGTGTATGCTGGTTTTCGTTGCAACCACAGTTGCAATCCCAGAATTTTAACAAGCTGTTAATTTTTCTTAATTAGGTGCTTTTCATGTTTAGAGGAATTATTCACCCTCTTAAGCCACATTATGTCAGAAATAGCTATGGATGCCATGTAGAATAAACACCCCATGTTCATGTTGTGCTTATTGTGCTATATTGCAACAATAAGAGGTTACAAAATTATGTGTTTTAACTGATTAAATTAAGGAGTGAAGTGAATCAATAGGCTCCTAATTAGGTTGTTGAATACATGTGTTTAACTCATAATTTGTTCTTTAAGCTTATTAACACAATGCAGGTTTGGCTCGTTGTCATTTGCTTTGTGTTTGAATTTTTCATTATCTACCAAATGGTTAGTTTTAGCAGCCATGTGTCCACACTTTCACCAATTAGGAGCCTATTTATTCAAATCAGTCTTTAAATGAATCTGTTAAATAATTTTCTTATCTCTTTTAAATAATATAGCACAATAAGCACAATGTGAACATGGGGTGTTTATTCTACATGGCATCCATAGATATTTCTGATATAATGTGGCTTAAGAGGGTAAATAATTCCTCTAAACATAACAAGCACCTAATTAAGAAATTAACAGCTTGTTAAAATTCTGTGATTGTTGCAATGAAAACCAGCATACACAGGGGGGCCCCAGGACCGGTTTGGGAACCCCTGGCCTAGGCTACAGTCCCTGGGATTCGCCGTGCATAAGGTTTTTCCGATAGTCTACGGTTAAAAAATGGAGATAGATTTCACCGTGTTAACTGAATTTTAGCCTTATCCTTCGTCCTTCATATTTTTTTAATTACAGTGACCACGACCAGGCTTCCATACTCGCAACTTATTAAAACCCAGCTGATTTCACCTGTTATACCATAAGTAAACAAAATGATTTTAAAGAGAACAATTAATTCACAATTCATTTTAATGTCATTCTCTGCATGTGCGCTTTAACCTCATGCTGGAGCAGGTCTGTTTCACTTGCTTTAAATTGCACTTTTCACGGTCTTCCCGGGAAAGTGGACTTGTTTTTCTAGCATTAAGCTGCTAGTAAAACGCCTTGGTCACATTTACATAAGCAGGACATTATAAAACAAGGGAAAATATGCGTGGACCTCTGGGTTGCCAACCTGACAGCTTTATTGTGTCATCATTAAGGCAAAATATGTTACGATCCTGGGGAAGGTTTGGACCTAAATGCACGACTGGGAGGCAGATTCAAATAAGGGGTATTTATTTAAGTGTTGGGGTAGTCCCAAAACTGTACAGGAAAAGAGAATACACAGTATCACACAGGGTAAGTAGCTGAACGTCCGATACGGACTGCTCCAAGCCGGAGCTGGACTTGGAACTCCGGAACGGGTTCCAAGCTGGAACTGGACTGGACAGGTGGTGAACGTCACACCAGGGCTGGACTGGAACTGGACCGGGAGGTCCACTCAGGAAACGGGTACAGGAACGGAACTTGTTCCAAACCGGAACTGGACTTTAATGGATGGTGAACTTCACACCGGGACTGGACTGGAACTGGACCGGGACAACTACTCAGGTACTGGACAGAAAGCAGAGGGTAGTTAATTTTGGAATTTAGGTAGGAAAAGGACCGGGAGGTTCTCACAGAGGTACAGCGGTAATACAGGTAGGTAGCCGGCGAAACTCGGCAGAGCTGGGTGGTGTGGCGTAGCTCAGGTAGGTCCGGTTGGAGCTGGCTGAGTTCCAGGGTTCCCGGAACCGTAACCGTAGAACGCGGGGGGTAGCTACGGCCGGACAGGAACAGCTGGAGGGTAGCCAGGATTGAATTCCACAGCGGGTCCTACGCGAGCTGGAGTTGGAGGTACCGCAACACACACACACAAACACGGGGAACAGACACTGCTACGGATGAATGGAAGCCGGGACAGCTGGTGGTTAGAGGGAGACAAGTTAGCTGCATGCAAGACAGAAAACGTCAGGGGAGAATAACTACCCAACAAGACACGGAGGGACATGGCAAAACCGGGAAAACGGACTGGATGGGAACGGGACGTCACAAAATAACTGTTATTAATCAATATGAGAATGCAGGTAATGCACTTCGGATAAAGCTTGAACTTCAACAACTTAAAGGGAATGGGATATGACATTTTGATTGGTTAAACGCCAATAAGACAAAGCCCTAAGATCGCCAAGATAGAGCCCAATGAGTTATAAAAACAGCAATTCAAAAATGACAGCCACTGTTATAAAAGCAGTCATTTGAACAGAATCCTGGAAATTCAATTGTGGAATAGAAGGCATGGAATACCCCCTTCTTCCCATAGCCACAGAACCCTTTAATGTCTTTGTAGGTTGTATGACAGTCCACACATTCTGAGACCTGGTATTCAACTCGATATTCACTTCTGAATTCTTCAGAGTGACGTTCCCAGTTGACACAGCCTGAAATCACATTTAAAAATACAGGGAAATGTCTGATTTAAGAGTGTTAGACAATGTCTGAATTCATGGAATGCATCAAAAGTGCACATCATACAAGATGTTAATGTACAGTACCCAGTGTATTGCCATGAACATGCAATAAAAAAACAAATTATGCTTGCATAATAAATAAATAAGCTCAGCATCATATAGAGTAATAACATAGTGATTTACAAGGTAAATAAATAAATATATTTCTATGTAAAGGATAGAACTTACTGTCCAGCCAGGCCAAGTGAGCTTTTCTTTTAAATACTGATGCTCCAACAATGTCCCGGAACTGTCTGCACACCAGAGACAGTGTCTGCAAAGCGCTGTCTCCAGCATCGTGGACTACCTCTAACAGAATCTTCTCTAGTAGGTCTTTGGACAGCTATGAAGTAAAAAAGAGCACAAGAATTTAGTAACAAAAGGTCCAAGCTTTGTCTTGGTCCTGCATTTAGACAGAGGATATTGGCTTGGTAACTTAAAAAAAAAAAAAAAACTTTAAAGGTAAAAGTGTACTACCTCTTCGATGGACCCAGTCGGTACTGCAACACCTTGATAGATAGAAAGAAAGAAAAAAAAAATGTAACTGTGTAGTGTTAAGGATAAATTTGAGTGTGTCTAACAGGCCATTTATTGATGTACAGCTCCATCTGTTATTAATTTGTAGTCTATTTGGAGTGTACTACATTGGCTTAAAGGTCTTTCTGTTCTTGTTTTCAATGTATGTGGCTGCTGTCTGCAAACTATTTTAGTTCAGAAGTACCTGCAACAATTGTGGAAGACTGGGCAAGCCTTTTTGTTTGGTAAAAATATGACTTTTCAAATAATGTGAACACATTTTATCTGATTATTCCTTATTTACATATATATATATTTAGAATACCACACTGCTTTTTGTTTTATCGTTCAATTACTTCAGTGTGCATGTAAACATAGTTAGACAAACATCTCCAAACTGATAACTGTTTGGTTTATAGATGTGGGTGAAATTGTTACATAGTAATGGAGTCATTTCCCACTGTTGTCATGAGCATTGTTTCGGTGTTAATTATAGGTTGATGAAATAATGATGACAAACAAATATGAAACCTCAAACCATTGGTGAGGCAAGAGTCCACAGCATCTGCACAGTTCTTTCTGCAGGACTTCCTCTTTGCGTAGCTGTGTTCATCGTGAGATTCTGTCTGTAAAACAATCATAGCAATTATCTTACAATAGTTCTGAAAATAATAATATGCCTATTTTAGAGAAGCAATGTACAAAGACTTCATCTCACGAAGACTCACTGCAGTGATTTCCTTATAAGTTCTTTTTGGGGGGATGCGGAACACTGGAGGGACATTGGCACACACAGTTGCTCTCCCTTCATCTTTAAAATGGGCAAACCTTTTCCCATGTCTGAAATTGAAAGGTATAAGTGGAGATGTGAGGGGTTTGGTTAAAAAAACTATATCCTAGCCATGTACTCCACATACAGTTAAAATTCTTACAACCAAAAATGAAAGGAATATTGCCTACCCTTCAAGCTGAAGGTTTTCAATCAGGACCACACACCACCATCTTCTCAAAACAGGCATGTCGTGCTAAACATAGTAATTCATAAGCCAGTGAAAAAAATAGCAGTTCATTTTAAACAATTTTTTCCCATGTTGTGACTTGGCTGTAACTAACACCTACCACAGTAAAATCAAAATGAGCTCCCATGACTGTGTACCAGGCAAACTGTAAGGAGAAAAAAAAACTTTAAAACCCAATGTTAAGCTACATGGCAAAGCCAGCAGCAACTGGAATTAATCAGCAACCAAATTGGCAATTGGATATTACAATTTACCCAAGGTTTTTACACCTTCAAGGTCACTCAAACTATTTAACATTTGTGCACCCACAGGTTGAAATGAATATCTGTCACAAATTAGCTATCAGAAAGAGCAAAAACTGAGCACACAGAGAAAATAAAGTCCAGATTGATGTACCATGATCATGAAGATGCCACAATCATTTCCTTGTGTTTGCGCTGGAAGTCCCTGTTGAGAGACATAAAGGTCTGAGGACAGTTTCACAAAAAGAAAAATTAGGTATTTTTGAACAAACATAGAATCCATAAAAAATACCTCTACATCCTTTCCCGTTATTTCAGTCCACAGTCCAGGGACAATTTGCTGTGCAAGACTCCTGATAAATAAAGACAAAAACTAAATGTTCATTTAGCTATTTCAGAGTTGCTCTTTAAGCAATCATGAAACTAGAAAAGTACTGTTCCCGTAGAACCTGTGTGGGGTTGCTCAGAATTCTAATTGAAGATATAGAAAAGCGAGAATGAAGGAAAGGCAGAAAAGATGAATGAATGAAACAAAAGAACATGCATGGTTGCTCCCTGCAATCCCACTAATAACAGTCTTGCTGCACATGAACAGAAGTGGCATTACCAACTGCAGTGTGTAGCCAATCTTACAGAGAACACCAGTGTAAAAAGGAAGCCTACCAAGACATACATGAATGAACAAAACAAATATGATTACTTGGAAATTCATCGGTCAGTCAGGGGAACATGACTGCCTGGGAACATGCCTGGAACATCATAGGCCAGTCAGGGGAACATGACTGCCAGGGAACATACAGTATTTATGCTTTGTACAACCTCAAGAGACTGCGAAAGGGTTCACTTCTGAAACCCCCTGCTCTGATTTTGTACTCTGAATCCAGAAACAGAATCTCTTTCTGGAGTGGCCTCATCACCTAGAGGGAACATAAAGTCTTAGCATAAGTTAGATCAAAAAAAATCTATAAATAGAAAGAAGAGTTATGATATACTTAAACAATAACTTACTCGAGGTTGTGCTATATCATGGATATCGGAACTGCTGTGATTCGGTTAGGCACAATGCGATCACAGCACTTCCGATATCCATGATATAGCACAACCTCGAGTAAGTTATTGCTTTTATACAACAGTACTGCAGCAGCCATTAAGAAATCAGATGCCAATTTCACAGTTTTAGTGTTTAAATCAGATAGATTACATTGTTTTTATCTCCGTGCATTCATGGATATACCAGTTCATATATCATGAATTTACAAACAGTTTGTAACGGGCTCGACCAATCTCAATGCGTGGTCGGAACTCTATGTTGTATAAATATTGACACAATGTATTCATAACTTACACAGAGAAGATAGTGGCCAGGGACCCACAGTGGAATCACAATGGCTTCTTTTTTGTTAGAATCCACCTAATACAAACAATGCAAGAGATTGAGAGGTAGATACAGAAAGTGATTTCATTATACTCCTATGGCTTGCACAGATCTCAATCAAATAGAGGGCATTTGGGATGTGGTGGAATGGGAGGTACGCAAAGTGTAGCTGAAAAATCTACAGGAACTACATGATTCTATCGAGTCAGTTAGGACCAAAATCCCTGAAGAATGTTTCCAGCACCTTGTTCAGGCTGTTCTGGAGGCCAAAGGGGGCCCTACCCAGTACTAGATGGGTGTACCTAATAAAGTGGCCAGTGAGTGTAAATAGAATTTCAGTTTTGACTCAATTAGATTGTAAACAATACATTGAACTTACTGGAAGAGCAATCAAAGGATTACAGTTGGTTGGTGGAAGCCAGGTTGGGGGCACAAACAGGTCCACGACAAATACATCTTTCCCCTGGAAGACAACAATACGGGATTACTGCAGTTCAGGAAAGACACTTCTCAAGGTAGTTTGCACAGAAACATGTAGTTTAATTTTTTTTAAATAAATAAAAGGGTTTGTACTTGAATACACAAATGAAGCTGCTATAACTAAAGGTAAATACCTGCAACAGAGCCATGTCAGAGACAATTCTGAGACATCCATTCCCCACCTGTTGATTTAATTTCAAAACACTGCAATAAGATGCTTCATGCTTTAATCTCTATGACATGGATATTCCAATCTGGAGACTTCCGGAGGATAGTTCAACAAGGAATTATTTATGAAAAACAAAAGCCACATTTATTCCTGAAAAAGAGGCTAAAAAGCATGATAGTTAAGCACATAAGCATAATATGGCGCTGACGCTTGACTAGGCAAGGACGTTCCATTTGCCTAATGAATTTGCCTCAATTCCTCTGTCCTCATATCTCATCTTTCCATCCTTTTCTCGCATCCTCCGTTGAGTGGAGCTCAGATGAAATAATGTGAGGAAAGGATGCAAGGAGTGAAAATAAGTGATTATAATGAACCCCAGGTCTCTATGATATACAGCCGCTCTTATTGCTTCCTTAGTTCATACACACCATGGAGTCCATATCCCTACTTAGGCTCAGGGTCAACATGTTCTGTCGGGTGAGGCAGGTTGGTCCATCCTTTACGATGAGTTCCCCCTCTGGCCTGTTTTCATCCAAAATGTAACTGAGCTAGAGATGATGGAGAAAGAGACAATCATACCCCAATCCCAAGAAAAAGAGAGAGAAAAAAGATAATATAAGTAGGAACAGTATGTAAAATGCACATAAAAGCAGAAAGCAGTGATTTGTAAATTCTCTTTAATTATATTTAATATATATATATTGGGGTTTGTACAACAATAGAGTTTTGCAAAATACAGAAAACAAGGAAATATGCATAACGCCCACAAACCAGTTGCTCCTGAATGGGGTGATGACCTTTAGAGGTCCATGAGGTCCTGCAGGGTCTTAGGTTGGTTAAAATGGTCAGCACCTCACATTCTTCCCCACATGAGGTGTTGTTCTCTTGATCCATAGTAACTGTAACAAATAGAGATAATTCACATATATTCAAAAACTGTCAATTTAAGACACATTAACCATCACACCAATATGTGTACTTTTCCTTTGCCCAAAGACAATGCTTTCTCTAATAGTACGTCCTCATATGTACATGCAAGGAACTTGACTTAAAGGAAACACGATGGCTGTGTGACAAATATATACTGTAGTTTGACGCTGAGTAGTGAACACTTACATGGGGGATTGGAACAGACCAAGTCATGTACGTCAATTACGACAGGAGATGAGATGTCCTCTGATGAAGACAAAAGACAACCAATTGTAAATAATGCTCAAGCAATGGCATATTTTAACAGTTCCAGTCAAGTCAATAATATGGCATTGGTAATCCTAACCTGCATAGCATCTCATAGCATTATTTATTATGGAGATTACCTTTCAGTTCACGCCTGATAAAGGGCTTCAGCTGTGACACATTTGTCTTCTGGGACAGCACAGCCCCTGCGCTGTTAGTCAGTGTTGCCACCCCTTTCTCAGTAACTGAAACCACTGTGTAAGGTCCTTTCCAATTACTTTCCAAACGCCCTCCTTTGCGACCTTCCTTCCTTTTATTGGCCTTGAGGACCTCATCTCCATCAGCAATTGCAAAAGAGGTGATGTTCTTTCTTTTCCGTGTTTCAAAATCCCTTTTTTGCCTTTCTTGGGAGGCCTGGATGTTCTCCAAAATCTGTACATTAGATTGACCAAGATTCAGCGCAAATGAAGCTACACAAAGAATGTCAAACTTACTACTACAATAAATATTATCACCTTGGCATGGATTTCTGCCATTTCTGTAACCCTGTCCTCCAAGTTTTCCTCTTCTTCCACAACAAAGTCAACACCCATTTGGGTGGCACCAATAGCCCCTACAGTGCGTGGGTGCCGTCCAAACATTGCGAAATATGGGGTGCACTTTGTTGATCTCTAAAAAAAAACAAACAAAAAAGCAACAGCATTACCTGCAATGCTTGTCTGATTGCATTTACAGTAATACATTTTATACATAATATATATTTTTTAGTTAGTTATAATATATATGTTTTGTTGCACTATTACCTGCTTTGAGGTGTTAATAGCAGATACAACACTTTTCAAATAAAGGTCCCAGTCAGACTGATCTTCTCCACAGTATTTTGCCAAGGAATTTTTAATTGTTTGGTTTGTACGCTCAACCTGACCATTTGATTGTGGGTGGTAAGCAGTTGTAATGCAATGCTTGATACCCAATGTTTCAAATATCCCACGGTTGACCTGCAGACACACCAATAAAAGCACATATGAGCTACTAAAGTATTCTTTGATTATATTGTATGACAGATTTACTCTTACAGTAAGCAAATATTATCATTCCTTACAATGAAATTTGACATTGCATGTGTACCTCATTAACAAACTCCCGGCCTTGGTCCGTTATGATTCGGTCCACTAGTCCAAAGCTCAACAGGACATTGACAATCTTTTTTGCCACTTCAGTGGATGTTTTATTGGCAATTGGCTTGGCAACGACCCACTTTGTGAAAAGATCTGTCATTGTTATAATGTACCTGAAAGATAGGTTGCATGTTTGCACATTTAAATTATATAATTATACAACAGTTAGTTCCAACCACACATTGTGATTTGCCTAGAAGCACTGCAGGAGTTTTGATATCCAGTATAACATCACTCGTACCTCATCACCGGCCAGGAACACTCAGCTTTGTTTACATTCTAATTGATACATGGCTGGAAATTTTTTAAAATTTTTTAAATGGAATTCTGAAGAAGCTATATTTGTTTGGCAAAACCAAATGAACAACAAAATTATAATCTGTTTTCTCAATCATTACTTCATAGATATATTATAGGCTATTAGAACTGGTTTATAAATGCAAAATCACACTCTAGGTTGTACTGTTATACTGTGCAGTGCCTACAACCAAATCACTGCGGCCTTGAGCCTACGACAAAATCACAGCCGTGCTTATATACAGTATACAGCTCTTAATCCTGAGCAATATCCAGCCTGCAGAGCAGTTTACCTCTTGCCATTTGAAGTAATAGGTAGTGGTCCTATTAAATCGATTCCCAAAACACTCCATGGAAGGGTCACTTTGATGGGGTGCAGGACAGGACTCACTGTCTTCAATAGTTGACTATGTTGGCACTGAGGACAAGAGTCAACCTGCAAAATAATTAAGGAAACAACAATCTTTCATAATATATCCTTTTTGGTATCCTTTCTGACTTATGTAAAAGTTTTGTCAAGTTGTTTCACCCATTTCTTAACATCTGCTTTGATGGTGGCCCAGTGGTAAGATGTTATAATTTTCTCCACTGTCCTGAATCTTCCAGAGTGTCCTCCTGTGGCGGGGCTATCATGGCACTCTCGTAGCACTTTATCCCTCTCCTCAACGTTCATTACTACAAGTCGCAAGTTGTCATGGAACTTGTAGTACAGCAGGTTATCTGGAAAGATAAATAATTTATCACAATTGTATTAGTAACATTTAATAATGACCTTAACATGTTGAGTAAATACAGAAAATTGCACACTCAAATATTTAGTCAATAGAGAGAATCCACTACTGTTGAGATCTGTGGCTGTACATAGCATAGAATCTCACCTTTTACTAGGTAACTCTTTGAGCATTTTCTTATAGTGGCCTTCCTGCTCTCAGAATTTTTAGCTGAGAGTGTCAACGGGTGATATTGACCACTCTCAGAATAGTGCTGGATCTCCATGTACAGCTGAAAATTCTCCATCTCATTCCTAGAACCAACAGGAATTAAACAAAAAAATTCTAAACTGAATAGGACACTTGCATGAGTGGTTGTATACCATTTGTCTTTGTGTTGTTGCAGGGTCCGTTCAGAGTACATGCACACGTGTGTATGTTTGTGTACATATACATTTTAAAAACAAGCCCTTGAGACACACTTAGTTCTTCCTTTATATTCAAGTCATTTAAGGTGTTCCCAAAATACATACATAGCATATGGGCAAAGCAGAGCCCATAGTGTGTGTGTTAGGAAGGAGAGCTCTGGGAGCAGGCAGGGATGAGCCTCTCTGGAGAACAGACTGAGAAACTGAGAATCCTGGCCATAGATATAGAACCATAGATGTGATGTAATAGTAATTTGGTATTCTGAAATGGAACCATTTGGCATCCATCTTACCTGGGTACAGTTCAGAAGCCAGATAGCTGATGATTGGCTCAAAAGATATTGAACCATGGTTACTGGCCACCATCTTACCTGGGTACGGTCTCAAAGTGTGCCACTAACCTACGACGCATGACTAATCGATGGTTCTATATCTATGATCCTCCCTCAGTCAAGAGAAAGCACACACTCATGTACATCTCACTCTGAAGAAAGTACACACATTATAACATTCAATATAAATGCGTCTGGGAAAGAAATCAAAGTGGGAGAGAGGGAGAGAGGGAGGGAGGGAGAGAGAGAGAGAGAGAGAGAGGAAGAGAGAGAGGGAGAGAGGGAGGGAGAGGGAGAGAGAGAGAGAGGGAGGGAGAGGGAGAGAGAGAGAGAGGGAGGGAGAGAGAGAGGGAGAGAGAGGGAGAGAGAGGGAGAGGGAGAGGGAGAGGGAGAGGGAGAGGGAGAGACACACCACCTAGTAGCACCATATCAACTGACACGGAATGTTGAGCGTAGTGATGTCACAAAGCCTTCATTACCATCTGTACTGTCATTGCACCACTATTTTCATTATACAAATTGCAGCTTAACTCACCTCTCTGATTGGCCATTATGAATACCTAGCAACAACCAAGTAGCACCACTTACATGTAGAAATGAAGCTGAAGCTTTTAATTTAAATTCTCTGATGCTGAACAGAGAAACAGAAGGAGAAAGCTAGCTCAACCAGTTTCTTCACTGAACTGTACTTATTTAGTTCATTTATAAAAGCCATCTATTTTAAAAGCCATCTATTATCAATAGAAATCATACAGTAACTTTATCTGAAGACCACTATTTCACATAAAGCCACTTACCTCAGAGATCTTCACCCGAAGTCTGTCTTGTCTTTACCACAGAAGGTACAAAAAATGGTTGAATGAAAACTTCCTGCGTCAAAACATTTATACATGTCAAACTGCTATATCAGAATATTTAAAATACAAATTTCTATTATATTTAAATTATATACATGTAATAAGTCAGTTTGTAATTTGCTTATAATCCAGATATTTCATAAATTTTGTTAAATTACAACCTACCGGCCCACAAACAGTCAACAGCCTCTTACAGGAGTTTGACAAAATCAGCAGAGCAGTAGAAATCTTCTCATCAAAATTGCCTCAAATCACAATGATCAGTTTCGGCAGTTGAAGTTATACCCAGAGTGAGCATAGTGATCTATGACTCCACACAGCAACATGCCATTGATTGGTTGTTAAATTGTTAGTATCAGTAGCTCGATAGTTCAATGGATTTGCAGGAAAATGGCCATATTGATTTATGACAGTCTAGTTTTTTTTTTGGTCTCAAGTTTGTCCTTACATTTTAAATAATATTGATTCTGATTTTCTTCTTTGCTTTACTGTTTGATTTCTATAATTATAGTATTAATACTTCTATACAATATTACATTAGTAATTTGATAATTGTATTTGACAAATTTCATATCCATAAATTTAAAGTTAGCAAAACTTTAGTAGTAGTAGTACAATGTATTAGTGCTTAGAAGTCACAGAATGAAATCACACACCAATTTACATACATCATGCATCATCAAATAAACATTGATCACTTTTGAGAAAGAAACACAGTGGTAAATCAGACCAATTTCCACATCAAAGAACAGCAATGCTGCTAAAATTGTAAATTTGTGTACTATTTATAAAATATTTCTGTAATTATAGCTCCTGGTTGTTTGTGTATCTGTTATTGTACTCACATTGTTCATGTATTCTTTCCTTAAAATGTGAAAAAAGTATAGGTGTATTTCAGCGTAAAACTTCTATAATTATACTTTGCATGCCCTATTTTTTTCACATGGGACATGACTCAACACAAAAACATGCAACTGATTAGTCATTAAAAAATTTTATTTTTTATTGAAAACACACATAACGTACAGAAATTATATACAAACACAAATTACATACAAATGTACAAGTCAATAAGGGGTGCAACAAACCAAAATCTACAAATACATCCCATGAATGGTAGCCCTTGATATTCTCCAGAATTCGGATGGTGACCTCTGACAAAAAAGAACAAATAACAAACAAAAATAAATGAATACCATCAAAGACAGATATACAGTGCCCTCCACAATTATTGGCACCCCTGGTAAAGATGAGTAAAAAGGGTTAATTCAACCGTTCGGTGAATTAGCTTAGTCTCACACTGAAAAAAACCAACCTTTAATTGAAGTAAATTTATTCTGAGAAATAAAAATCCCTCATCAAGAAATAATTATTTTTAATAAAACCACGTGTGCTACAATTATTGGCACCTCTGCATTTAAAACTTTGTACAACCTCCCTTTGCCAATAAAACAGCACTGAGTCTTCTCCCGTAACATCTAATAAGGTTGGACAATACAGAGCAAGGAATCGGAGACCATTCCTCTTTACAGAATCTCTCCAGATTATCCAGAGTCCAAGGTCCTCTCTTGCGCACTCTCCTCTTCAGCTCAGCCCACAGGTTTTCAATGGAGTTTAGATCAGGGGACTCAGATGGCCATGACAGAAGTCATGGAGTTCATGATGCCATGTACCCTAACAAGGTTCCCAGGACCTTTGGAGGAAAAACAGCTCCACAACATCACAGAACCTCCACCATACTTAACAGTGGGGATCGCGTTATTTTGCGTTAAATAACAATAAACAATAAAAATCTTATACACAATAAAACGGTAATAAATACAATAAAATAACCAGATATAATCTAGTGCAGTCTGGTGGGAGGGCAATATTGCACATTACAACATATGAAAAGTGCGGTTCACAGTACATTTACAAAATGGATGGCCTGGTGATAGAAGCTGTTGCTCAGTCTACAAGACCAAGCCCTGAGGCTCCGGTACCTTCTGCCAGACAGTAGCAGGTTGAACAGTTTGTGTGCTGGGTGGTATGGGTCTTCAATGAGGAATGATTCTGTGGGCCTTCCCAAGGCACCGAGTGCGGTAAATGTCCTGGATGGCTGGAAGATCCCTGCCAATGATATCCGAAAACCTCTGCTAGCTGGTCCGCACAGTCTCTGAGGGCCCGGCCTGGGATGCCATTGGGCCCTGGTGCTTTGCGGGGGTTGACCTTCTTAAGGGCCCTCCTCACATCGACTGTTGTAATGGTGTATGAGTGGTTGTGTTGGCCCATAGCAGAGTCCCTGGTAGTGGGGGGGAGGGAGGGGGGATATTATTGCGGTGCTCATGGTAGGGGGAGGGGGGGGTTCATGATAAAGGGAGGGGGGGGGGGTAGGCAGTGTCAAATGTCATGTGCCACTTTCTTTATAGGGTTATTCAGCTGGCAGCTTGGACAACTTTTAACCTTCAAAATAATTGAAAAGAATTAGTTTATGTAAAAAACCTTTAGTAAAGTGATTATTCTTTTTTACATTTTACATAATTTGCACCTTTAAAGAATTGCTAGCTTACCCACTCGTCAGTGCCAGTCCACCTGGTTTTCCAGAAGTAATTCTAACACACACACACTTTGTACAGTTGACTGTTTGGCATGGTGTCCGTAATAGTCATGGCACGGTCTCCCTTGCAGCATGGTCTCTCTCTCCTCAGGGGTCATGACAACTGGCTTGGGCGTGTCCTCCTCAGTGTAAAACAACTGTCCACCTTAAACAAAAGGCAGAAATCAAAACCACAACTGAAAAAATTTAAATTATTGAAAAAATTACATTAGTTATTACTGGTAATATATTATTTATTTTATTTACTGATTGATAATAGACATGCATTTATTTATAAATATTTATTTACATTAATTTATTTTATTATTTTTGATTGATTTTATTTCATTAGCTAATTAATTTATCTGACCAATGAATCTTGAGTTGAGTGAGTTCATACTTTTTAGTTGTGACTTACAATATAAATTAAGGCAAAATGAATTAATTAATTAATTTGATTACAAAACTTGAATTTACATGTTGACCTTACAGGAATCACTGAAATAATCTAATACTTAAAGGTTTAGTTTATTTAAACCTATGAAGTAGTTTGTAGTGCAGCAAACCGGTGAGGCCACAAAATATTTAAATTTTTCGCAAAAAAACCATTGTTGAAAATCAGTGTTCACTTCCCTCCCATAATGCATGTTAAATGTGTCATATGTTCTGCACACGTGACACACAAAAACCTCTCCCATCGGGATGAGAGAATGTAAGATTTTATATTTTATCGCGATGGAAACACTCAAGATAATTTTATCGTGGTGAATTTCCATTATCGGGATAATCGTGAATATCCTCACGAGTGACTTGAAAAAGCAAAAAAGTAGTTAAAAGTAGTACTCTTTGACTCTATGCCACAATGCCAGTTGGACTTTATTTTATTTAAAGAAGAGACTCACACAACGCTGCTATTTTTTTTATTTATTGGGACCTTATAATTTATGATTACCTTATTTAAGATTGTTTGATTGTTTTGTTTTTTTGCATTTTGTTTTTTTCTGCTGTCCTTGCTGTACCTCCGTCTGTGTGATCTGAAAACAAAACAAGTTATTTATTTACTGTGCATTTACAACACATAACTAATTGAACCATGTGAATGCTTGGATATCAGGTTGATAGGTAGATTTTTTTCTTTTATTGTGATTACCTGCTGGGTGTTGGCGAGAGTATGAATCTGTCCTTGTTTGTTTTTCACTAAAAAGGATATTCACAAATTGAATATAGTATTATTTTAATATAGCGTCAACAAAACTGTCTAAATTAAGCCTATAATGTAATGCTCGGGTATGTCCACCAGTCGGCCCATATCATTGTATATGCACACGAATGTCCTATTTAGAAAGTATGTGGAATTATCGAGATCAGGAAGACTGTAGAATTAATTGTCGTCACGAAAATAGTTTTTGAGAACATTATGTTTCCAAAGACAAAAAATTATTTATTTGGGCATAAAATAACTTTGGGGTTGGATGCAAGGGCAACGATTCGTTTTTACAAGACATACAGGTGGGGTTTCCAGATTCTTGTGAATCGGGAGATTCTTACTGGGAGAACCACATACAGAAGCATATTCTTATCGTGCAGGCTACATAGATCAACAGATTTAATGCAAGCATTGTAGGCCTATGGCAGCTAGTCCTCTAGCTACAGTTCATAGTAAACTGGCACGAACAGCGCCGCTGTAAAGTAGGCTAGTAACGTTAGGTAGCGAGCTAGGCTTCTAAAAATCGATAGCTAACGTTACTAGCTAGCTAGCTCACCGCAATTCAAACAAGCGTAGCTAATCCCGCTTCAGTTGTAGCCTACATTTTCAGTGGGTCAGCTATTGTTATTTGGTATTATTCAGTTTAGTATAACCTAGTATTTTAGAAGCTAAACTTAAGCATTAAACCCCCAACATATGACCGTAACATTCAATAATTACTTAAAAATTAATTGCGATGTGTTCTGTTTAATATTATGCAGAAGGTTCGCTGAAATGACACCGCTTTCCTTTTTAAACTGGCAACGGCAGGAACGCTAAGTTCTTAATGTGTCATTCAAAGGTCTAGAGCAATCAAAATACGACACGTCATTATCCGACGACATACGCAAGGACCCCGAGCAGATCGTTGAGCCGAGCAGATCGTTGACCGACACCTGCAATACCGGAGCAGTGCAGCCTCAGGACCACGACAGTCTCAGGTCCCTAGTTTTTTGCGACAGCGCCACCTACCGAATTGGATGATCGTGACATTGCAACCATAGCAGGACCGCAGTTTTAGCATGTCATTACATTACAATTATTTGGCAGACGCTTTTATCCAAAGCAACGTACAATAAGTGCATTTTGAAGGTCATTGACGCGACTACAAAGCAAATCCGACAAAGCACAACTTTCTCACAGCGTAGGAGCTATCCCCAGTAATAAACATGAGTAGTACACACAGTCAGTTATACATTCTGAACTATAAAATAACCAAAAACACAAGTTAAATAGAAAACAAGCAAAAAACAAGAAGCGAGTACTATAGAATGGCCCTATACAGGTAGTTTAGTCGAGGTGGAGTCTGAAAAAGTGCATTTTCAGACCACGATGGAAAACAGACAGTGTTTCAGCTGAGCGCAGCAGAGTGGGGAGTTCGTTCCACCACTGGGGAGCTAGGGTGGAAAAGCTCCGCAGTTGGGACGAGCGGGAGCCGTTAACACAGAGGGAGAGAAGTGACATATTATTATGTCAATAATAAAGTGTATAAAAAATTAGACCCCTGGCTCCAAAAATACCATAACTTTTGCATTAGATCGTTGTTTTGTTGCATTATTCAATACTGTTCATGATTTCAGCTGTCCTTTTCGCACTAGATAGAGGTCATCAAGAGCTTTCATTTGACACAGAGCTCATTTTACCCCAAGCTCATTTTACCCCAAAATGCATTTATTTTATGAGGTAAATACAGTGGCTTACAGTACAAACATGATGGGAATCATATGCTATGGTCTTTGCAGCCATTAGATCTCTTTCTCTCTTGTAGGGTTCCTGAGACTTGTAGAATATGCCAAGGCGCAGATTTCTCACAGCCACCAATGGTGGTGTCCAGACGAAAACGCAAACATCTATTATTTTAAGCTAGTACAGCTCCTGTGTGTGTTCATCTCTTTAAATAAGATGGAAGTGGTTTCCAAGTGAAAATATAATGAGAAGTAATATTTCTGTTGCACACAGTTCAAACTAAGGTTCAAAATGAACCAAATTGTAAACGCAACATGTAAGTGTAGCGGGTGTAGCTCGGCTAGTTCGCTAGTAAGCACAGTGAGGTGCAGTAAAGCGAAGGCCTTGTAGCAGGTTACCGTGACAACACTCTCTGGCGACGCAACCCTCAGGATCAAAGTAACGACGTTATCCTTAGCTATCGGCGATGTCGTCTTTAGCTGACTGGTAACGCGTTAGCTTGCGAGTGAGAGGAGCGGGGTTCAAATCTCACCTTGGACTTCTGAGTAAAAGTAAGCTTCTCTCTTTCTATACGGTTACATAGGCCTAACTGTTTCAAAGATTTTACAGAGTTACAGTTCGTATAAAGAAATCAGTCCAATGCAATACATTAATTCATGGATTTCCATGGGGATATGTATCTGTAGGTCAGTTACCTCCAAAGAACAAGGGGGGGAGGGGGTTTAAAGCTCCCAGCATTGAGCATGCCAATTGCATGCTTTCTCAAGACTTGAACAGCTGTGGCATCGTGACATTTTAGAGTGGCCTTTTATTGGCCCCAGCAAAAGATGTGCCAGTGTAATGGTCACACCCTTTTTAGTCAATTTCTGGATATGCCACACCTGTCTGGTGGTGGATTATCTCATTGAAGGAGAAATGCTCAGTAGCGTGAATGTAAATAAATAACTTTTATTTTGCGCAGGGAAGTACATATCAATTATAATATCCCACATTCCCTGAAAAACGTTAAATCAAAGTGTAAAATCTCCAATATCATTGACTGGAACCATTTCTTTGGCCCTTGCCTTCAGATGAAATGGCAACAAAAAAAACAGTTTGGTAACCAAACAAGCCTTTTTATCTAAAGCCAAACTAAAAACACCTCCATATTTTCAAAGGCTCCACTTCAATGTTCCCAACAAGCCCATGCAAACCAAAATGGCTCTCGACCGCTCCGGGGCACTGCTGCGCAGTGAGTCAGTCGCCATTCTACATTCAGCCTCATCGGAGGTTCACTGTTGGGCCTGGTTTCCTGTTCTGAGAGAGAGAGAGAGAGAGATGCAAGATGCAAGAATACAATAGAAAACAAAATAGAAATAACATGTCATTGACATTTGACTTTTCCTGAGCCTTCAATATTCAAACCCCAGATTGTGAAGTAGGTAACAGCAGTACCTACCAATTGAATGGTCTCCCTAATTTACAGAACGGGCAGTGAAAGTTCTTGCAGCATGTGGTGCATCTTGTCAGTGGCAAGGATTGTCCTTTTTGTATTGTTATATGAATCTTGTAAAAGCGAAAGCCTAATTGGTCAAATTGAACATTTAGAGTTCATTTCACTGACATAAATTCAGCCTAGTACTGGACCAAAAGACATTTTGAATATTCTGTCCTGGATTGAGCTTAATCTGTGTCCGTGAAATCACTTCATACAGCACATGACAGAATCTAACACATGTAAGTAGTGTAAGCCTATAGATGCAGAATACATAAAAATACCCAACATGTCCAAATGAAGTACATGTCCAAATGAAATACAAACAATGTCCAAATGAAGAGACTGGCTGATAACACGTACTGTGGGGGTAAACGGGCAGTCAGCAGTTTAATTATTAAGATTATTTAAACTTAATTAAAATGGTAAAACAATTAGTATTAAATAAACATTTACATTAAAGACAGTACTGCTGATTTAATGTAGCTTGTGCCCAAGCATCGCTATGTGATGCCAAAGGTAGCCTTTTGCGTCGTATATTGACGGTTGTGGCCACATAATTTTTCTTTGGTTGTGGCACTTCAATATTATGCTTTTTTATGCTTTTTTTTCTTCATCTGGTAGAGAGTTACGTGAACTCCTGTGGTCGGGCTCGCCCACTATCTTAACAGTTCGGGCATGAGCCCGAGTTACATTAACTCCTGTGAGGTTATGTTTAGGGGTTGGGGGTGGGGTACGGGAATCACAAACTCAGAAAAATCAACGCGCACACGGCGAAGACTGAGCGGGCATGCTCGCAGTCGGTTATCATGAGCAAAGCCTTCGCCATAGTAGGAAATTCGCAACCGAGTTCGTCAAGTAATGACGCAAAAGGCCTCCTGCGTCTAAAGGATGACGCAGTAGGCTGCTGCCCAAGCGTCACTTGATGACGCCTTGGGAATGAGACCAGGCTGCACACTTCGACTAGCTAGCTAACGTTAACTTTGCTGTCCAATTCAGGACCCCAGAATTGTTTTTAACGTTAAACAAATAAAACTTGATTCACATTCACTTTTGTACTCACACTCCGATTGTCGTCCATCTTCTTGTTTCTCTTGGGCATGCGCAGGACTCCAGGGTCCTGAGACTGTTGGGTCCTGACACTGCACTGCTCCGGGGCACCCTTCTCACTGGATGTGCATTCCCTAACGTGTTACCACTTGAGACACTTTTGAGCCAGATTCTTTTGGTTTACGCTGTTTTGCGCTGACTACAGTAACATTTCAAGATTTGGGCCACAATCAACCATAACATTTAGAAAAAAACAAATGTATCAGTTCTCATCTAAAATAACTGGTTTTAGTGCTTTGTTACCCTTTAACTTTCGCAGTTCAATACAAATGAAGTTAAGGCTACAAAAGGATATTGACATCACATTGTGACTTATTGTATTTCAGTGAAAACAAGGCACCGACTTTCTCTAGAGAACAGATGCTGCACTGCAGTAAACTGGGTGACCAGATTGTAGCCATGAAGTCATTGACAAGGTAAGAGTTCTACTTCCTCTGTGGTAAAACTGTAAAACAATTGAGATCATGGTATCACGTCATCAGTTATTTGTTTGCTAAACAGTCGCCGATTTCACAATGACTCACTGTCACAGTAGGCTATATTGCATATCTCAGTAAAAAAACATTTTCAACAAAAACTCCGTTATTCACACATACGAAACACTGTCGATAATAAAACGAGCGAAGATAAGCCTGCCATTAAAAGTATTGATATCAAAATGAGGCCAAGTTACAACAAACAATAGGCTACTGGCTATCTTAGCTCACACAAATTAAACAAGCTCTATTGCAATGCAATGCTACCCAATGTTTCCTAAATTATTTCCTGTAACTTGGCCCTGTGTTTTTTCATCTTACAATCTGAAGAAAATTGTAATTCAAACTTTGTGTCACATGAAAGTGTCAAATGGCAATCATTTATAGTGGAAATAATGTGAAATTCAGCTGTTTTAATGACTTTTTTTTAAAATGCCTGCACTATAGCCTATGTTTGAACATATGTCTGCATGCAGTGCTTTGGGTGTGTGATAAGCATGTCATGAATAAAATTATTGTAATTATTATTGCCAATTTTTTGGTCGGAAAATTATACTACTTTACTTATTTGGGTAAACTTTATCTGACACGCACAGTATATTACTGGGGAAAACATATGTCTGGATATGGTTGTAAGATTCAAAATTTATTTAGTAGGCCTAAATATTTAAATATTTGTAATTAGGGGTCCAAGCACGTAGTGCTGGAACCCTATTGTTTTTGCTGGTTTTATTAGGGGCCCGAGCAGCGTAGCTGCTGGTACCCTATTGTATTTGTTCAGATTTTATTCTGTTTTTTTCTCCCCTTTCACCTAAAATTCCCGTGAGCTGGTTTGGCCTACAATCACCACACTTGGCACACTTGTTGGGATTGGCAAACTCTTGGATGCTTTATATTATGACGCAGATTGAACACCTGGTGGCGCTGTAGTGCACGTGACAAAATTTGACATTGACACGCCCACTGCCGACGCCCCGTTTCACCTAGAGTCACAAAATTTGGTATACAGGTCCCATTGCTCATTCTGAACAAATTTGCCTCAAGGACCCATAAAGTCTGCCTTATTCAATTTTTTTCTAATTAGCATTTTTTGTAAAACTCTTAAAATGCTACTCCTCCTACAACATTTGACAAATTGAGATGAAACTTGGTAGACACACTCCTTAGACCATGTCTCATAAAAGATATATTCAGAATTGTGATATTTTAAAAGATGGCCGAAGGACGAGCCAATGAATTTTCACTGGGCGTGGCTTATCACAAAAATGCTAATAATTCCAAAACGATTTGACAGATCGTTATGAAACTTGGTAGGTCTGTTAAGAGTAACATCAGAACTTGACCTCTACAGTTATAACCGAATTGAGCTACGTGGTGGTGCTATAGAGTTCCGAATATAAGGAAATATTAAAAAATTCACTAAAAATCATTGACACACCCACTTCATACTCCCTGTTTTATCTAGAGTCACAACATGTGGTATAGAGGTCCTTCTGCTAATACTGAACAAATTTGCTTCAAGGAACCATCAAGTTAGCCCTATTGGATTTTCCGCTAATTAGCATTTCTTGTAAAACACTTAAAATACTACTACTCCTATAAAATGTGACCACTTTTCATGAAACCTGGTAAAACACACTCCTTACACCATGCTTCATAAAACATATATACAGAATTCTGATATTTTAAAATATGGCCGAATGACGAGCCAATAAATATCCAGTGGGCGTGGCTTATCACAAAAATGCTAATAATTCCAAAACCATTTCACGGAAAGTTATGAAACTTGGAAGGTCTTTTACGAGTAACATTTGGACCTGACCTCTCCAGTTGCAACCCAATCGAGCCATATGGTGGCGCTATAGAGATCCAAATATAAGAAAATATTTAAAAATTCACTAAAAATCATGGACAGGCCCACTGCCGACGCCCCGTTTGATCTGCAGTCACAAAATTTGGTGTATACGTCCCGCTACTCCTGCCCAACAAATTAGCCTCAAGAAACCATAAGTCTGCCATCTTCGATTTTCCGCAAATTAGCATTTTTTGTAAAACACTTAAAATGCTACTCCTCTTACAGAATTAGACCAATTTGCCCCAAACCGGTTCGAGGGACTCAACCCAGATCCCTACATACATGCATTACTTTACTAAGGCCTTTTTACTAATGTTAAAAATTGGCCGAATGAGAAGCCAATGAATTTTGCATTGGGCGTGGCTTATCACTTAAATGCTAGTAGTTCTAAAAACCGTTTGATATAAAGTTCTGAAACTTGGTGGGTTGATTGAGAGTTAGATCAAGACTTGAGCCCTCCAGTTTTAACCCAATCAATCCGCGTGGTGGCGCTATAGAAATACAAATGTTGGGATGGCAGGTATGCCATCCGCCAAGTACACTATCTATGCTTAACAGGCCGTCTACCTACCATACCAACTGTGAAAGTTCCTGTAGCTTAGTAGTTAAGGCATTTGACTGCCATGTAGTAGGTTGCTGGTTCAATCCCCACCTGTTTCCAACTTTTGTTTGAGGCACACAATGTGCACGTCATGCTAAGAATGTTCTTTTAGCATAAAACAAGTTATTTTTATTGCAAAGGCTAAGAAATTTCACAATATTACCTGTTATCTGTTTGAATTATGAAGTCAGTAAGCCAAAACAATCTGATACCGCAACACAAAAGTGTTATTTGGCCTCCACTTTTCTGATAACCTGCTTTGGCCTAGTGGATACAATCTTAGCTTTCCATGTATCTGGTCAGCGGTTCGATTCCAGCTTGGTACCAATGGCTAAGTTAATGTTTGGCAAAACTATTGTGCAAATGCTATGCTTCTTTTAATGTTGTTTTCACATTAAGAAACACCATTTTATTGCAAAAGTTAAGAAATTTAACAGTATCAACTGTTCACTGTTTCACTTGTACTTAAAAGACTTAATGCGCAAGCCCTTACTGGATCGGGTTAAGATACCATCAACAATGGCAAAAGCCCTGATTAGAAACAAATATTTGTATTTTGGGTCACCACTGTCTAGAGTTGTCTACCATTTTGCAGTCTCTGAGTTTGACAAATGCTGCTCATGCCGCTCGGTCCCCGGGAATCGTTGCTTGCAGCTACAGTCAAGCCGGAAAGTCTGCACACTTCTCCACCTTCTCCACGTTTTATTACGTTACAGACATATTCTACAATAGATTGAGTTCATTTTTTGTCTCAAAATTCTACACAAAATAGCTCATAATGACAAAGTGAAAACAGGTTTTTAGACATTTGTGCTAATTTATTAAAAATCAAAATGTAAAATATCATATGTACACAAGTGTGCACACCCTTTGATATGACATCCAAAAGTGAGCTGAGGTGCATTTTGTTTCCACTGATACTGCTTGAGATGTTTCTACAACTTAATTGGAGTCCACCTGTGATAAATTCAATTGATTGGACATGATTGGGGATTGCCAACACCTGCCTATATAAGGTCCCACATTTGACAGTGCATGTCAGAGCAAACTCCAAGCCATGGGGTCAAAGGAATTATCTGCAGACCTCAGAAACAGGATTGTGTCAAGGCATAGATCTGGAGAAGGGTACGGAAAAATCTCTGCAGCTTTACAGGTCCCAAAGAGCACAGAGGCCACCATCATTCGTAAATGGAAGAAGTTTGGAACCACCAAGAATCTTCCTAGACCTGGCCGCCCGGCCAAACTGAGCAATCGGGGAAGACGGGCCTTGGCCAGGGAGGTGAGCAGGAACCCGAGGGTCACTCTGACAGAGCTCCAGCGTATCCTTGTGGAGATGGGAGAACCTTTCAGAAGATCAACCATCCAGGCAGCACTCCACCAATCAGGCCTTTATGGTAGTGGCCAGATGGAAGCCCCTCCTTAGTAAAAGGCACATCACAGCCCGCTTGGAGTTTGCCAAAAGGCAACTAGAGGACTCTCAAACCATGAGAATCAAGATTCTCTGGTCTGATGAAACCAAAATTGAACTTTTTGGACTGAATACCAAGCGTCACGTCTGGAGGAAATCAGGCACCGCTCATCACCTGGCTAATACCATCCCTACAGTGAAGCATGGCGGTGGCAGCATCATGATATGGGGATGTTTTTCAAGCAGCGGGAACGGGGCGACTAGTCCTGATAGAGAGAAAGATGAATGCAGCTAAGTACACCGAGATCCTTGAAGAAAACCTGCTCCAGAGCGCTCTGGACCTCAGACTGGGGCGAAGGTTTACCTTCCAACATGACAACGACCCGAAGCACACAGCCAAGAGAACAAAGGAGTGGCTTCGGAGAAAGTCTGTGCATGTCCTTGAGTAGCCCAGCCAGAGCCCAGATCTGAATCCAATTGAACATCTGTGGAAAGAGCTGAAAATGGCTGTGTACCGACGCTCCCCCATCCAACCTGACGGAGCTTGCAAGGATATGCCAAGAGGAATGGGCAAAAATGTCCAGAAACAAGTGTGCCAAGCTCGTAGCTTCTTTCCCAAGACACCTTGAAGCTGTAATCGCTGCCAAAGGTGCAGCAACCAAGTATTAGGCTAAGGGTGTCTACAGATATGTAACCCCTAAATAACCTATTGCATATTTTCTAAAAACCTGTTTTCACTTCCTCATTATTGGCTATTGTGTGTAGATGTTTGAGGCAAAAAATGAACTCAATCTATTGTAGTATAAGTCTGTTACGTAATAAAACGTGGAGAAGGTGAAAGGGGTGGGGAGACTTTCCGGCTTGACTGTATGTTTATTATTATTATTCCCACATTTGTTACAATTGCAGCAAAACCACATGATAACTTTTGCTGAAACTTTGCACACGTAGACACTGCGACACGACACATGTACAGCGAATTCCAACCCAATTGACCTGATGGTGGCGCTATAGAGACAAAGTGAAATTCTATAATCTTTTGGGCTATAACTTTTGAACCGTGTAGCCTATCTTCAAAATTATTTTTGCCTCAAATTCCTTGGTTCGTGCCAAATAACTTTGCCATTAGGACCAATGAGGTCCGCCATATTGGATTTTTTGCAAATTTGCATTTTGTGAAAAACCTATTAAATCAAACTCCTCCAAGACCATTTGACATATCAACATGCAACTCACCCATTTGTTCAGCGGACGATTCTCTAAAAAAGTACAAAGCGATTTTCTGATTTTCCAAATATCCTGATCGCAGTAAGCCAATAAAAACTGTTGTGGGTGTGGCTAGTCACAAAAACGCTAATAACTCTTCAATTCTTCAATGGATATTAGATTAGACATTTGGTTTCTATACTTGCACTGACCTTCTGAGCCAAACTCTAAAGTATTGGCTCAATAGAATCAAATGGTGGCGCTATAGAGCATAATATATTTTTTTAAATTCATAAAAAATCACCATTATTTTTTTGACATTTAGAACTTGCTGTAGTGATCAATTTCCTCATCTGGAACATATGTATGTCCCATATATGTCGCTGCCATCTTGGATTGGCCGCCATTTTGGAAATGCTATTACCATTTCCCTCTGTCCCGGTTTTGGCCTAACCACAAAACTGACAACTATGAAACTTAGCACCTTAGTAGGAGGTAGTTTAATACGGTCACACGTCAATTTTGGCACTGATTGGCCACTTGGTGGCACTGTAACTGTCATTTGAATTTCCAATAGTCAAACAATCATAACTTCTGCCCCTTTGCAGATAGAGACTTACATTCTACATGAGAAGATGTCTCCCCATGGACAAATCAATTGCTTAGGAGTCATAAGGTCCAACATTTTGTATTTTCAGCCATTTTTTATTTATTGAAAAACCTTTAAAAAACATTTCCCCCTAGAGTGTTTGATATATCAACATGGAACTATCACCAATTTGTTCAGATAAAGGTCCTCTTAAAAGTTACGATAAAGAAATCAGATATTTCAAATGACATGGCTGCATGTAAGCCAATAAAAATGGATGTGGGCGTGGTTTACCACTGAAATGCTAATAACCCCAAAATGATTTGAAGCATATTGATGAAATCTGGTTGCTATACTAGCACTCACATCAAGAGCCAAACTGTAAAGTATTGGCCAAATTGAATCAAATAGTGGCACTATAGAGCACAATATGTATTTTTAATTAATAAATTCATGAAAAATCACTGTTGTGTTTTAAACATTGAAAATTATGTGTCGTGATCAATCACTGGGCAGCCACAGGTTATCTGTTATGGCTTAGTGGTAAGAGCAATGGCTTGGTATGTGGGAGACCTGGGTTCAATCCTCACCAGGCGGGCTCACCATAGGTTACTTTTCTTTTTGATGAAAACAATGCACAGTTTGTTATGCTTTTCACACTTAATAATGTTCTTTTCACATTATTGCAAAGGCGAAGATATTTTAATATATTAACTATTCACTGTTTCACTAGTACTTAAATGAGTGAAACAAATAAAGTTTTAATAAAGTTATTGTTTTTCCTGCCAAATTCTTCATCAAAAATGCTCCATACCCTCAAATAATTCTCACCATACAATACAACATTTGCAATGGCTTTGTGGTTAGTGATTGCCTTCGATGTGGGAGGCCCAGGTTCAAATCCCACCAGGTACCAAAGGTTGCATTTCTTTTCGACAGCACAACATGGACTTTCTTATGCTTTTCATATCTACAAATCTTATTTTCACATTAATGGGGTAGGAAACACTAAAACACATTTTTTGAGTTAATATCTAAGCATTGCCTCAGATTGAAGGTCTCTCATGAATGTCTCCTAAAATTATTCAGTTTACCCAGAATTAACTGAAGGTGGTGGTCTGAAAACAGTTTGACCTTTTACACATATTCATGTTTAGACACTCATGTCATGCAGCTAAATGTGTCTCACATATACCTTCCGAGACTCGATTGTAAAAGGAAACCAATGTAACATGATTACAACAAAATTATAACCTTTTGCTTGGACCCCGTTTAGTCGCTGTTTTGCAGCTATATATATTTTTTTATCTGTATTTATTTATTCACCCCCCCCCCCCCCCCCCCCAACCTTTTCTCTAATGCAAATAATTGTATGCTTATTGGTATAAATGTCTGTTTGTAAATGTGAATGTTATATGCGCTAGAAGAAGTTATTTTTGCGGATAATAAAGTATTCTATCTAGAAAGGTGCCATTTAAAACTTAATTTTGTTGTAATTGAATTCTGTGCGTTTACATGAGGTCAGAAGGTACGGAAGTTAATGTTCTTCAGGCTGATATTCGGTCATTGTGGTTATTTCTGTAGGAAACCCTGAAAAAGTGCCAAATTCTTGGTGCTATGCCCCACCAAGCCATAATTTGTAACAATAATACGTGCTATGCCAATTTTGTGACATATGGGACAATTGGTAAATTTGATTAGCCCTGCGTGAAATAGCCTAGATATAACATGTCATTTATATTATACCAGCCAAATGAATACCTTTTTTCTTATCTCGGCCAAGTTAGGTTTATCGGGCCAGATATGATGAACTAGAACTGGCTCAAGTTGTAGCCTATTGGCCGGAGCGATACGAATTAATTGCTTGATTGGTAATTAAGAACTATAGGCGGAAACAGGTTGAGAGTAATATCCGTATAAAGCTAAGGTCTATTTTACGGCCGACATTACACCACTGAGCATTAGTAATGCTAGGATAGCCTGCTTTCGTTATTCTTGTTGTGTTTCGTATTTGTGATCCACTGACTGTGACTATTATCTAGACTTCCTAAGATAATAACTTGCACAGATTCTGCATGTTGAATCTTCAGAAAACATTGCAGACTGTTGGCAACATGTACTGCCAAATGTGACTGTTGGCAACATGTACTGCCAAATATTTGTGCTAGACCACTTTTATGTTCTTAGACCATTATGAGACATGAGAGACACATATTGTGATTTGCAAGGACCTTAACCATACTGCTTTTTTTGTACTTATTATCTTAATTATTTGCTGCTATCCCAATTTCACAGAATACACAATTTAACCGAGTTCTTCTTGGAGGTGAAGGAATTAATGAGCTGCCCCTGGACCAGTAACCTCACCCAACAATTGTTTACAAGTAAGAAAGCCTCTATTACCATAAACTCTCATTATTGTGTTACACCCTGAGACAAACAACACAAGTATAAATACTCGCACAATGCACATTACCTGCTTACTTATGCATTAGTTTAAGCAATAGGTAGGTTTCTATTTCTAGGCGTTAATTTAAGTTCAGCAACAGGTAGCACTGAGGATGTTAAAACCAGTAGATGATCCAATACATTATATTACATTTGTTATGGTCGTAAGAACACATTCACTGTCTTTTATTTTGGCATGCTACATAAGTCAAATGATGTAGCCAGGGGCAGTCCCTTGACTGGAGGTTTTTTTACTCCTACACAAGTTTGAGGGATACAGTGTTTGCCGGTGTGCTGCAAAAGTTTGTTTGGGACACCATTGGAAAGTGGTGTTTTTTTTTTTTTTACCCCACTTCTCATTTATCTTGTTTAAATGTGAAGTCAGGTCCAGAACAGATGGGAGGCATGACCTGTAAGTCAGGCACATGAGGGAGGGGCCAGGTTGCCGAGGGGTAATAGAATAGAGAGGTCTGGAAGGTGTGGAGGGTCTGATGATCCTTTGAAGATATAACAGTAGGCTAGCATCAAGGTTTTTGAAGTTTATGGGAGCTGATATAGATAACCAGTGGAGGAAGATGAGAAGGGGAGTGACTTGGCTGAGCCTGGGGAGGTTGTAGATCAGGTGAGCAGCAGCAGCATTCTGAATAAGCAGAGGTCTGTTGGCAGAGGCAGTAAGACCAGCAAGGAGGAAGTTGCAATAGTCCAGATGGGAAATGACCAGTGAGTTTGGTTGAGTAGGTGGTGAGGAAGTAGCAGATTCTCCAGATCCCTATGCCCAACACATGTTCTCAGAGAGGGACAGTTTGCTGTCCAGTATCACTCAAGACCTCACACACACTAGTATTGAAACGTATTTCAAAAACCGTTTCCGCTCCTTAAAGGGTAAGTAAACCCTAAAACCACTTTTCTTAGCCGATTTACTGATATATTTGGACATATCCATGTGCTAGAGATTGATCCTGTTGCAAATCGCGACATTTAATCGCAATGTTTAGCATCATATAGAAAGAGTAGTGTATTTTGGTTAACTAGTGCCATGGTGGTGAAACGTAGGCTATTGCAGTTGTAATTTACTATTGGCTGTTGTACAGTATATGTTATGTAGCAGTACATGTGATGTCACACCAACTGGGTGCTTCTGGCCACGCCCTTCCACCTTACACTATAAATGTATATATTTTTTCAAATCCAGCAAGTTGTGGAGAGGAGCATGTGCGACAGGCTAGAGAAATGATAGCATAGACCAATACAGTTTACCCGTATGAAATTACGGTTTTTCAACTTTTCGAAGGCAAATGGGCCCATAAGGTTATGATCCGGGAAATCTAGTCTAATACTTTTTTTTTTTTTCAAACATTTCTCCATCAACCTGCCCAGGGATTGACTACAGATGAAAATTTGCCCCATTGGCTAAATCTGGCACATTTTACATTAGCTATGTTTTAATTTACATTGCCCCTTTCTTAAATAAATAAACCTAAGCCTATAATTAATTTAATCGCAGCAATCACATTTTCTTTCTCCCTCGTGGCTATTCTCTCAATTTGTGATGCAATGGGAAAAGCAAGTAGCAGGACTGATCTAAAAATGCACTTTATGAAAACACAGTTTTTCAGGCATAAGGGCAGCTCTCTCTATGTGATGGGCTGCATCCCAAACTACACAACTACACAACCCAAAGTTCTACCAAAGTCCAGTTGTGCTTTAAAACTGTCAAATCCACACTGTCAGGGGTTGCGAAAATTTTTCATTAAAAATCCCTTGGAGCAAGGATTGAAAACCCTTACCTGTTTTTAGCCGTAAACGTGTACAGGATCAGTTGCCAAAACCTGTAGAATCATTTTCCATTGGTGGTAGCCTACTTGTGAGTTCCACTGGAATTTCAACCATCTTCACAGTTAATTCGACAGTTGAATATATTTATTTACTTTATTATTATTATCATATTTTATCTCTGTATTATGGCTGCCGATTGCAGTTCACGCGAAAAATCGATCCATGTTTTTTATTTAAAAAAAATGTTTTCAACTGTAAACGCCACTATGGTTCAAGTAATGTGTACGGGTAGATCAAGGTAGTGAAAACCTCAACTAAAACGTTGCTGAAACTAAAATCAAACCAAGTCTGCCAGTGTGTACGAGGCCTAAGATTCCTAGCAGATGAATCGGGTGACACTGCGGGTCCTGTACAGGGTGAATGATAGGTCAAGCAGGTGGGAGGACTTGGCTGAAAATTTCAGCATCTAAGAGCTTTAGGTGATGGTTTGCCATCCAGTTTGAGATGTCTTGTAGGCAAGCTGAGATGTGGTATCTGATCCCTGTATCTGTTGTAGGATGGATCTGCATACTAAGTGCAATGCCAGTGGTATGCTGTTTGTAACACGCGAGAACACGCTTTTGGGACAACGTTTGACTTATGAGGCGCAAAGGAAATCTACCAAGTTAGTGGACAAAAAGCTGTACAGCATGCTGCCTAAGGTGAGTTATAATTTGAGCAGTTATAGGTTATAACGTATTATAGGTTATAGTTTGAGTTATGCATTTGAAACAAATTGGAATTAAACAAACATAAGCTGGTTGAATTTTGTTTGAACATTGAAATATACTCAGAAAGTGAATTTATTTGGTTTAATTTTTCCTTTATTTATTCAGATTAGTTTATTTGAAAGGCAAAATAGATTTGTCTTTCAAATAAACTAATCTGAATAAATAAAGGGTGCATATTACAACCATAAAACTGAAGCATTTTTTATGATTTAGGCCAGCAGAATCTTATCTGTTAAAAAAAGTACATGTATAGGTTTTATGGCTTATATTAAGCTCTTGAAATCACACAAACTGTTTAACTGTGATCTGTGAACTCTGAATGAGCAATGGTGCAAAGAACTGCTTCACCACAGGGAGCTGTGGAATACCCAGTAAGACACCATTTACGAACACCCCTGTCACCTGATGACAATGTCGAGAACAGCGCAGTTGGTATTGAGGATAAGTGCCAAAATGTATCAAGGATAACTGGCAGAATGTATCGAGGAGTTAGTGGTGAGCAGTGGCATAGCGCAGTTTGTCAGGGCCCTCCACAAGGTTCCCCTGACATTTTTAGTGTAAGTTAGCTATTCCAGTCTGTAGGCTAAGCCTGCAAGTGCAATTGGAAACTGATGCACATTCACAACAGAGAAGCAGTGGGGTGGGGGTGTGTTTCTCTGTGGGCAGGGTGTTGATTTTCAAAATGTTTTCAAAACATGTTTTGAAAAAGTTGCTTTTCCAGTTTCAGTATTCATGTGTGGGTTACATAGAGTGAACTATTCTTTGAAAATGATATCTATGCAGAAGCCACAGCACAGGTATTGTTAAAAAGAGCTTAAATGCCATGGCAACATCAGGAAACTGGACAGAAGGGACGACCCTTACAAAAATATAGGCCTTCTGGCAAATGTGCGTCAAAACTTTGGTATTGTTGGCCCGGGTTTGCAGCAAGCTCATATTTTCACATTTCACATTTCAATTTGCTTTGTGGGAACCGCCATTGTTGCAAGAAGTTCACCAAAATTTCACCACTACTGGCAATGTTTGGCAAACCTCTGGCAACATTTTGTGGAAAACAATTTAGTTTGTGGAAAATGCGTTACATATTAGCTACAAGTTTGCAGCAAACTATCCAGTTTTGTAAGGGAGGTGCTTTAAAGCAGTTCAGCAAGATCTTTAATTGAGCCCCTTATTCTCTTTAAATTCCAGCCTCAGTGCGTTACGAAAAGACAGCCTGAATCTGTCAGCTACTAGCTACCTGTGATTGCGTTTCCTCAGTCAATGTGGAAGCTTCGCTGGTTGGAATAATTGTTACTTTTTGTATTTTAGCCACTACTGCAAGATGTTTTACTTGAGAAATAAACCACATAGGCTACTCACTCTCTCAACTTGATTCAGCAGTGACCAGATGATATAACTGGATGTAGAATATAAGAACATATAACAAGAACAACATGCCATTCAGCCCGTTTAGGCTAGTCATTTAGGCTATTCTACACTGCATGGAGCCAAGGCTTGAACACCCCAAGGGCATTTGCCTCCATTACATGCTGTTCCATGAATCAACAAACTCCTTTGACAAGCAAACTAATACTTGCTGATATCAGGAAGTATCATACTTTTCATATCTTGTAAGTTAATCAAAAAGCGCTATACAAATAAAATGTAATTGAATTGAGTAAGTTGCATACATAGAAGGTATGACATCTTCATGATGCAATACTCTACTGAATAATCCTTTCCAACATAATTTTAAGCTGGCAACATACTGTATTTCCCAAATGGCACCCTGATATCCTAAAAGCTGTGTTTTCTCATTGTTGTCAGAGCCTGGTCAAGTAATAGGACTTCCAAATTGCCATAAGAATATTATGTTCTGCTTAGTATGTTTAGCTACCAT
Source organism: Synaphobranchus kaupii (assembly GCA_029718625.1). Taxonomy (NCBI): domain Eukaryota; kingdom Metazoa; phylum Chordata; class Actinopteri; order Anguilliformes; family Synaphobranchidae; genus Synaphobranchus; species Synaphobranchus kaupii. Next base: position 17,266,013 of record CM056393.1, read on the forward strand.
GTGATGGTAACTGTAGTTTCTGTAGTGTAGGATCTGGATTTTTTGAACCAATATGGTCACACTCCGCCCTACACTGCACTGAGTTTGGAGAGAAGGAGCTACAGATTTAATTATGCATAATTTCTAGATATTTATACATTATTAAGAGTTTGAGGGTTGCTCGAATTAAAAAATATAAATGCGTACAATCATAAAATATTCATATGTGCTGCATTTGTGAATCTTCTCAGTTGCATTGGGAAGCCAATACAGATTAAACACATCAACGCTTCTTATTACTCCTCATCTGGCATCCTTGGTTTGTCCCTTTCCTCATTAGGCTGCTCCCTGGGGGACCTCACGCGAGCTCGGGCACTGTGCAGTGGTGGGGAATGGAGGGATTCTGAAGAATAGCAGCTGTGGGGCAAAGATTGACACAGCTGATTTTGTCATCAGGTATGAAATTGCTTATAATGGAGTCAACTCACACTGCTAAAAACATGTTAAGAAATTTGGTCTTCACCCAAAACAAAAAAATATAAAACAAATATTGTCTTTTACTACAGCAGATGATAATTCAAACACCTAGAGCAATACCCTGCTGGGAAAGATAGAGTTGCTAAGAGTTGGACAAATTGCCACTGATGATGTAGATGAGAAGAACTCTGTTCCTGTTTAATAGGAAAATTAGTGTTACATCAGCATTCATGCTATCAACTACTTGTCAAAGAATCAGTCAATCAATAATGTACACGTGTGGCTACCTTTTTCAATCAAGCAATTTGGTGATACTACGGCTGTCACACTGACCCAAATTCAAATTTTAAAATGTAAAATACGTATTCGTTTGAATAATTTCAAAATCAACAAATTATTAATTATGGTTTAATGCTCAGGTATGTCCACCAGAAAGCCATATAAGTTCTTAACAGGAGATGGATAGCAAAGAAACCCTATATTGAGAAGATACATTCAATAAACCTGCCAGCTAGGTTTCGGAGTAGAGATTTGTTCTTTACAATGTAACGTTAGTTGCAAGTGTTACAGTGTTTCCCATAGCCTAGCTACAGTAGCCTGCCTATGCATTTTACTGTGGTGGTCCACAGACACTGCAATTCGGGGTCTGGATGGTTCAGGCAAGGTGCCGGTTCCGTGAGACTCATTCGACTGTTTCTCAGCTGTTTAATGACAAAACTAATAATCTGTGTTAGTAGCTGGCTAATACGTTTAGGTAAATTACCAGCTGGTAATTAGAAGGCTACACATCTGCAATGTAGAGAACAAATAGTAGGAGCAAGACCAGTTTTTATGGGGAAATTAAGATTTACTTGTAGTCTAGAATGATACAATTATCCTCCAATAGAGTGCTACAGTTTATAGTCCTAAAACCTCGACGTGAGTTCGCATTTTTGAACCATGGGTTCCCTCATCAAATTTTCTATGTTTTTTCCCATAGGGTTTTCGATTTATGCGGAAAATAAGGTCTGGGGTTAATGTAAGCCTAAAGGAGTTTCACGTTTTTTTTCTACGACAGAAATTATACACATTAATATTATTATAATTTTTTACATTTGTTTCAAATTTTTCCCTGGTTTTTTTCTCCCAATTTGGTAGCCAATTGTACCCTAGTATGATTGAATTCCCAGTGTAGCAACCGCTTACAAATCACTGCTACACAACCCCATCAGCCGGCTGTAGGAAGGAAGCCGCTATGTGCACGACGAATCTCCCCACCAAGTCCCTTCCTCCACCCTGGGAGTGGCCGCCCAATTTGCCCCTCCCTCAAGGAACCGGCCATATTTGGATCTCACAGATCCTAGGGGGCGAACCCGGGCCCTCGGTGTGCAACTGCATCGACTCAAAAGTCGATGCTTTTACAGCTGCGCCACCAAAACCGTGAATTTTGAAGCTGTTATGTGAATTTAAAAAGTAAGTTGCTAACAAGTTGCTGTAGCGTATTTTAACTACAACAGTTGTCGGAATAATTGCTTGTCATTACGTCAAGCAGATCCTTGGCCGCTGTCTAGTGTAGCTAGCTAGCCGTGTCTCGTGTTTGTACTTCTTTCAAACGTTTCCACGACAGTTTTAGTCTCACTTAGTTTTCCAGTAAATTCTAGAATATGAATTAATGCTATTTTAAACAGGTATTTGTTAGCTTGCTAGCGAGCTAACCCAGTGTTGTAAGCAATGATACTGTGCAGTGTTTCTACTGCAGACTGGGTAGGCTAGTGGTGGTGATGTGACGTCGGCAGAATGTGATCAATTGTTGTAGTTTCCTTTAGCCTTTAACGTTAGTTTGCTCTTATATTAATTGCGTGTGTGGTTAAAAAATCGCAAAAAGTGTTTTTCTTTGTGGATATTATCTTCATGAACAAAACCTGTGAATATCATAAGCCTATGATTGCAACAGGGGTTATTTTCTTAATTTATCCAAAACCCTATGTGAAAAAAGCATTGGGAATCTGCCGAGGGAGCCCATGGCAGAAACGTCCGAGTTGGCCTACAAAAATGCGTCATCACTGTAGCACTATATAATGACGGCTCACCTCAGAATGCATGACGTCAACTTCCTGAGCTTTATTGTTTTTTTTTTATTTAATTTTTTCTCCCTGTCAGTGTTTTAAGGAAAAGGTTGTTATTAACATAATAAAATATTTAAAGCATGTGTGTCAATTATGCTTTCAGGTAAATCTGGATTCCCCATCTTAGTCCTCAAGCACATTGCAATTATGACACTGGCACAGATAGTGTACTAACCAGTTTTCCGATCACAATGGCTGTGTACCAATCAGTCCCTATCTACTGCGTCCTGTCTCCTGTGTACAGTGTACTGGCAGATGTGTGCTGTTTAATGTGCACTGTTTAGCCGCATGTGCAGTACGCAAAAAATATCCTCAATTCTATTTTTCCAACCGTACTGTGGAAGTGTTGTAAGATGGCACATGCACATTGCAGCTGAATGACCTTCTATAGTGCAGTCTGTAAGCATTTGAGACAGTGACACAATTTTTGTTTTCTGTACTCCAGCACATTCAAGGGCCATGACCGAATATGATCACCCCTTTGTGTAAAGGGGACATGACGTGTGAGGTTCGAGGGGCCACACGCAGCGAGGGGATTCTAAAAGCTCATAGAGCCACTGAGACAGAGAGACCCCGTAATTAAGGGAAATAAACTAATTAACACAATTACCCAAGTTCCCACTCTTGACTGGAGGAAAATAAACAGGGAACTGGCAAAAAAAGGGGGGAACATAAAAGAACCCGGATAATCGGGTGAACGGCACATAGGCACGTGCGAGAGAAAGCTCGGTAACCACCACGAGCTACAACCGGGATGAAAACGATGCGTGAGTGAGAGACTGCCTAGGCGGTAAAACCACAAGGGGACTGAAATTAGAGCAGATAAAAGGGAGGAAACGGTAAGAGAAAATAACTCCCTTGCTCTAATGGGAGAAGACTGCTTGCTGCAGGAAGGAAATAAAGTGGTCTCCAAGTCCTAACATCTACCGGCCCAGTGCGACATGCAAAACATGAAAACGGATAAAAAGCCCTGCCTCTCAATAAGGGGAAACGTACGTGAGGGCGAACAGAACAGAGATCTGATGTCCTATAGGCTAATTTTACCGACTCGTTATCACACGCAAAAAATGTAAAGGAATAAACGCCCGATCTCCCAGGAAAGAGAAACATTTTACAGGCGAGTGGAACAGTGAACCGCAGTCCCATACCTTTAGTAGCACAATGACAAACACAAGATAGGTAAAAATTAAACGCCCTGCCTCTCAGTAGCGAAACGAGGAGACCCCGGAAATGGGCGAACATAGAGAAGTACGTACAATGAGGCGAATAGAACCGACAACTGTAGGCCTATAGGCTACTTGGACCGGCTCGCTGTCACACGCAAATACGTAGAAGAATGAATGCCCGGTCTCTCAGTGAGTAGAAACCAACAAAAGGCAAATAGAACAGAACTGCTGTCCTATACTTCTACGAGCTAAGTGACAAACGCAGAACCTGAGAAAATACATGCCCTGCATCAGTAAGGGAAAACGTACAAACAGAAACTCCTCTAGCTTAACAGGAAAGAAAGCAGACAGAGAGGAGAGGGAGAAGGAAACAAAGATATAATAAGACACAAACAGAGACGTGAGAGACAGAAAAGGCAAAGGGTCTTAGGCAAAGAGAAAAAGGAAGGACCAGGAAGCGGTGACTGAAACTAGCATGAAAAAAAAAAAAGGAATTCAACCCTAAAGCTCAATGCATAAAGGCAAGTCCCGCAAAACTCCAATTAAACAAATGGGAGCAAAAATGGTTTCCTAAATTACCCAAGACATATGCCTTAGAGCAGGGGTGTCAAGATCCGGTCCTGGAGGGCCGCAGTGTCTGCTGGTTTTTGGTGCGTTTAAGCACAAGTGATTAATTTAAGTCACTAATTGGCTAAGAAGTCCACACACCTTGTTCTCAATGCTTTAACTGGGTGCTGATTGAAAGGAAACCACAAATACCTGTGACACTGCGGCCCTCCAGGACTGGAGTTTGACACCCCTGCCTTAGAGGCTCTGAAAAACATGGACAAAAACACACACCCAGCAAACAATGAACAGTACCCGAACAGTACAAAAAAATTCGAAATAATACCAAACAATATAGAAGCCCCGGAAGAAGGAAAAGGTGGCTTATATAGCTCTATAGGTAACCACGCACAGGTGTGGACGCTTAGAGGGAAGCTCCGCGATAAAGACGGGGCGGAGCAAACATCCACTAAAAGGGCAGCGCCCTCGCGTGGCTACCGAGGGAAACGACCGCAAGGGATAAAAATGTCAAAAACCATGACACTTTGAGGGCGCACATTTCATTCAACTTCGTCAAAAAGCTTTTGAGTAGGCGACTTTTTCTCACAAATGGGGGCACTTAAAATCCCAGGATGAAACCCTTATTTCCGGGGTTTTGTTGAGGGGATTCAGGAGCACACTCATCTGACAATTTCAGTAAGTAAACCGGAAGTAAAAACTACAACTTGTAGTACAAGAGCGGGACATTTACAAACTACTCTCTTTTTATTTTTCTACACGTTGTAACCATCGTCATTAAACTGATTGATATTCTCAATAAAAAAACAGATAACTGATTTTTCCTCACTAGTTTGGAAAGAGTTTTGCAGGATTTATTTCGCACACTGCTTACAAAGTGAGGGGAGAGGGCCATAGTAGACAGAGGTCTGAGTGGACAGGGGGCAGGGAACAGGGATCCTATTCGGTCACAGGCAAGGTTCTCCAGTTAGGTCCAGTTAGCCCGCGAGAGAGATTGAAACCCCCACAAGAGAGGTCCAATGGAAAATTAAACAACCTACCTCTACATGAACCCAACACGGAAATAAACACATAATGTTCATGCATGCTAAACAATTGAATGGATTCAGTATATTTCCTGTGAATTTAGATTGATAAGTTAGATAGACGCCGTGACAAAAATCTCACTTCTCATTAATTCTAGCGTAGATTCTTCTAGTTAGAGGAGTTGCATCTCCCTGTCCTGTCACAAATGTAGGCCTTTTTGTTTAGCTAACATTAGCGCAAGGACATCGAATGAAGCCCGAAAAATTATTTTGTATAAACATGTTCTGCACTTGGTATTATAATTATTGTGGTTGCAAGGGAGCCGATAGTCATAATTCTAACTCATGTCATAATTCAGCCTAATAATTTTCATTATAAATAGACTTATAATTGAAATGTTATAATACCAACATAAATCGGTAAACATTAAAACAAACTTAATGACGGGCAAAAATTGACTGATTTTTTTCAACCCCGTCTGTCACGTTGATGGATTATGATTTATTCTAGCGCAACCACTGCCCGGGACTGCCTCGGGTAAAAGATGACTGGTAGTTTGCATGTTCTCGTCGAGTTCGTGTGGGTTTCCTCCGGGTAGTAAGCTGCTCCAGTTTCCTCCCACAGCTAATAATGCAGGTTAGACTAACTTTGGTGGAGCAGGGGGGGGGGGGGGGGGCAGGTGTTTCTGTCAAAGAGAACGCATACTCAGTCAACCTACACTGTATAAATAAAGGTTAAATTAAACAAATAAATCTTCAGGGGATCCATGCTCATTGCCAATGCAGGTGTGTCTATTTGTCTGCTGCAGCTAATTACAGGAGGTCAGCGATAGTGAAGTCAACATTAAAGTCCTATGACCTACTTTTCTTCCTTCTGTGTTGCCTTTTCCATTTAGCCTCTTAAAGGCAAGTTCCAATGGCATGATTAAAGTCATGGGCGGTGGTAATCTGCTGTTTTTGAATGCTACACTAGGCTCAATACCAAGGACATCAATCAAGCTCAAAAGATGATGAGCATCTAAAATATCCTTGTGTGTGCTACTAACGTTTGCTACCTGTTGCTGGTGCTTTAAAAAATATTTTAAATCAGGTGGTTGCTGGGCATTGTAAAATAGCATGTCCTAATCAATCCCTGTGTCGTCAGGCTGCTTGTGCAGTGGTTAACTGGATTATTAAAATTGCGTTGATTTGCAATACGTTTTGAGGCATTTGGGTGGCCCTGAGCAGAAAAGATTTTTCCATACACTTCAGAATTCATCCTGCTTTTGCCGTCAACAGTCACGTCATCAGTAAAGACAAGTGAGCCAGTTCCAGTGGCAGCCATACATGTCCAAGCCATAACACCCCCACCATCATGTTTCAAACATGAGAGAGGGTGCTTTGGATCATGAGCAGTTCCTTTCTGTCTCCACATTTTTCTCTTTCCATCGCTTTGGTACAGATTAGTAAGATGAACGATGTACAGTGCCCACAAAAAAAAAAAAAATGGGTTTTCCAACTGTCACACTGGTCTTCAAAGTCAAAGTGCTTTTATTTATCAAGTGCACAGTATAACACAAGGTCATTCTGAACAATGAAATTCTTAGGACATGGCAAGCAACAACTACGTAGTAATGGTTGTATTCAAAAAATATTAAATTGTTAAAAAGTGTCACAAATAAGGGCAAGAATAACAAAAATATACATAGCAGTAAAACACTAGCAGCAGTTCCAGAGTCAGTAAAGATGGGGGATATGGACAGTAAGAATAAGAGTATTAAATATTATAAATATAAAGTGTAGAGGTGCCGATGGATATGTACATTTTGGGTTCCACAGTCAGTCAGTCATGACCGCAAGAGCAGAGTGCAACACTCTCCCAAAACCAGACAAGTGCTAGCGTCCGGGTTTGGGAGGGGTGTGATATAGTAGGCTACAAGTGAAATACAAGTGAAACATTGAACAGTTAATATTGGAAACGCCTTTTGCCTTTTTTTCCGGTAGTTAAATTATAAGTGTTTGCAGCTACATTATCTGTAGAGTAGCGTAGACTAGGTTAATTGTGTTAATGTGAAAATAATAACAGTCTAAGAAATCAAAAGTACTTAACAGTTGCACATTGTTTTTGTGGAAAATAAGCATGTGCCCTGCTGGGCTCGAACCCACAACTCTCAATGTGAGAAACTGCAGTGCTAACCACTAAGCCACAGTACTTTCTTGGAATGCATGAAGCCATCAGCTATATTAACATTAAAAAACATTAGCATGAAGCGTTTTTATTGGACGATAAGCTTGACGAGCAGGTATACGGACCATACCCTCAAATAATAATTCTCCCATTGGATAACATCGCGACGAAGGCAGGCAGTTTGACAGGAAAATGGGAAGAAGAAGAAGAAGAAGAAGAAGAAGAAGAAGAAGAAGAAGAAGAAGAAGAAGAAGAAGAAGAAGAAGAAGAAGAAGAAGAAGAAGAAGAAGAAGAAGAAGAAGAAGAAGAAGAAGAAGAAGAAGAAGAAGGAGAAGAAGAGAAGGAGAAGGAGAAGAAGAAGAAGGAGAAGAAGAAGAAGAAGAAGGAGAAAAACAACCCAAGTTTGGGGCTTTATTGTGTGGATGTGTGAAGTTGTATCTGAATGCTGTGTGGTTACATGAGGTCAGAACATACAGAAGTTAATGTTTTTAAGGGCTGAGAGTCTATGGTCATCGTGGTTACTTCTGTAGGAAACCCTGAAAAGTGCCAAACTCTCGGTGCTGTATAGGTATGGGCATGACCCACCAAGCCGTAACTTGGCGGATGGCATACCTGCCATCCCAATTTCATAAACTGTTAAATTACATGAAATGGCCACAAGATGTCAGTATATGAACAAAGATGAACGATGTACAGTGCCCACAAAAATTATTGGCAACCTCAATTAATATGAGCAAAAACTGCAGGATTAAATTCACTTTATTGTTTATCAAATATCTTCTATGCTAAAAAAAAATGAGAAAATGATAGTTTAATTGTGACCATTGATCAGAGGAAAAACGATGTTTTGGAATATTATTAATCATTTCTTATGTGGTGTCCTAACCAGGGTGATTTTTGAACAAAAAATTGTAGGGAGTTGAAAGTTGAGTTTTTTGTTGTTGTAAAAGCTGTTATGACAGCCTCACAATTTTAATTTCTTCGCATGCTCTACTGATGCTCTTCTCTATCTGACTGTGTGCCTTTCGATGAATTAACCTACTTCAACTTTCTCTTACAACAGGTAATGACTCAGAACTATATTTTCTTTTCAGACTTAATTTGGCTCCAGTTGACTACATCTCTGATGTTGGTGCCAAGTCCAGCCTGGTCACAGTCAACCCCTCTCAGGTTACCGAAAGGTAACTACATTTAGTACATTTACATTACTTAGTAGTGCTTATGTGGTCAACTGTGTGTACTTGGGGCTTCTGCCTCTTCCCCTGCCCTGAGTTTGCAGACCACTCCAGCCCTGTCCCTCTCCTGGTTCAAGCCCATAATAATAATAATAATAATAAACTTTATTTGTATAGCACCTTTCATACATAAAATGCAACCCAAAGTGCTTCACAACAATAAAAACAAAATACAGAACAAAAGCAATAGAAGAAAAATAGACATAAAAGACAATAGAACATTTACAAGACAATATAAAAGGAAATAAGATAAAAACACTGGTGTGTCTGTACACTAATGTCTCTCTGTACACCAGTGTCTCTCTGTACACTGGTGTCTCCCCAACAAACACTCCTACCACAAACAGCCTACTACCTGCCATCTACTACGCACCGTATAGCCTTTCTCTCTGGGTGATAATATACCTGCCAGCACCGCTGCAGGTGCCTGCCAGCTCCGCTGCAGGACTTTTGTCCCTCCTTCGAGGTATATTTGCCCATGGGTGGGAGCAGCATACAGCCTCCACAGTTTGAATCACTCCGCAGAGTGACGAACCCGTCGGTCCCTAGTCAAACTTTTAAATTGAGCGCCCTACTGGCTTCTTCTTTCACCCCCCTTTATAGAGGACTTTTCAAGTGCTCAACAGATAACAAGCAACAACTGAACATCAGATGAGAAAATAAATAAATAAATAAATAAAAGTTAAAACAGCTTCAAAAAGATAAGTAAGCTTAAAGATAAATAAATTAGAAAAGAATGAAAGAATAGAAAAAAAATTAAAAAGAATAGAATTTTAAAAATAGAGATAGAATGAGAAAAAATACATTTAAAATAATAAAAGACTTTGTGGTACATGGTAAGCGAACACTCTAGTCAGAAATGCTAGGTACACAGGGAGCATTTCCAGTATTTAATTTAAAAGCCTGTTCGAACAGGTAGGTTTTAAGCATTTAAAAAAATATATTAACAGAGCTTACATCTTTAATGTGTCTGGGTAGGGTGTTCCATAGCTTTGGGGCATAATAGAGGCATAAAGGCAGCTTCCCCGCTCGTTTTGTGCAGTACTTTGGGAACTGTTAAAAGGTCGGCACCTGAGGACCGGAGGGCTCTTGTTGGCTGATACGAAATTAGGAAGTCAGAAATGTATGTGGGTGCTGTGCCATTTAGAGCTTTGTAGGTGAGTAAAAGTACCTTGAAGTCAATTCTAAAGGAAACTGGGAGCCAGTGCAGGGTGGTTAAGACATGATGCAACCTGGAGGCCTTGATGCTTTGCCCCTCTGAACTGCATCTTACTATACATACACTACATGGCCAAAAGTATATGGACACCTGCTCATCCATCTCATTCAAAAATCATGGGCATTATTAAACAGCCTCCACTCTCCTGGGAAGGCTTTCTACTAGATGTTGGAACATTGCTGCATGGATTTGTTTCCATTCAGTCAGAAGAGCATTAGTGAGGTCGGGGACTGATGTGGGGCTATTAGGCCTGGCTCGCCTTTCCAATTGATCCCAATGGTGTTTGATAGGGTTGCGGTCAGGGCTCTATGCAGGCCAGTCAAGTTCTTCCATACTGATCTCGACAAACCATTTCTATATGGACCTCTATTTGTGCACGGGGGCATTGTCATTCTGAAAAGGAAAGGGCCTTCCCTAAACTGTTGTCACAAAGTTGGAAATTCAGATTCATCTAGAATGTCATTGTATACTGTAGTGTTAAGATTTGCCTTCACTGGAACTGAGGAGCCTAGCCTGAACCATGAAAAACAGCCCCAGACTAAGGGGTGTCCACATACCTTTGGCCATATAATGTATCTCTGCTTGGACTGCCTATTTTACCAGCTAGTTAAACTACCGCAGACTGTAACCTGCCCAAACTATTTTATCTTTTGCTCTGATAGATTGCTCATTACATTTCTGTTACCATTCTGTTACTATTATACCGAACCGGCCAGTGGAGGATGGGGATCCCCATTTATAGCCAGCTTCCATTGAGATGCATGTGACTAGTGTGGGCATTTTTATTTATAGTGGGAAAGGGGCATAATCAGTATACAGAATCCACAACAGAGACTCTGGACTCAGAAAATGAAGCATTGCTCCACTCACCTCTCCATCCGGATGTCAGAGCTGTATCCACCTGTGTCAGAAAATCAGCAAGTTGGAAGGGAGAATATTCATCTTGCACAGGATCAAAGAAAACCAGAACTCCTCTGTGGCTGTGGAACCCACTCCGACTGACGCCGCAGGAGAACTGAGAAACACAAGAGTGAAATCTGCTTTTACCTGCTATTTTCCTGGTAGCAGGCATCCTTCAACCTCCCAGCCTCCTCAATAAACACTCACACATCTGCAATATCCTTGTCCATGATAGCTCAAAGTAGCATCATAATTCTTTTTTTTAACCAATAATTTTAATCTCTTCTGGGAGCGTCCATCTTTCTTTAGAAAAGATGGCATCCATCCTAGTGTGCGGGGGAACACGAGGATCCTGGGACATGCTCAGACAAAAGCCTGGGTTCTAATATATGTAACTTAGTCGTAAATTCCACCCCGATTGTGCCGCCAACTGTACGTTCCGTTAACAGTCATATCGGCCCAGATGGTGTTCCCCTACCGCCTAATATAGTGTTCCTCAGGGCTCCATCTTGGGGCCAGTGTTGTTCAGTGTGTACAGTGCCCTCCATAATGTTTGGGACAAAGACATATATTTTATTGATTCGCCATAATTTTAGATCTGTAATGAAACTCCCATGTGGTTAAAGTGCAGATTCTGAGCTTTTATTGAAGGATGTTTTATTTTCACCATGTAGGAATTACAGAACTTTCTATACATAGCCCCCCATTTCAGGGCGCCATAATGTTTGGGACAAATGGTTTTACAGGTGTTGATGATAAGTCAGGTGTGCTCAATTGCTTCCTTGGTGCAGGTATGTGAGAGCTTTCAGTATCTAGTCTTGATTCTATGCTTTTGATTGCCTTTGGAGTCTCTCATTGGCGTTTGTCAACATTAGGACTGGAGTTGTGCCAATGAAAGTCACGGAAGCCATTATGAGGCTGAGAAATAAGAAGAAAAAAGGTCAGAAACCTTAGCCTTGAAAGGTTTAAAACGACCTGGTATGTAGTGGAAGCAATCTGTATTTGTGATGATGGGGAGTACATGTTTGCTTTAAAGTACATGAGGTGTCAGGAATGGATTTTTGGCGTTTGCGTTTGTGTTTGTTTTTCACTAATGTGTATTGTATCTTGTCTCTGAAATAACAGCCAGTGTTCTGTGAGTGAGGTGTATATAGGTCTTCCAGACGCTCTGAATGGAGTGTTAAAGGTCTCTCTCTTTGTTACAATGTTGCCAAAGCAGGTAGCAGTGAAATAGATTTATTGGTAATTAAAATAAATAAACATCTCTCTCTCTCTCTCTGCAGCTTTAACGGCCTCTGTAATGAACGACAGCCCTTTGTGGATAAAGCAGCCGCACATGGAAATGCCTACCTGGCCATCTCTCCTTTCTCCTATGTTGTCAGCACTGACCTTTCCTTTCGTATCTTCTACACCATGAAGGAAATGAGACCCCAACAAGGGGTACATTACATCCACCCAGACTACTTATTAATGCTGGATCGCTACTGGCGGAAAGGGGGAGAAATGGGGTCACGTCTCTCCTCTGGGTTTATGCTGATGAGTGTGGCCCTGGAGCTTTGTGCGAAGGTTGACCTCTATGGTTTCTGGCCCTTTGACAAGGATCTGTCTCAGCGGCCCGTGTCCCATCACTACTATGACAATGTTCCAGCCAAACAAGGGGTGCATGCCATGCCTATGGAATTCTTGAAGCTGATGTCCCTGCACAGGCAGGGGGTGCTACAGCTGCACGTTGGGGAGTGTCAATGACACCCTTATAGATAAAGGTCTTTGTCAGTGAAGGACTGCCGTTTGTCGGCGTGTTAACACATCTTTTCAACATTTGTTCTGTAGTAGTTTGGTACTTAAATACATTTAAGCAATGTCAGATGAGAGGGAGTGCTGTCATACTGTCTATCAGCAAGACTGTGACTTGGCCGAAGAATATCAATCAAGTAATGATTGAGATAACAGCTTATGATTTTGTTGTTTATTTGGCTCTGTCAACAAATATAGTTCCTTCAGAATCCAATTTTTTTTTAAATTGTTTTTTCCAACAAAGTATTAATTAGAATGTTAACAAAGCGGAGTGGTCCTGGCCGGTGATGAGGTCCGAGTGATGTTATACTTTTTAATGTATACAAATACTGCTAATCGACTTAAGATAGATTTAAGTTGGTCCGGGGTGCTTACTGCAACATATGTGCCTTTCAGTTTCTCATTAGTACCATTCTAACTTATCAGTGGTCATCAGTGAAATGTTGATGTCAATTACACATGGTTAAATACTTTTTTATGGCTGCCATTCAATTTGTGGGGGCCACTGAGTCTTTGATTTTGCCAGTGAATGCTAAGAATGCATTGCTAATTCCTGTGTCCTTTGTTGATGGTAATAGAATGTTTAAGCTTGTATGATGTTCTAGATCCTTCTGTTAGCTTTTGCCAGAAAGTTTATGTATGATTGCATTGTGCAGAATGAACTTGAGCCTTTTTGTTTATTTGTATGCATATTTTGTTAACATGTTGTTTTTCATAAAAGCATCTTGATAGTAGGTGGGCTGCTGGGGCTTTAGTGTTAATTTCAGTAAAAAGACCCAATTGCTGCTGTTAACCCAGATTATATTGCAATTTATTAAGAGTATGAAAGAATTTGGAGGCCACTGTAATGTGTTTGTTTATATGTATATAATTTAAGCTTTTAATGAAATCTTTTCTTTGTTTACCTAATTGCAATACAAGTTGGAACACCATTCTTGAAGTCACTGAGGGTTCTTTATGAAATATGTGTGCAACCTTCAGCGTAACTTCATACTTGAGAATCTATTGGCTAATTAGACATGTCGTATTTTGTAATGCGTATATTTTTCAGTGAAATGATATGTGAGCTAGGTGGCCGGTTAGCTCGAGGTAAAATATTGAGATATATTTTCCATTCAGGTGTGTGCAATAATTCAAATGTGAAAGTCTATGACCTGAACTCATGTATAGATTTTATATAAATTTTGCACAAGGACATTGCAGATATTGTTTTTTTAATGGGGTTTCCGGTGACCTGGCTCTCAGTAGTGCAGTTCTAGGACTTCTCATAGGTAGCTAGTTAACAATTTATTTGATATGCTTGTTTGTGTGTTGTGGGTCTGCGCCACTGTCTATGTCTTTTTGTTGTTGCTGGGGCTACAAATGAAGTTCCCAAACGGGAAAATAAAAGTTATTCTATTCTATAACGTAGCAGCTATCGATAGCGAAGGCTATCTATTGTCGTGATGTTTGTTTATTGTTGACCTATTTATCATGTTTGACCAAACCTTGATCATGTAAATGGATACTACGTTACATGCCCAAAGCATATAAGTTATTAATCTTAGCTATTGCTCTGTAAATTTGACCACTGGCACTGTTCATTTTCATAAAATAATTCAAAATCATCATTTTGTAATTCTGCTCGGTTCATTCTGTAGCCATCAACATCCAGTGGTCGTGGCCCCAGAGTAAGGGTGAGGGGCAGTCGTGTTCATGGTGGGTGAGGCAGGGCCAGGGGAAGAGGACAGCTTGATCAGAGTGACCGTGACAGAGTCGACAGACTCCGGGAGGAGAAACATTGTCATCTTAACGAAGTTGAGACAGAGCTGCACTTTATCACAAAATGCAAAAAATACAATCAAATCAGAAATAAATATTCCCCAAAATAAATCAGAGATACCCTCAATTAAAACATTTTACAGACATCCAAAAACTCCCCATCCTCTTAGGAGAAGAGAGAACGTGCTGTGACCTGGCAGCGCAATATATACCTGCCTGCCATCGTCTTAGGGATAGTGACAGAGATCATTATAAAACAATTTTAATTTTTTATATTTATTATATTCACTTTATAAGATCATATGTGTCATTCTCATCATCATTATCATTTCTATTGATAATTATTATTTTAAATTGTACTTTATTATTTTACATTATTGTTATTTCTAAATCCATAATCAAAGAAAAGTTCTTGTTTTCATGTTACTGTTCATTCGTTTAGATGTATGTCTTCGACTGTTTTAATGCAGTATGCTTTGGCAATACAGATGCAATGTATTGCCATGCCAATAAAGCAAATTGAATTGAATTGAGTCCACAGTCAGGGAAAATATTTGTGCAACGTCACCACAATGCTTGTGGCGTCGTCGTGCGTATCTGAGAAGAACACGTGATAAGCAATTTAACCAGATTTAGTAGGGGAAGAAAGAGAAAACAAAAAAATGTAATGGCTTTTGAAATACCTCGTGGTGCCGCCGTGGTGGTACAACGGTAAGAGCGCCGACTTTCAGTTGAACTCCGAGCATCGGGGCCCCGGTCCTGCCAGATCCAAGCAAGCGGCAATTTTGGTGGATCCAGTGATAAACTTTGTCATGTTCATAGCGCGATGGAAATTCTATTTTCCCTTCTTATGACCAGAGCTGAAGTTCATCATACCAATATGATTCCACAGCAGAGACAGATTTAAACACAATAAGACTTTATTTCTCTTGCAAGCAGAAACAAAAAATGAGCTCTCTGATTTCTCAGAGGAAGCACACTATATACAGTATATATATCTTAACACACAAGCAGGGCGTCTAATTATCGCCACGCTCCCTCACAAGGCCTTGCCTCACGATAGGACGTGACTAACAAGCAGGACTCAGACAGTAGTTTCCCACTGGCCGGGCTTCACGTGCAACATTATTCGTTTAATATGAACAATGCCCACAGTTTCTTCTGGCAACAAAGTTGTGCTCACGTAGGTCAGAGTTTCTGACTCACACAAGCACACCCAACTGCAGACAGATACAGAGAGCATGAAAGCTGACAAAACAAGATGTCCCTCTCTTTCAACCTTGGCCTTCAAGCAAATTTGCAGCAAACCTTTGGCATTGTTGCCACAGGTTTGCGGCAAGCTCATATTTTCACATGCAAATTAGCTTTGTGGGAACTGCCATTCAGTTCTGGCAATGTATTTAGTTCACCACTACTGGCAAACTCTGACAAATAGGGCTCCTCAATCATGACATTGGTTTGTGAAATTTGGTTTGGGACCAAATCTTGTCTGGTTTTTTCTGTGTAAAATCAATCTCAGTGAGAGGCTTCCTGATCAGATACTAATGGACTACTTTATGTAACTTTATGTAAGGTACTACTTTCCTTTTTGTGTATATATCCACATGAGCAATTTGTTGTAACATTGATTAATTTGCCGCACTGCACCTTTAAAACTAAATTATGTCTATTTGGGATGCATGTTTGAGTTGTCAGAGTAATAGATGAGTGTTTGAATGTCAAATATAATTTGTGTGAGTAAGGACCAATATGTGGGATCCAAAGCAGCTGGCCCTTGACACAAAAGTGCTACCCTTCTACACACTACACCCAAAATGGTGAGGGAAAGCAGAAAATAGAAAATGAGCCACTAAAAATTTATGACTTTTTGAAAAC
Source organism: Synaphobranchus kaupii (assembly GCA_029718625.1). Lineage (NCBI taxonomy): Eukaryota > Metazoa > Chordata > Actinopteri > Anguilliformes > Synaphobranchidae > Synaphobranchus > Synaphobranchus kaupii. The sequence goes on from CM056393.1 coordinate 17,282,280, forward strand.
AACACCCCATCAACTTTAAGAGCAAATAAATACAGTTGTGCAGTTGCCATCTGTCACCCTCATCCTGACTAGCGTGTCAGCAGTGGCTTATCCCAGTCCACAGCCATATTGTTCAGGACTGCCCAGGTGTAGACTCACAATGGTCTAGTGCACAAAATGTCCGGCACAAGCAAACTGGTATTTCCGGATTCAATACGTCCGTCATCCTCCTGTTTGATGTTATCTAACCTTCTGGTGATCTATGCTGTTTTACAGGTGTCTGCAGGTACTGAAACTCTTGGATACGAATGTAGGTTACATGACTGTACTTTGATGTACTGTACGGTATCTTTGATCACACAAAAGGAGTTGTGAATACATTTCTGTAGATCATTGTTATCTACAAACATTTAAAATGTTTCCTTCATTCACTCCTACCCTTTTCTCATCACCTTTTCACTTGCATTTTCCTAGAGTGGCGTCACTGCATTCCCATCCTTTGTTACCCACATGAATGAGCCAATATGCAGGTAACTGGCAAAATCTTTTTTGATTTGACTTTTGTGAGTGAATTATGACCTAAGGTTCAAAAACAGAACATGTGTAGATGTACATTTATTTCTGGGTATAGGGTGTATATACAGTTAGGTCCATAAGTATTTGGACAGTGACACAATTTTTGTTGTTTTGGCTCTGTACTCCAGCACATTGGATTTGAAATGGAACCGTGACTATGAGGTTAAAGTGCAGACTTTCAGCTTTGGTTTTTACGTCCATATCGGGTGAACGGTGTAGCAATTGAAGCCATTTTTATACATAGCCCTCCCATTTTAGGGGACCAAAAGTAATTTTACAAATGAACAGTTATTATATTTAATATTTGGTTGCGTATCCTTTGCATGTCATGACTTCCTGATGTCTGTGACCCAACAACATCAAAAGACTTTTGATATCTTATTTGCAGGTACTCTTACACGCGATACTATAATCTCTCTGCATTTGAATGGATCTCTATGGGAATTTGGGGGTGGGACTAGATTAAATTGTAAATTACATGGGAATAGTATGGAACACATGGTTGGGTAAATGTCTGTAAGTCATTAAGGGTATGAGGTATCAAACTAGCCTCAAACCATCACTATGCTACCAGGTATGCAGTAGATATGGATGGATCACTTTAAGGGTGGTTTCTCCTGACCTATAATTCCAAAGTTTAAAATTATGATAGAAACATTCATTCAAAGGCAATCTGCCATCTCGACTGACTAGTGCAGTCATGCCTTCATCATACATTTATGTATGGCTCTATTTTAATTGGCAGTAAAGTGAGAGTCCGCATATCCAACAGTCAAATGCTCCCAAAAGTATGTAGGCTAAACTAAGAAAAAACTAAACAAATTTCCATTGTCAAAATAATAAGGAAGTTCCCTCCATGTAGCTTCATGGTGATGCAGAACCAGAAATACTGGTTTATGTTTTTATTGTCCATTGTGGTGCCTTTCTGACATAATGTTTTACTGTAAATATCATTGTCACCCTTCACTTCCCCAGGCAGACAGGCACATCCTGGTTAGCCCATGGAGTTCACAACGAGATAAAATGTTTTTTTGAGAGAAAAGGACTGCTGGAAAAATGAAAGCAAATAAACAAATTGGATGTCACTCGGTGCAAGAAAGGGGTAATGTCACTCAGACACAAGGTCTTATTACAGATTTAAATCACCTTTCAAAAGCTAAGAGAAAAACTACAGCTACACAAAACTGCAGTAGGCAAATACAAAGCCATTTAGTACAGTTCACTAGCATGAGTAGGAGCACAATCTTTGAACAAATCTGCCAAGTAATGAGTAATGAGTACATGTTGTTTGAAATACCAACATAGTAGACCAACATGGCTACAGAATTGTATAGCAGATATATAGAAAAGTAGGCCTACTGGACAGAGGCCTTGTCATGCACATCAAAAAACCCTTTTCAAAACATATTTACATATGAACAGACTTCAGTATGCTACACTACTTCAGATTTAAAATACAACATTTACACATGCAATAAAATGAGTTGCAACCATAATATAGCATACCAATCATTTTTCATGTTTCATGCCCTGTAGAAAACTGGCCTAACTTTTGAATTCCCAAATTACTGATATTAGAAGGAACCATCATTTGGAGGTCTTAATTTATAAACTCAAATATTGGACTGCCAGTGTCTGCAAGCTTTCATGGTGTTTCACCAAGTGCTAACTTTCAGTCACTGATTGGCTAGTGTCCACACACCTGCAGATTGTTTAAATTGTTCTTCTAATTAGGGGACCGAGCAGCATAGCTGCTGGTACCCTATTGTATTTGTTCGGATTCTTTTTTTTTCTCTCCCCATTCACCTAAAATTCCTGTGAGCTGGTTTGGCCTACAATCACCAAACTTGGCAGGCTTGTTGGGATTGCCAAACTCTTGGATCCTGTATATTATGACGCAGATTGAACACCTGGTGGCGCTGTAGTGCACGTGACAAAATTTTGACATTGACACACCCACTGCTGACGCCCCGTTTCACCTAGAGTCATAAAATTTGGTATACAGGTCCCTTTGCTCATTACGAACGAATTTGCCTCAAGGACCCATAAAGTCGGCCGTATTGGATTTTTTGCTAATTAGCATTTTTTGTAAAACACTTAAAATGCTACTCCTCCTACAATATTTGACCAATTGAGATGAAGCCTTATATTCAGAATTTTGATATTTTAAAAGATGGCCGAATAACGAGTCAATGAATTTTCACTGGGCGTGGCTTATCACAAAAATGCTAATAATTCCAAACTGATTGGACAGATAGTTATGAAACTCGGTAGGTCTGTTAAGAGTAACATCAGGACTTGACATCTACAGTTTTAACCCAATCGAGCCACGTGGTGGCGCTATAGAGTTCCAAATATAAACAAATATTTAACAATTCACAAAAAATCACTGTTGCTTTGCAGAGATGTAAAAATTGCTACAGTGACAAAGACCCAGATTTGGATCATAGATCTTTACTAATTTGGTGGGCGCCTTCTTGAATTTGCCAACATTTTGGCTTAAATGTACTCATTTATTACTTCTTTGTGTTTTTACTTAATTGCTTGGCTGATTCTCATGACACTTGGCATATAGTTAGATATAGTCATCTCACAAGTCCTCACCAAATTTGGTGGCGATAGGCCAGTTGGTGGCGCTGTAGTGCACGTGAAAATATTGTGACATTGACACGCCCACTGATGACGCACCGTTTGACATAGAGTCACAAAATGTGGTATACAGGTCCCTCTGCTCATGATGAACAAATTTGCCTCAAGAATCCATGAAGTCAGATGTATTGGATTTTCCGCTAATTAGCATTTTTTGTAAAACACTTAAAATGCTACTCCTCCTACAAAATTTGGCCAATTTATATGAAACCAGGTAGATGAATCCCTTAGACCAGTGGTTCTCAACCCTGGTCCTGGGGACCCCCTGTGTATGCTGGTTTTCGTTCCAACCACAATTGCAATACCAGAATTTTAACAAGCTGTTATTTTTTCTTAATTAGGTGTTTTTATTGTATAGAGAGAACACTTTAAACTCTTTACTCTCTTAAGCCACGTTATGTTAGCAATAGCTATGCATGCTTTGAAGAAAAAAAATCCCATGTTCGTTATGCTTATTGTGTTATATTGCAAACAATTACAAAGAAGAGGTAAGAACTCAGGTGAATAGGCTCCTAATTAGGTAATTGAACACAAGTTTAAGTTCCTTCATAATTTTTTCCTTAAACTTGTTAACACAATGCAGGTTTGGCTCGTTATCATTTGCTTTGTCTTTGAATTCTTCATTATTTCCAAACGGTTAGTTTTAGTGGCCATGTGTCCACAATTTCACCAATTATAAGCCAATTGATTCACCTCAGTCTTTAATTTGATCAGTTAAAACATTTTTTACCTCCTTTTAATTGTTTACAATACAGCACAATGTGAATATTGGACTTTTATTCTTCATGGCATGCATAGCTATTACTAACATAATGTGGCTTAAGAATGTAAATAATCCCTCTAAACATTAAAAACACCTAATTAAGAAAAATTAACAGCTTGTTAAAATTCAAGTATTGCAATTGTGGTTGGAACCACTGCCTTAGACCATGCTTCATAAAAGATATCCAATCCAATCCAATCCACTTTATTTATATAGCACATTTTAAAAACAACAAGGTTACCAAAGTGCTGCACAGTGAATAAATAAAATATAGTAAAATAATAAAAATACAGTAAAATAATAAAAATACAGTAAAATAATTAAAAAAAACACAGTAAAATAAATAAAAGCATATAAAAGCACTTAAACAATTTTCAATCACAAAAATGCTAATAATTCCAAAATCATTTGACAGAAAGTTATGAAACCTGGTAGGTCTATTAAGAGTAATATAAGGACTTGACCTCTGCAGTGTCAACTCAATCGAGTCACGTGGTGGCACTATATAGATCCAAGTATAAGAAAATATTTAAAAATGAACTAAAATCATTGACACGCCCACTGCATACGCCCCGTTTTATCTAGAGTCACAAAATGTGGTATAGAGGTCCTGCTGCTCATAATGAACAAATTTGCCACAAGGAACCATCAAGTCACCCATATTGGATTTTCCACTAATTAGCATTTCTTGTTAAACACTTAAAATGCTACTCCTCCTACAAAACTTGACCAATTTACATGAAACCTGGTAAAGACAGTCCTTAGACCATGCTTCATAAAATCTATATACAGAATTTAGATATTTTAAAAGATGGCCGAATGACGAGACAATAAATCTTCAGTGGGCGTTGCTTATCACAAAAATGCTAATAATACCAAAACCATTTCACAGAAAGTTATGAAACTTGGGAGGTCTTTTAAGAGTAACATCTGGACCTGACCTCTCCAGTTTCAACCCAATCAAGCCACGTGGTGCCGCTATATAAATCCAAATATAAAATAATATTTAAAAATTCACAAAAAGTCATTGACACGCCCACTGCCGACGCCCCGTTCGATTTACAGTCACAAAATTTGGTGTACACGTGCAACTACTCATGCCCAACAAATTTGCCTCCACCATGAAGTCTGCCATCTTCGATTTTCCGCCAATTAGCATTTTTTGTAAAACACTTAAAATGCTACTCCTCCTACTGAATTTTACCAATTTGCACCAAACCTGTTCGAGGGACTCATCCCACATCCCTTCATACATGCATTACTTTTCTAAGGCCAATGCAAAAAATGGCCAAATGAGAAGCCAATGAATTTTGCATTGGGTGTGGCTTATCACAAAAATGCTAGTAATTCTAAAATTGTTTGATATAAAGTTCTGAAACTTGGTGGGTTGATTGAAAGTTAGATCAAGACTTGAGCCCTGCAGTTTTAATCCAATCAATCCATATGGTGACGCTATAGAAATACAAATGTTAGGATGGCAGGTATGCCATCTGCAAAGTACACTATCTATCAGTGGCGTACCGTGGGAGTAGAACTAGGCCCTTCTGTAAACTTACCTTTAACAGATGATCACTCTCAATCTGTTTCCGTTTACTTTTCCTGATTGTCAATCAAATAATTGATTTCACTCAATAACCAAGAACAAGAAGTAAATTATTAGGCTACCAAGTTATTTTGTGATAGCATTATTGTTCTGTGCAACATAAACTTGCATTTTTGTATATCGACATTTATGATGTTGTGTTATCATGCGAAGATTCTGACTTTTAAATGCTCCATGTTTAAATGTTCAACGTAGATTTTCGTAAATGAGTATTTCTAGCCTGTATTATGCGCTGCTATCAACGATTCGAGACACTTAAGAGGCTGTCCTCTTTAAATTTATGCTTTCTAATGTTTAAATCGCTTTGACTAATTTTAGTGTCGTCTTAAAATTAATTACATTCTTTAATGCATTCAGATTATTGCCTGATCCTTGTTAAACAATCTTAAGTTGTCTCTTTGTCGTTATCATTTCTAAATCATTATAGGCTACAAATTGGTCTTGATTATTCAGAGAATGAATGGATTGTTAGGCTACTGAAGCTAAATAAACGGAAACAAGTAATCCCCACTTTTTCCAACGCGCAGGCCGTCGCTACATATATTTAAGTGCTACCCATTTTATGACGCAAAGAAAAATACTAGCACAGAAAAACTTAAGAACTATAAGTAGAAACAGGTTGAGAGTAATACCCGTATAAAGGCAAGGTTACCGAAGGCCTATTTTACAGCCGACGTTACGCCACTGCTATCTATGCTTAACATTATTGCAAAGGTTAAGAAATTTATCAATATTAACTGTTAACTGTTTAAATTATGAAGTCAGTAAGCCAACACAATCTGATACCGCAACACAAAAATCTTATTTGGCCTGCACATTTCCATTAACCTGCTTTGACCTGGTGGTTACAATCTTGGCTTTTCGCTCGTGAGGTCAGTGGTTCGATTCCTGCTTGGTACCAATGGCTAAGTTAATGTTTGGCAAAATTATTGTGCAAATGCTATGCTTCTTTCTTACCCTTTTCACAGTAACGAACGCCTTTTTATTGCAAAAGAAATTTAACAGTATCAACTGTTCAGTTTCACTTGTACTTAAAAGACATAATACGCAAGCCCTTACTGGATCAGGTTAAGATACCATCAACAGTGGCAAAAGCCCTGATTAGAAACACATATTTGTATTTTGGGTCAACCCTGTCTAGAGTTGTCAACCATTTTGCAGTCTCTGAGTTTGACAAATGCTGCTCAGCTGACAACCTAGGCTTACCAGTATTTCGTCTCAAGATAAAATCAGACCTTGCGAAAAGATCGGAATGTCCAAGCAAACTTCTACAATAGCAATAACAGAGACATTAATCTCTTAGGCTGTCTGTTTCCAAAAGAGGGACAGAGACAGACATATTTGGTCTGAATCCATATGTATTATAGAGCATATTTCTTAAGCACTTAATTCTGCATACATATTCTTATTGGTAATAAGGATTATATTAAAAGTTAATTTTAATCACGTGATTGTTTTCATGTTAACACACACACATTGTCAATCAGATAATTACCCTTACAACTGCTGTAACTTTTTATTAACATTGTTTTCTAACTGTTTTTAACTTAAGATTGTTTTCAATTCTAATTAACTTTTTTATATAATGTCTTTCTATGTCTTATGTAAAGCACTTTGAGTTGAGTGATGAAAATGTGTTATACAAATAAACTTGACTTGTCTCCAAGGCTGTTGTGTCAACAGAAAAATAATGCATGGCCACTCATGCAAGTTTTGTTAAAGTCTTTTGTTAAAGACAGTTCATTTTAAATTCAATCTGCCCTGTTATATGAGACCCCATTAGGGACTTAATGCATACTTTATACTCAAACACAGAAATAATTGCAGACCTACACAAACATTTGTGTAAATTCCTATAGCTAGGGAGTTTTTCCTTGCCAGTGGGCATGCTCTTGGCAGGTTTCAGGTTCAGGCCTGCATCTCTGTAAGGCTGCTTTATGACAATGCCCTTCATAAAAAGTGCTATATATTTAAAAAATAAAAAATTCAGATGTGCACCAGGTCTGGGTCAAATAATTTAAATGCTCTTAAATTAGAAAACATTCCTACAGATCCCTGAGAATTTTCAATGAAACATGTTAAAAACAAAAATAATGCAATGAGGGAATTTGACATTAAAATTAAACACAAATTAAAACAAAGATTTTTCAGGTGCTGGATCAAAAGTACATAATGAAATAAAATAAACAGTCACACATGCATTAGTAGAATGATCTTTATTTTATATGTTTTAATGTGTCAAAAGCAGCAAACCCAAGCAAACAAATACAAAACAACTATGCCTTTATCAGAACAACATCATATAAAATAACTTGGAATATTAATGAAATATTTGACCCAGGTCTGATCTGCACATACTAATAAAAGTAGCGTGAAACATATGTATGCCCAAATGGTAATTCAAATGCAGTTATCAAACATGAGATTCAATTTATACAGTTCAAAAGAAGAATCTCCAAACTGATGTTGGTATTTTACAGTTTTTTTTACAATCACTTTGGCGCTAATCTCACAAGTTTGTGCTCAATTTTCAAAACCTTAGACACAAAACTCAAAACGGTTAGCACTTGTAACACAGCCTGTCCCATGTTCAAAACCTTGCATTGTGCATTCATATCTGTGAAGTAATCTTGCACTTCAGAATCATTGGTTCAAATAACTAATTAATCATGAAATACGAAAGAAACATTAGATTAGATCACCCGAACACAAGATACCGATAGCTTCACTGTTGTTTTTACAATCCTTTAATATTGCAGTAAAAAATACTTGATACATGTTTCAATATGGTTCTTTTTGTGGTTCTAAATAAAGGGAATAGTAGAGACAGTAGAACAGAGTGGAATCATTGAACAAAATCAGAATTTATTTTAAAAAATACAATTACAACATAGGTTTCTGTGAATCATAGCAACAAATAAATACAGTAATTATAGCTACAAAGTGAAAAAGAACTTCCTCAACTGCAGTGAAAAACAAAAAATACAGTAATAACAGTTCCGACCAGGCTAGGTTGAAGCCTGCCTCGTCCACAGAGGAATTTGTGGTGGTTCTCTGCAGCTTCCAGCTCCATCACCCTCTAAAAAGAAATTGAAAGAAAATTACCCAACAGAATAATGTAGATCAAACTCTTTGACAACAGGAATCTTGAAACTGAACATACTCAGTATGCAGTTGCTTCACTATCTGCATTGCTTTCAAAAGGCACCATCTCTTTTAGAAAAACCTGGTGCCTTTTCAGAATGCATGCAATAGTTTGCATAATTATGGCCTCCACCTTGTTGAACGTCGTCATTGTCAATGATGTGCCGCTGAATTTTGGTCAGGCGTACATCAATTCTGTCAGGGAAAACAAAGAATACATTCAGTCACAACACCTACTGTGTGGTATGCAGTGGCATGCATTATACAGTAGTTTGACAATTGAGACAACACAAGGTTCTGAAATTAGTGCCAAAGTGATTGTAAAAAACTAACAGAGCCATGACACAGCCAGGCTGGAACCTGTAACTATAGGGCATAGCCAAATTATGACTGAGCCAAACAAGGAAATCCACAAATCAAGGAATCTCCAAGTACAAGGGTATTACAAGACATATACAAAATTAAATGGATAGTAGCATCCACTATCAAACGCACTTAAACACTCCACAGTGCACCCAAAGCAAATAAAATACGACAGTCTATCGGGGTTATTTTGAGTGTTTATACCATAATTCAAACTATCGTTGAATCCTTTACTTTATGCTGACCTATATTCTTTTTTTTTTTTTTTTATTCCCGCCACCACCCCCCCCCCCCCCTCTTGGGAGGTCAACTTTATTTTTTATTTATGATTTGCAAAATTATGTAATGAAGCCTCTCAGAGGAAAGGGTATAGCAAACAAAAGAAAAAAGAAAAAGATAGTTTTAATTACAAATAGTGAAGTCGCCCCCCTACCTTAATCTCCCACAAAGAAAACACCACCCACACCCCAATGTGTTACCCCTACCATGACAGACAGATAGACGGACAGACAGACCGGATAGGCAGAGAGACAGACAAACCAATCGGGTAGATAGACAGGGAGACGGGTAGACAGACAGATGGATAGACAGAGGAGGTAAGAGTGGACAAATGAGCTGAGTATATTGGGCCAGAAAAAAGTGAAGTACTGAGAGGGTGAAACTATTAATAACATGAATTGTGAATATGTATGCATCAGGTTAGACTATGTTTATAAGTGTGTAATGTGTATGAGAGAGAAAGAAGAGGAGAAAGGGGGAATGCAGCTGCCCGGCTTGTGTTCAACCTCCCGAAATTTTCCCATGTAACCCCCCTGCTGAGGGGTACATGGGTAAGTCGTAATTGAGACATTATCTCCAAAATTCCAAACTATCCCTTTAAGAATTGTGTTTGGTTTCTTCCTTTTGATCGATCCAAATAAATAATCAGAGACCTAAACTTAACACTGTGGAAAACAAATTTAAAATGGGGGATTTTAGGGGAATGAATACACTGATGTTACTTTAGTATTATACAGTGGTAAAAAAAACAAAAAAAAAAAAAAACAGTAAGTGAACCCTTTGGAATTACCAGCATTTATGTATAAATGTGTCTTAAAATATAGCCTGATCTTCATCCAAGTTACAACAATGAACAAACACAATTGGTTTGGACTAATAACACAAATTATTGTATTGTTCTTGTCCATATTGAATACATTGATTCAAACATTCAGTGTAGTTTGGAAAACTTATGTGAACCCCTAGGCTAATGACTTCAACAAAAGCTAATTGGAGTCCAATGAAGAGATCGGAGGTGTGGGTTAGAGCTACTTTGACTTATAAAAACTCAACATTTTGAGTTTGCTATTCACAAGAAGCAGCAGCTGATGTGAAACACTCGCAAAAACGAGATCTCAGAAGACCTACGATCAAGAATTGTTTATTTGCATAAAGCTGGAAAGGGTTACAAAGTAATCTCAGAGTTTCGATATTCATCAGTTAGACAAATTGTTTGAGACGATTTAGTACTGTGGCTATTCTCCCTAGAAGTGGGCGTCCAGCCAAGAGGACTCCAAAGGCACAACGTAGAATGCTCAATGAGGTTTTATTTAAAAAAAATAAAAAAACACAACCAAAGAGTAACAGCTAAAGGCCTGAAGGAATCATTGGAACTGGTTAACATCTCTGTCCATTAGTCTACCATACGCAAAACATTGAACAGTCATGGTGTCCATGGCTGGACACCATGGAGGAAGCCACTGCTCTGTCGCTGTGCGCCTGAAGTTTGCCAAAGAGCACCTTGACACTCCACTGGGAAAATGTTTTGTGTACTGATGAAACCAGTTGAATTGTTCGGAAAGAACACGCAGCACTACATATGGCGTAAAAATGGCACCACATGCCAACATCCTAACGGTGAAGTACGGTGGAGGGAGCATCATGATTTGGGGCTGCTTTGCTGCCACGGTGTCAGGGTAGGTGGGAAACAGGACCCAATAGCAGACAGGACTGAATAAGAAGTTTAATAAGAAGGTAAAACAGGCAGGGTTGAAATCCGGGAAGGCACAGCAACAGTACGGAGTCCAAAATCGAAGTCACAGAACAGGCAGGGGTCAAAACCGGAAAGGCAAAGCAGAGGTACAAAAACAGAATCCAAAAATCAGGGTCGCAAGAACACAGGCAGAAGTCAAAAACCAGGAAAACCCACGGAAATAAAAACAACGAAGGAAAAAGACTCAGGAAACCAATACAAAACTGACAGAAACTCAGGAAACCAATACAAAACTGACAGAAACTCAGGAAACCAATACAAAACTGACAGAAACTCAGGAAACCAATACAAAACTGACAGAAACTCAGGAAACCAATACAAAACTGACAGAAACTCAGGAAACCGATACTAAAACAGAACAGACAACTTGGGACCGAAACAGGTACTCGAAAAAAGCTAGTGGCAAAACAATGGTGACAAACTCACAATAAAGGATTGCAAGCACAGAGTATAAATACACTGAGGGAGACAGGAAACAATGAGATACAGGTGTGAGGAGCCGGGAAGGGCAAACGACAGACAGGTGCATGTAATGAGACAATGAGGAGAGCAGATAATAAAATAACAAGGGAGAACGTAAGACACGGACTGGACTAGAACCAAATACATAGAGATAACATGACATGGACTCCAATAAGACAAGTGCATACAAGAAATAGGAAAGCGGAAACGAGACTCAGCTGTAGTTAATAGAGGAACCAAAGAAAATAATTAGTGATAGAACAGGCAGAAAGAGAGACAGTTGCAGCTAGGAAAGAAGATGACGTTAGTAAGTTAGTAGATTAGTAGAAAACCCTGGCTGTGTCCGAATTAGAGCCCTGTTCCCTGTCCACTGTCCCCTGTCCACTCAGACCCCTGTCTACTATGTGCCCTGTCCCCTCACACTGCAAGTAGTGTGCGAAAGAAATCCCGCAAAACTCTTTCCAAACTAGTGAGGAAGTAGTTTGTAATATCTTTTTTTATTTATTTTTTTTATTGAGAATATCAATCAGTTAACATATGACAATTGTTACAAAGTGTAGACTATGAATGAAGATAGAATTAACAAAAATAAAAAAGAGTATTTAGTAATAGGACCCACTCTTGTACCATAGATATGCATATGCGCTCTACGTCTTTTACGTTTTCACTTCCGAGTTACTTACTGAAATTGTCGGGTGAGTGCACAGTTCTGCAGATGAGTGTGCTCCTGAATTCCCTCAACAAAACCCCGGAAATAAGGTGTTCATCCTGCCCCCATTTGTTAGAAAAAGTCACCCACTCAAAAAAATATGCGTACTCAAAAGGGTGTAGGGCTCTGATTCGGATACAGCCCCTGATTCTATGGCGTTAGTAGATTAATAGATTAGTATTATATACAAGTTAGTCATTAGTAGATTAGTAGACCCTAATTCTAAGATGTTAGTTGTTGTTAGTTAATTAGTACTATTTACAATTAAGTAATTAGTAATGAAGGAAGCGCATGACAGAGGAAATACAGCGAAAAACCAAAATCACCAAAGACTACCGAATAGTGAGACGAAGGCAGGGGAGTGACGACAAAGCAAACACAGAACAGTGCGACCAACAATAAATACATAATCAGGAAATAAATAAAAACATAAGAAACATAATACAGACTAACAAACAGTCCTGACACACGGGGCCTGGACAGTTTGCCATCATCGAAGGGAAAATTAATTCCCAAGTTTATCAAGGTATCCTATAGGATAATGTCAGGGTGGTTCTCCGCCAGCTGAAGCTCAGTAAAAGTTGGGTGATACAGCAGGACAATTTATTTAAATACAATTCAAAAGAAAAATTTTGAACATATAATGACCCTAAACATTGTAGTAAATCTACTACAAAATGGCTTCAAAAAAAAAAAATCTGCCTTTTGGAGTGGCTCAGTCAGAGCGTAGACCTTAATCCAATAGATACTGTGGAATGACCTCAAGAGAGTCGTTCACACCAGACATATTAAGAATATGGCTGAGCTGAAGCAGTTCTGTAAGGAAGAATGGTCCAAAATTCCTCCTGAACGTTGTGCAGGTCTGATCCGCAGCTACTGGAAGGGCTTGTTTGAAGATATTTCTGCCAAAGGAGGTAGGATCAGTTATTAAATCCAAGGGTTCACTTACTTTTTCCAACAACCCAGTTTAATGGTTGTGTTCAATAAAGACTATATTATATATATATATATATTATAATTGTTTGTGTGTTGTTAGCTTAAGCACATTGTGTTTGTCTATACTTGTGACTTACAGTGAGCACAATAATTAATTGGACAGTGACACATTTTTTGTTATTTTGGTTCAGTACTCTAGCACTTTGTGTTTGAAAGGATACAATGACAATGAGTTTGCAGTGCAGACTGTCAGCTTTAATTTGAGGGTATTTTCATCTATATTGGATGAACCGTTTAGAAATTATAGAACCTTTTATATAGAACCAGGTAATTCCAAAGGGTTCCCATACTTTTTTTTGCCACTATATATGTATGTGTTAGTGAGAGAAAGAGAGAGAGAGAGAGAGAGAGAGAGAGAGAGAGAGAGAGAGAGAGAGAGAGAGGAGAGAGAGAGAGAGAGAGGAGAGAGAGAGAGAGAGAGAGAGAGAGAGAGAGAGAGAGAGAGATGGAATGTATGTGTGTGAGGAATTGGCTTGCTACAGACAAGAAAACGGAGTGTGACGTGTGTGTGTGGGTGAGATGGGAAGCAGAGGTATTTGAACTGTTGAATATCATGTTCTATTGTTCAGCTTTTTCCTTTATTGTTTAGTTTTAGTATTTGTCCTCAGGCAAAGGAACTTTTCATTGTATACATATATTGTATCATTATATGTTCATTATATGATTATTGCGTGAAAGAGTGGGGAACAAAGGGACAGTGTAATATTACATTACAATCCTGCTAAGACTGACGTGGTAAAGTCATTGCAATGTGTTTACTGATAGAGAGAGAGAAGAGTGGGAGCTCAGATTAAATTAACAGTGTTATATCAAGTACAATCCTGCTAAGAAACCTTTTTTTCCTACCACCATCGGCCACCCAAAATGAAATCCTAGACATGCCACAGCCTCTCTTTATCCATCTTCAGTGTAATTTGTGGCCTGTGGCTGCAGAATTGATTTAGATTTAGCTGCACTTGTGGGATCCTATTCCTGTTGTCTAATCTCTTTGGGCTAATTTTTAACGATTTTAGCGCATGGTCTAACGCGCATGGCACAGGTGAATTTAGGGCGTGTCCAAATCCGCTTTTGCTAGTTAAACGACGGATAATTTGAAGGAAAAATTAGGTGCAAGGTTCAAATGGGCTGAACTTCAGTAAGTATAGGCGTCTTGGACGTAACATGTAATAGGCCAATCAGAGTGTCATCTCCCATTCCTTTTATAAACCACCCGTGTTTGCACCTTCACAGATTGCTAATATAATGACGGATTTAGCAAGACTTCTAACAGAGAGATTTACCTGACGAAACAGACCTGGGGTGCATTTCCCAAAAGCATCGTAAGGCTAAGACGTCGTAAAACCCTTCGTACGAAGCTTCTTGAACTTTGGGTGCGTTTCCCAAAAGCATCTTAACTTAAGACGCTCTTTGAAAAGCTCGTAGATTAATGATTACTCCAGACCAGTCTTAGACTAAGTGCGTTTTAGAAGCACATAAATCACATACTTTATTTGATTTTTCGTGTTAGTGTATATTTAATTTTACAGTTACCATAACCACTGATTTTTTTTTTTATAGTGATGTTAGATGCAACAATATTTATGTTTATTTATTTTGAATTTACTTATTTTTATATATTTGGAAATTACCCATACAAGCCATTCCTTAAATAGCCCTATAAATGAATACGTTTGAGACAAGTAAAATCAGTGGTAAAAAGATTTTATTTCAAAAGAAACTTTGACGTGCCTAACCGGCCATGTATTGGGCAATACAGTGGGGTTCGCGTCTCCCACTCTATCGCCCCTCCTCCTCCCGTATCAGCAGCACCACAGACAGAAGTACAGAGATGTGGAATCCAGGGGTCCAAAAGGAAAAGTCCTGCTATGTGTTTCTTCCACCCATGAACTCTGATTTCCATCTGATTTCACTAATTAGTTCCACCTCCTGCCTGAAGGATTGTGCAAATTAGCAAATCCAGGTGATTGGAACTAAATACTGGGGAGGACCTTTTACTTTCTGAACCCGGATTTTACACTTCTGGTTAAGTAGCACTTAAGAGGTGACTGCGCGTTCACGCTTTAAGAACTGTTTTGGGAAACGCGTGTTACAAATTAAAGAGCCATCGTAGAATCGCTCGTTGAAATCGCACTTAACCCTAAGATTGATCGTTAACGGGAAACACACCCCAGTTAGCTACGAAAGCGTTTGCTCCATCGGTCTGCTCTCAAGTGCTGTTACCCTTTTCCCAAACCAGTTGTCTTATTTATCCCAACCAATATATGACATTCTAGAAATAATTTCTTATGGGTAACTGCAATTTCTCATGCAGTCACTGTAACTCACCCATCTGCACTTAACATTGTTGTTCTCTATCGCCCCCCAGGTCCGCTCGGCGCTTTCCTGGATGAACTGGACACACCTGAGCTCCTTCCCTGAGGATGGTACTCCAGTAATCCTACTGGGAGACTTCAACCTCCAACCAGACAGCGCCCAGCTATCCAGTGTCACTTCACTCCTCCAGTCCTTTGCCCTCACTCAGTCCCCATCGCCTGCCACCCACAATGGTGGTAACCAACTGGACCTTGTACTCACCAGGAGTTGCGCCACATCTGAACTCACGGTGACCCCCCTCCACGTATCGGACCATTTCTTTATCTCATTTTCTCTCTCCTGCCCACTCTCCCTCAAATCCGCTAACAACCCACCCGCTGTTATGTTCAGGAGAAATCTCCGCACCCTCTCTCACTACTTCTGCTCTCTCTGCACTTCCTCCTCCTGCTACCTTTGCTAAAATGCCCATTGATGTCGCCACCTCTGTGTTTAACTCATGCCTCTCTCAGTCTCTCAACTCACTATGCCCTCTTGTCTCCAAACCAGCCCGACTATCACCCCCTTCCCCGTGGCTGACGGATTCTCTCAGATCCAGCAGAACCATGCTACGAGCCGCTGAGAGAAAGTGGAGGAAATCCAGATCCCCAGATGACCTGGCCTCCTACCACACTCTGCTGGCAGCCTTCACAGCTGCAACTACATCAGCTAAAACTTCATTTTTCCAGTCGAAAATTGATACATGTCTATCTAACCCACGTAAACTCTTTTCCACCTTCTCCTCCCTGCTCACCCCCCCCTCCACCCCCCTTCACCCTCCTCCCTCTCTGCAGATGACTTCCTGACCCACTTTGAGGGGAAGGTGGCTGCGATCCGGAACTCCTTCACGCATCCGGTGACACCCCACATCCCCCATACTGAACCCATCGCTACACTGTCGTCCTTCAAGACTCTGAAGGACTCCGATGTGCTCGAGCTGGTGACGCGCCAGCGCGCAACCACCTGTCCACTAGACCCCATACCTTCAGCAGTCCTCCAGTCTATATCTGCTGAGCTCCTTCCATATCTGTCCTCCGTTATTAACACCTCCCTAACCTGTGGCCATGTTCCTGCTGCCTTTAAAACTGCCCGTGTAACCCCACTCCTTAAAAAACTTAGCTTAGATCCCGCTGATGTCAGGAACTACCGTCCTGTATCTCTCTTGCCCTTCCTGTCCAAAACACTTGAACGTGCTGTCCTTAACCAACTGTCTGTTTTTCTCCACCAGAACAACCTGCTTGACCCGCATCAGTCTGGCTTCAGAACCGGCCATTCCACCGAAACTGCTCTCCTGGCTGTGACTGAGGCACTCGCCACTGCTAGAGCCTCCTCCCTCTCCTCTGTTCTGATTCTCCTTGACCTGTCTGCGGCATTCGACACGGTCAACCACAAACTCCTGATCTCCACACTCGCTGAGATGGGCATTTCTGGAACTGCCCTCTCTTGGTTTGTATCGTACCTCACTGATAGATCCTACCAAGTCTCCTGGAAGGGTTCCGTCTCTGCTCCCCGTCCCCTGTCTACAGGAGTCCCGCAGGGATCTGTACTGGGTCCTCTGCTGTTCTCTATGTATACTAAGTCTCTTGGCTCAGTAATCCATTCACATGGCTTCTCATACCATAGCTATGCTGACGATACTCAACTCTTCCTCTCTTTCCCTCCCTCTACCCCACAGGTCAAGGAGAGGATATCTGCTTGTCTGACTGACATCTCTGAGTGGATGGCTACCCATCACCTGAAGCTCAACCTTGACAAGACAGAGCTCCTCTTCATGCCGTACAAGACCTCCCCACTACATGACCTCTCCATCACCGTTGATGGGACCGTGGTGGCTGCCTCCCGCTCTGCAAGGAACCTGGGGGTGGTCCTGGACGACCGGCTGGACTTCAAAGAGCACATCAGGGCGACGGCACGGTCCTGCAGGTTCCTCCTGTACAACATCAGGAGGATTCGACCGTACCTGACCACCTACTCCACCCAGCTTCTTGTCCAGACCATGGTCACCTCACGCCTGGACTACTGCAACTCCCTGCTCGCAAGCCTACCGGCCTGCGCCATTCTGCCTCTTCAACTCATCCAGAATGCAGCTGCCCGGCTTGTGTTCAACCTCCCGAAATTTTCCCACGTAACCCCCCTGCTGAGGTCTCTCCACTGGCTGCCAGTTGCAGCCAGGATCAGGTTCAAAGTTCTGACCCTGGCCTACACTGCAGCAAATAGGACAGGCCCCGCCTACCTGCAGGACTTAATCCAGAACTATGTTCCTGCTCGACCACTTCGCTCTTCTACAGCAGGGCGACTGGCACTTCCCCCCCTCCGTGTCAAAGGCTCTCGCTTGTCCCGACTGCGGAGTTTTTCCACATTAGCACCTCAGTGGTGGAATGAACTTCCCATTCCCCTACGTTCTACTCCAACCCTGCCTGCATTCCGTCGAGGCCTGAAGACACACCTCTTCAGACTCCACCTTGACTGATATCCTCACCTAGGAATATCAGTTCCCTGTTCCCTGTGTTTTCCTGTTTGTTTATTATAGTTTATAATAGTATTTGGAATGGTTTATAATAGCATAGTTTATAATAGTACTTGGAATGGTTTATAATAGTATAGTTTATAATAGTATTTGGAATGGTTTATAATAGCATAGTTTATAATAGTATTTGGAATGGTTTATAATAGTATAGTTTATAATAGTATTTGGAATGAAGTGTGGTGTTGCTGATTTGCCCACAGCTTACTGTGAACTACAGTCAACGTTCATTGCTAGGGATAGCTGCTACATTATGCAAAGGATGTGCTTTGCCTTGTCTGTTCTGTAATGATGATGATGTCTCTGTACGCACTTACTGTACGTCGCTTTGGATAAAAGCGTCTGCTAAATAAATGTAATGTAATGTAATGTAACTCAAAGGTAGGGTAATATTTATATTTTAACGCAATTGAGGGCGTTTAGATTTAGGTCATTCTAATTAAACGTGTAAATCTTTTACGAATGAAAAAACATATAAGACGAACGGCCACATTCAAAATTGTAACATTAGAAGAGGTTCCCCAGGTCCTTCCTAAAAAAAAGACTAGCCTACTATGTTGTCACATTACCTGAAAAAACGTGAATATTTTGATGAGGGAAATGCTCTGTCCTTCGACTCCTCCCGTTATCACAAGGGCCACCTCCGTAGCAGTGTCCTCGTGGTCGATTTGTGGAATCCTTTTTATCTAACAAGGGACTATAGCAACGCAAACGCGTCTATGCCTCTAGACTACACTTTGTTATCTATTGATAGAATGTATTCTTCATAGTTCACGCCTAATATTTGACATTGCCTATAGATTTATTTAAAAAACAATTCTGCACCTGTACATTTATTTCTATCAATGGCAGTGTATCTTCTAAAATGGAGCTTTGGTGTTATGATGATTACGATGATGGTTCACACGTTTGTAGTCTTCCGTGGGACAATTTGGATCGGGTAAGTTGAAACAAATAATTCTAGTAACTTACAGCGGATGCAGTCAAGCAAACTTCAGTTCATGCAGGTTATTCTAAGTTATATATAAATACCTAAATAACCTAGTGGCAGGAAAAAAGCTATTAATTATTATTTTTATTTTTTTTTTGCATTACATACCCTACAGTGATTTAAATGTTTCCACATCCTTATCATGTGTAGGCCCCCTGTAGTCTTGTGTGATGCTTGTGTTTGTAACTACGAGATGGAAAGTTGATTTCGTCAGAAGCGTGGACCGTTTACCATCAAATAAGAACTTAAACACAAGCACTCAGAAAAGCACTGACTAGGCTAAGCACAAAACAATTAAATTATGTATTTATTTTAGGCTTATTTCTGCTCTCAAAACTCATGGGGAACAACCATATTCTGACTGCTTTTTTGAAGAAGAAAAAAAACAAGCATGTGCAAAGCCGTTATCAAAGCAACGGGTTTTTTGAAGAAGAAAGAAAACTTTGAAGAATCTAAAATATAAGACTTTTTTGATTTGTTTAACACTTTTGGGGGCTTTGCATACTTTAATTTGTGTTCTCATAGTTTTGATGTCTTTACTATTCTAAAATGTGGAAAACAGTAAAAAAATAATTTTTAAAAAAAACCTATGAGTATGTGTGTCCAAACGTGTGTAGGTGTGACTCATACTGTACCTTTTATCATACATATGCTAATTTTAATAGAGTGGTTAAGTGTATAAAGAATTAATGGACCAAAGAAATCGTACAGTGCTAACAGAAGTTCTGGTGGAACAACATCCAGCCCAGGGGATTTGCCTTTCTGCATAGAGTCAACTGCAGATTTGAGGTCCTGCAGTGTGATCAAATAATCTAATACAGCTGCTTGTTCAGTAGAAATTAATGGTACATTTAATTAATTTAAAATCGAATCATTATCATTATGTTTCAGATGTGTAGCCTATCATTTACAATAACACTGAAATTAGATTTAACTGAACAGGTGAAGAAGACAAGACCCATTTAGCCTGTCTGCATGCTCATGATAATTTGTCTTGTCCTAACGGGAACCGGTTCTGGATTCCCACCCTACTGCTTTGGACTATTCCAAAACAAGCTGTCACAAATAAACATGCCCCTATGAAAAGGTACAAGATAAAAGGAAGAGATAACCATTGGTTATCCTCAGAAATCATAGCTATGGTTTACAGTTTTTCTCAATCGCTTGGATGCATTTCTTGAAACTCTAACCTCATTCCCAAAACTCTAAGTGCAATCCCCAAAACAGTAAAATAATTTTTCATAACACTATACCACCCGTTCAAAAGAAACTATAACAATCAAAATGATAACCACATGCGTCAAAAGACACTAAGTCAGTCAATCGCTACAACAATGTCACCAAATGTATAGCACCTTCTGATCATTGCGTAAACCCTGACACTCAAAATGCAAAGTATTTGCATCAAAACTGGACAGATATTGTGTACATATTATATTGTGTACATATATGTATTGTGTTGCTGTCAATGTAAAACAATTCCTGGACACACAAATTACGAGAAAAAACATGTTTATTATGTATCTTTTTCATCTATAGTATGGTTGTTTTACTTTTTTATTTTGTATTTTTTGTTTTTCACTGCTGCACAACCAATCGCCCCTCTGGGGACACTGCTTCTTGCTCCATTTTTTTGCACTGGAACCCTTAGCATTTATATATGTTTGTGAGTATGTGTTCACAATTTGCACCTGTGGGATGGAATTGACAGCATGTGTTCTCCGTTACTTTTCAAATGTGTGAAGGGAAGTTACTCACTCCAATCACCCATCATGCAGGCCTTATCTTTTGTAAAAACACAATGCTCATTATACATAGTATTTTGCATGCAGTGATTTACCCAATGAACAACTGTGTCATTGCGAATGGGAAATGTACATAGCCAATTGAGAGAAAAACAATCTGTTTTGACTGGAATGTCGAAGTGGAATGAGGATTGCAGCTACACTATGACAACTGCGTTTAGTGTTTTGCATTCTGTGTGAACACAATGAGAAGTGAAATAGTGTATTGGCCAATTGCCTTAATGGTGTGGGGTTTTGAGGCACTGTTAAGAGAATGAGGTTAGAGTTTCCAGAAATGCATCCAAGCGATTGAGAAAAACTGTAATCTGAGAAATGTTGCATGGGCCAAAGCCAAACAGTCAGAATCTCAAATTGACTGGTCCCTTTTTTGTTTCCTGAGGAACAAATGCACTTCTCTGATTAGGAAATGTAAAGTGACGTTTTAGGTCACCTCTGTTGCCAATAATCTAAATTAATCCTGCAAAATTCTGGAAGACTATCAAATCATTAGCAGCTACAATCGTTTCCTCTTCTTTCCCTCAGAAAATTATATTGTATGTATTATGGGTATAACACTAAAAAACGTTGGGTCAAAATTGACACAATTTGGGTCATTTCTATAACCCAGTGCTGGGTCACTATAGCTCCTACCCAGCGCTGGGTCAAACTGATGAGGTGAGTTGTTGACTCAACAGGTTGGGTTAATAAAAGTAACCCAATGTGTTGGGTCAACTAATAAAAAATAACCCAATGTGTGCTATTTGCCTATTTTTTTCTGCTGAATTTATTACAAAATGAATGCAGATAAAAAAAAATTTAAATAAACGATATTGATGACTATTAATCAATGTAAAACATGCTATATACACACATACAAACAACACACTAGGTCAATTCCAAAATATGTATTATTTTAAATCAATCACTTTATATTCATACAAATAGAACACATTAACAAATGTAGCACATTACACATAATGAATTAAACACTTTTTAAAAATACCTTTACAACACTTGACGAAGGGGTATATTATAGGCAATCTATGCCCTTTTAAAGTTGTCAGACACGCATACAGACACACCATTTCTAGGTGAAACACTGGCCAGTGCCGTACGCAAAAAGCGCGCAGATGGGGACTCTGCACATGGAATGTTAAATACTGATGTTTGCAGGAACTCCAATACAGGAGAAGATTGCTTGGCTGGCTAGTTGATGTCAAAAAACATAAAATGATTTAAAACGGACATCAACTGCCCTGCCCTGTTGTGTTCTGCAGAGCTTTGCCTTCTATTACAGTGAACGTGGGTTCGAGATTGGCGAAGGTAGCCTACTCCGTCATGTTGGTTCTAGCGGGTTCCAGCCTGTCAAGTAGAAAATATAACTTCAAAATACAGAACATAAATTATAATCATGCTTCGTAGTAGCCTATACCTCTCTGGACAGAAACCTTCTGTGACACCTAAAAGAAAACCAGACAAGTACATCGCCAGCAGCGCCCAAATGTTGGATAGTAACGTTAATGTACAGCTGCACGGGAAGCGAGTTCGGTAGCCAGCTCGGTAGGTAAAACAGGTAATGTTTCGATACCCGTGGAATAACCGTTTACCACAGAAGTTGGTTGAGAATGGCAAGAATGTGGTAATTAAAAAATGAACCGCAATTTGCGGAAAATTGAGACTTGTCTAGGCTTATACCTGGAAGATCATTGAAATTACACCCCAGCTAACAAAATGTCGCCCTGAGGACGTCCTCTAAATGGACCACAAAGTTATTAGGACGTTGGAAATTAACGTTCTCTGGACGTTATTTTGTAGGGGTCCTTTGATGTCCTGGGGACGTTTTTCTTAACGTCAAAACGATGCTTTCAGGACGTTCTTAATACAGTCATAGGACCATAAAATGACATCCTGTGCACATCCTCTAAATGGACCACAAAGTTATGACGTTGTATGACTGTATTAAGAACGTCCTGAAAACATCGTTTTGACGTTAAGAAAAATGTCCCCGGGACAACAATGGAACCCTACAAAATAACGCCTGGAGAACGTTCATTTTTACCATCCTGATAACGTTGTGTTCCATTTAGAGGACGTCCACAGGACGTGATTTTATGGTCCTATGACAGTGTTAAGAACGTCCTGAAAATGTCGTTTTGACGTTACGAAAAACGTCCCCAGGACAACAATGGAACCCTACAAAATAACGCCTGGAGAACGTTCATTTTTAACGTCCTGATAACGTTGTGGTCCATTTAGAGGCTGTCCACATGATGTCATTTTATGGTCCTATGACTGTATTAAGAACGTCATGAAAATGTTGTTTTGATGTTACGAAAAACGTCCCCGGGACAACAATGGAACCCAGAAAATAACGTCTGGAGAATGTTCATTTTGAACGTCCTAATAACGTTGTAGTCCATTTAGAGGACATCCACATGACGTAATTTTATGGACCTATGACTGTATTAAGAACGTCTTTAAAATGTTGTTTTGACGTTACGAAAAACTTCCCCAGGACAACAATGGATCCCTGCAAAATAAAGCCTGGAGAACATTCATTTTCAACGTCCTAATAACGTTGTAGTCCATTTAGAGGACATCCACAGCCATAGGACCATAAAATGACGTCCTGTGGACGTCCTCTTAATAGAATACAACGTTATCAGGACGTTGAAAATGAACGTTCTCCAGGCGTTATTTTTTAGGGTTCCATTGTTGTCCCGGGGACGTTTTTCTTAACGTCAAAACAATGTTTTCAGGACGTTCTTAATACAGTCATAAGACCATAAAATGACGTCATGTGGACATCCTCTAAATTCACCACAACATTATTATGACGTTGAAAATTTACGTTCTCTAGGCGTTATTTTGTATGGTTCCTTTGATGTCCTGGGGATGTTTTTCTTAACGTCGAAACAACGTTTTCAGGAAGTTCTTAATACAGTCATAAGACCATAAAATGGCGTCCGGACATCCTCTAAATAGAATACAACATTATCAGGACGTTGAAAATGAACGTTCTCCAGGCGTTATTTTGTAGGGTTCTATTGATGTCCCGGGGACGTTTTTCTTAACGTCAAAATGATGCTTTCAGGATGTTCTTAATACAGTCAAACAACGTCATAACTTTGTGGTCCATTTAGAGGATGTGCATATGACTGTATTAAGAATGTCCTGAAAACGTCGTTTTGACGTTAAGAAAAATGTCCCCAGGACATCAAAGGACCCCTACAAAATAACGCCTGGAGAACATTAATTTCCAACATCCTAATAACTTTGAGGTCCATTTAGAGGACATCCTCAGGACGTCATTTTGTTAGCTGGGTAGCTGGTTGCAAGATAGCTAGGTCATACGCTCGCATTAATGCGGGTCATGTGGCATGAGAATGCAATCTACGCACTACGGATAGGTTCAAAAAGATAACTTTTCATAAACGTGCACAATGAAAGTGTTATCTGATTGAACTTCCCGCTTGTAGTTGAGCAGTGATTGGTTATTAGCAAAGATTTTAGATATCCGACTAGCCTACACAGCCAGGGGTACATATATTAAACTAAACAAAATAATTATTTTATAAAAAGATGTTATTGTGATGCTCTCACTCCCGTCCTTTTGTGTCCCGTGTTTTACCTGTTTCCTCTCGTATCGTGTTTGTTTGTATTCCTGATTGTTTCCCCCGTGCTGCAGGCTGGGCGTGGTTTTCCCTTTCGTATCACTCTGTTCCAGTGCTCTGTGTCTGCCTATCCCTTTCCTTCTCTCCGCATGCATTCTGCACACTCTCGGCTCCGTTAATCACTCACGCATACATTCGCACGCTGCACTTAATTGATACCTATTAACTCTTGTATTTAGTCACCCGGTGTTCTTTGTCCGGTGCTAGTTCGTTAAGTGTTGTTGTGGCCAAGTTCGCTAAGTCTTGTTCGCTAAGTCTCATTGTAGTAATACCCTGGTCTTGTCTCGTTGGATACTTTGTACCTAGTCCTGTCTTGCCTGCTTAAAAGCTCTCATTTGAATCTGCGTTAACTCACTATTTTCCAGTCTTGCCCAGCTTTAATTAGCTCTTGCCAGGAACGGCGTTAACATGCTGTTCATTCTGTCCTGCCTCGCTGTTACTAACTCTTGTCTGCTTCCAAGTCTACCAGCCTACAGCTGTTTGTGCATCCTGCCTGTGCTCCAGTTCCGCCAACCTGCAGCTGTGTGTGCATCCTGCCTGTGCTCCAGTTCTGCAAGCCTGCTGCTGTGTGTGCATCCAGCCGGTGCTCCAGCTCTGCTAACCTGCAGCTGTTCGTGCTCACTCCACTCTGCCCTGTCTCCTGCTCCCCGCTCCTCCAGCATGGATTCCTGCCACTGTCCAGTCCCTGGCCTCTCCCGCTCCCGCTGATCCCCTGCTATCCATAACTGGTTTTGTCTTGTCTGTCTCTCTCCCTATGCTTCAGGAGGTTTTGTCGAAACAATAAATTATTGGAACTATTGAAATTCCTTATGTGTTGAGTTGTGTATTTGGGTCCAGTCCCTGCTTGGAACCGTAACAGTTATAAGCAGCACACAGATGAACAGTTTTAATTGCTTTCTTGTTTTTAGAAAATTATATTGTTTTCATATAAAGTTAATTTACCATTATAAAATTTCTGTTTATGAATATGATATTTTGCCAAAAGTAAAATAAGGTTAATTAAAAGAAATACATCTTCAAGGGTATTATTGTAATGCATAAAACCAAAAATAATGTTTTCAATATCCGTCTACCCTCTTTGTTATTTGTCACGTTCGAGTGACGGACCCGGAAGTAGCCGAGAAAAATTATAAGTTGGGAACAGGCAAAGATTGTAGATAAGCCAAAATACGCAACTGGCGCCTTTCCCCATTGTATTTTTTGTCCGCACAAGGGGAAGTGATCAGGCATGTGCAGTAGTGTTTTCTGTTAGCTTAGCAACTAAAGTTACATCACGCATGCTTAAAGTGGCGAGCATCTGCAGACGTTCCAGTTCCGAAGCTGGACCTCTTGCACCGCCTACCCTCTTTGGAACAGGGGATCAGGAAATTATCCTTGAAGCTCACAAACTCCAGTGGTCACCGGAGGTATACCATGAAATTTCTATCTATTTTATATTCTATTTTCTTTTCTCCATCTGTAATTATGTATGGTACTTAATGTGATCCATCCATATCTACTGCATATCTGGCAGCAGTGATGGTTTGAGGCTCGTTTGATACCTCAGATCCTTGATGACTTACAGCCATTAAAAAGCTACCTGTGTTTGCTCCTTGGCGGATTGCTAATATAATGGCCGACAGTAAGACAGTGAAAAGCGCAATTTACAGCTGGTGCAACAGAACTGCTCGTGCATGAAGTTAAAGCGCACATGCGGAGAATATATGGCATTAAAATTCTCTGAATTAATTGTGTAATGTGTTGCAAATTTGTTTTCTTTTCCAATTAGTCTTTAATATCTCTTTAAAATCATTTTGTTCAGTTAAGGAATAACAGGTGAAATCAGCAGGGTTATAAAGGCTGAGAGTATGGAATATAAAAAAAAAATGAAGGCTGTAGAATAGGCTATGGTTAAAATTCAGTTAAATTCATGAAGTTTAAATTAATCTCTATTTTTTTAACCGTTTAAACCTTATGCACAGCGAATCCCCAGAACCGTAGCCTAGACTGTTTGAACAACAATAAATGCAATATTCAGTGGACAATGTCTTGAAATTTTTTCAGTCAAAACCATTCTATTTACTTACAGGCTGTAGATGAAATTAATTTGATGAAATTAATTTGATGAAATTAATTTGATGAAATTTGAAGTGCATTTTCAGCACTACAAATGCCCGTCTATTGTGTTATGTCCCTATGCTGGCTTGTGAGTGTGGCCCTTTAAATCTTTTGCGTGCTAACGAGTTTCACTCTATTCACCTGACTCATGATTGGAAATTGCAGACACCTGTGCTGGATTACCAAGTGCAAATATATATTGCTGGTGTTCTCTAGCCTCCCGGTTGGTTTTTTTGATTTTCCCTTTGTTGGTTTGGTTTCCCTTTTGTTTTATTGTCCACATTTTATAACTTTATGCACGTTGCCAGCTTGCTGCTGTGCTGAAGTTTTACTTTGAATATTGCTGTGGCGTTTTGTCTTGGTTTGATTCCCCGTTTTAAAGGCCGGTTTTAATTCGCTTTGTGGAAGTATATTTATTTTGTGTTTGAAATTGTTTGTGTTGTGGCCCCTTCGAGCCGGGGTCGTAACAATTGCAGTGCACAAGTTTTCCATTGAATGACAATTCACGCATTAGGTGTCAATGACAATTTGCATATTAGGCTTAATATAGGTGTTATCAGCTATCAACAAGTTTTTAATGGATAGCCATTGTCCCCTAACAGAAGATTTCTCCCCCCCGGAAGATTACAGGAACTATTGGCCAATATAAAGTCATAGCTTGATCCAGAATAATTGCGAATACATGTGTAACCTTACACGTACAGCATCGCGCCTGGATGTTGATTCACAAAAAAAAGTGGGCTTCACAAAAAAAAACTAAGTACACCCTCAAACGGTAGTCAGTTTTTTTTTTCAAAACTACTGGGGAAATGTACTCTGGACTGATGAGTCAAAGTTGGAGTTGTTTGGGCGCAGTGCAAAACGTCATGTTTGGCAAAGATGCAACACTGCCTTTGAGCAGCACCTCATTCCAACGGTGAAACATGGTGAAGGGGGCATTATGGTTTGGGGCTGCTTTGCTGCCTCAGGGCCTGGTAAACTTTCCATAATAGATTCAACCATGAATTCAACTTTATACCAGACAATTATTGAGGAGAATGTGGGGCCATCAGTTCAGATGCAGAAGCTGAAAAGGTCCTGGATCCTCAAACAGGATAATGATCCTAAACATACAAGAAAATCTACTACAGAATGGCTCAGAAAGAAAAAAAATGGAGGGTTATGGAATGGCCAAGTCAAAGTCCAGACCTCAATCCTATCAAAATGCTTTGGGGGGACTTGAAGTGGGCTGTGCATTCAAGGAAGCCCTCTAACATCACACAATTAAAGCAGTACTGCAAAGAAGAATGGCTGAAATTTTCTCCCAAATTTATAGTCAATTACAAGAAACGCTGGGTATATTTTCAGAACGTGGGTATACTGTATGTGTGTGTATGCATGCAAAACTTTAACATAGTAATGAACTTGATCTGTACACTGGTCTTGCAATTTTCTGCATTTTCAATGACCATTCTGTACCACTGGGTCAAATGTGTACTCAAATGGTGTGCTAACTTTATAAAAACATCAAATTGGTCATTATCAATTTTACATGTTCATATCCACACTGTTGAAGATGTCAATGTTCCATGATGAAAAAATTAAGTTTATGGCTGTTCCAATAGGTGGTAAAGTCTGAAGCGGGTCAATTTTGTTCGTTCAGCTACATTGCAGTCCACAAGTATTTTGGATATTAAAAGTTTTGTTGTTTTGGTTCTATACTTCAGCACATTGGATTTGAAATGAAACATTAGGTTAAAGTGCAGCCTGTTTTGTTTTGAGGGTATTTACATCCATACTGGGTGAACCGTGTAGGAATTACAACCCTTTTTTTGTGTAATCAAACAATTTACATGTTGTTACAGTGCAGATTCTCAGCTTTTATTAAAGGGTATGTGTTACATTTCCCTCAACTGGTATGGACCCAAATGCAGGACTCGGATACAGACTCAGAAATAAGCTCCAGTGGGGCACTTTATTAATATCAGCAAACAGCAAGGGAGAGGGAGCGCAAGGTGAGGGTCTGGAAGCGGGGTTGGCGATAACAAAAGGGGCAGAGCAGATGAGAGGAATCAGGAGAGGAGCTGGGCGAGCAGTAGACAAACCGGAGACAGAGCTGGAAGCTGGATGGGTGAGGGGAATGACAGAGCGGGGAATGCAGGCTGGCGGGCAAGCTAGAAACAAACTATAAACAGGTTAGCAAGACTTTATACAAGACACAGGCCGAGTACCAAGACAACAACAAGCATGACAAGGCGTCGTGAACTGACAACGAGACAAAGAGAGAAGGGAGAATATATATGCGAGATAACAAGGAAATAAATGAAAGATGCGTGAGAATGTATGCGAGAGTGAATGAGCTGATGAGAGAGCGTGTGGAATGCGAGCAGGGAAGATAAGTGGTTGCCTGAGAGATAAATGAGGGGGTGAACGAGGAGGAAAACCACGCCCAGCCTGCACAACACAGAGGACAGACAGGGAAACGTAGAAACATGACATGAAACAAGAGGAATGGGGAAAACACGGAGAACAATAGGGAGGTGGACTGGAAGGGAAGCAGCGGACGTAACAGTATGTTTAAGAAAGGAGGGCACTGGAGTTTGCCCATTTTGTAATTGTCCAAATACATACGGACTGCACTTTGGGTTTTGTTAGTACGTATGCATATTTTATTCCTTTGAAAAAAAAACAAGGCATTAGTCACCATATTAAGATCATTTTGATGATTTAACAGCTTCAGATCGACCTGCACGCTCCCTTACTGCACATGGCCCAGTGCCAAACAGAAATACAAACAGTTTAACTTTCAATGCTGATTACAACAAACTGTATAATAACATGTTTTTTTTATTCTTGAAGGGATGAGATGACTGATTTCCCAACACTTCGATGCACAAGACTGAGGGAAACTTTAATTTCAAAGACCGCATCAAAGTAAGTGAACAATTTTGAGTAGTGCTGTTCAGTTGATGCAATTGGTGTGACCCAGCTAACATTAGATCAATCTTGAATCAACGTTGGGGAAATAAAGCATGAGAACATAGAATCAGAGAAGGAGAGTGAGAGAGCCTTCAGAAAATCCCCACCTTGAATTTTCACCGTTTGTTGTTGCACCGTACCATTTTTAATGCATTGACATGTTATGTTCATGTACAATGAGAAAGGCACAAAGCAATTATATGAGAAAAGGCTACGTTAAAGCCCATCCCTTCCCCAGATATGCTTAATGTTTGACTTATCATACTGGTGAGATTGACAGTGATACACGTAAGGCCACATCGTTCTGAACAGCCAAAAACTTGAATGGTGTCGTTAACTTGAAAAACATGGGCACTATAACAAAATTGGATATTTAGCATTGTCGACCATTGTTCCATCTGAAAAAATAATACTTAAGAATATTATTCTCATGACGCATAAGTCTGAGCAAGAAACCATTTGGAATGAGAACAACTGGTCCCTAACAACTTTGCAAAGGAAAAGTTATTGCATCAAAAAACAACTGCGCTACATGCAAGTTAATCAGTTCTATAAATAACTACTTGTGTAAATGAGGCTATGTCAGTCATTGTTATGCTAATCATTCTCAAATTTGGTGTGCCTGAACACAGTGCTAGGATGTGTACCAAGTTTGAATCGGATTACAAAAAACATGGCTGCCACAAGCGATTCAATATTCTGCATTTTCTGACCATTTTTTAAATATAAAAAAATGATGTCAATATAATTAAATCCAGACTTGGTCTATTGGCTTAAATCTTATTCTGAATGAAAGGTCACAACATCACGAACAAGATAAAAATGACTGAGAATGGTCTCAATACCAGATAAAACAAAGCCGTTAAGAGGAATCAATAATACAGCCTTTATGCCCATTGTTCGATATTGAAAAATAATATTTAACTAACCTTCTCATGAAACGTAGTTGATACTGACATGATCCTTGGCACGGATCAAGTTTGCTCTAGTTTAAAAAAAGAAAAGTTCTGTAAAACAACATGACTGCCACAAGAGACTGAATGCATTTCATTGTCAGAAATGTTTTCTAAGCTGCTGACACAGATCAGAGAAAGTTTGATTTCATCATGCTTTATTCCAAAGACCCCAAGGATGAAAGACATTAGTAATATTGTCTCTTAAGACATTTGAACATACCTATCGCTAAATGTTACATTACCTTGTTAGCTAGCTGGTAATTTAGTTTATTAATTAAGCTAAGCTACATAAATGTAAATACCCAATGTAAGGTTAATGTATAGCTAACTTGCAAATGTAATCATAATGCATTTTATACTAGCTAGAAAGACTAATTTAAAGCATTCCCACTTTTAAAATGGCAATTATGAAAAGGCATGGATAGAACAATACATCAGGGAAAATATCTTTAACAACTTCTGTATTGAAACCGAGTCAAGACCGAGCCCGGACAATTCGAGTCCTAATCGAGACGATGATAATTGATGATATGATAATAATTGCTCTGACATCATAATGAGGGCTCAAAATGTACACTATTTCACTGCCAATATTTCAAAAGAAAACAGCATTAGGCCTATTTAAGCATTTTAGTAGCATGATGGATATTACCACATGACAGTAAGCAATCCTTGTTGAAAATGTCTTGTAATGAAGTACGGGACAAATGCTCATAAAATGGGCACACGTGCATACACACCTAGGCACATACTTGGGCACACGTGCATACACACCTAGGCACATACGTGGGCACACGTGGCAGAGGGGACAGATAAATGGAGGGAAATCTGAACGCAGCCGCATGTGGTGCCGACTGGGTTCATATATATAAATCAGTCACAAAGAGAATCAGGAAATGACTCCGAAAAGGGAAATGGCATTAGCTTATGACCACGTTAGTTGTTAAAGATCGCAAGCAAAAGGGGAAGAGGAGAGAGGATAGTGACCACTCTTACAAAAACATAGGCCGTCTTCTGGCAAAGTTCTTCGTTCGCCACTACTGGCAAACTCTGACAAACCTCTGCCAACATTTTGTGGAAAACAATTTAGTTTGCAGCAAATGTGCTACATATTAGCTGCAAGTTTGCAGCAAACTAGCCAGTTTTGTAAGGGCATGCAAGCCTTCATAACTCACAATAAAGTGATGATAAGAATATACTATAGAATAGCATATAATATAGAATATACTATAGAATAGCTAGCTAACATGTTATACACCCACAGTTAATCCACCAAGAAGTACAGTACTTGTGTAGGCCTATGTCACAGCAAAACTATGGCTTGTTGTATTTCTACGCAGTAGCCTATCTGAAAATGGTTCTCTTTATGAACCTGAAAACAGCCTTTGATCAGAGGTGGAAAGTCCAGGCGTCAGAAAGTAAAAGTCCTGCCATGTTTTTCTTTCACCCCTGAAAGGCAACTGACAACCGTGTGAAATGGAAATGCCATCAACGGTCAGCGGGGGCAGCTGATGGCGCTAGTATTCACGCTATGCAAATACAATGGGGCAGGCTCCACAAAATTACTTGTGTTATACAAAAGTGTAATATCCTTTTAATTAAAAAAAGGCCTAGGTTTGGCAAGTCTGCAGAATGGGGTCTCTTTAGTGTCGCAGTGAGATTTCCGCAAGCGTGAGAGAGCAAACCATCTTCTTTGTTTTTATTGTTGATTGGCAAGCCAACTTTTCGTGTATTGAGAGCAAAGTTTTATTTGCGCAATTGTACAGTACACTTGGATATCTGGCATTGGAACCATGGTCTTACATGTGCTAGATATTTGTATTATATGGTTTAATGTCAACCTACATGGTAAAGGCAAGAACCCAGCAATAATAGCAAATGAAATTAGTCTATTTTGTTGTCTGTATTTTTATTGTAAAATGTTGACAAAAAACAAAGGTCTGCTGTCCGTACTGATGCTAATGGTGATGGCTAGTTAATCCTCAAACTCTCACTCTCTCAGAAACAATATCTCAAATGTATGCTTGCTCTCTCTCTCTCCCATACTCTTTCCATCTGTCCTAGAATTGACATGGACTCTTTCATGGAGGATGTGCAGGAAATAATGAGCTGTCCCCATGAATCAAATATCACCCAAAGAGAACGCCGCAGGTGCCGTTTTCATCAGTCCAAATATTTTACTTGTCAGGTAGCAAAGTAGATTTATAAATACCTTCTGCTTATCAATCATGGTGCCACACTGCTGGTTTTAGTATCTTGTGCTTTTGACATCTGTTCAGTACAAAAACAATAGGAGTCCTTGATATATACAGTGGTATGGAAAAGTGTGGGGACCCTTGGTCAAATTGCATGTAGTAAAATAAAAATGAGTAGTGGTACACCAGTCCACTCTGCTACCAAAAAATTAGCTGCATGGAAGTGTCAGAAGGAAATCTTTCACAAGTCAACGTTTGTAGTATGCAACACAGTTGGATAAGCCAGAGAGGTCTTGGGAAAAAAAGTGCTGTGGATTGATGAAACAAAAAAAGAAATACTCTGGCCACAACCACGAAAGATACATTTGGAGAAAAACAGGTGAAGCATTTGAAGAAAAGAACACCATGCCAACCATTAAGGCTCTATTGTGCTCAGCTCACAAAAATAGATGCCTTAAAATTACATGGAGGTATTACCCTCCATAGTTACTTTCTGCTTTATTAATTTCAGCTATTTCAACTATTATGCTTTGGGGGTTGGAAAAAGGAAATATTGTGTAGGTGGAAGGATTCAATTAAATATGAAGAAATCATAGAGTCTGTGAAGAAATTTAAGCTGACATGAGGTTACTTCAACATGACAAATGATGTCAACTACTTAAAGCTAGGGTCACATTACACAATTCTTACAATCATAAGTAACAATCAAAAGCTTGAACAAAATGAAGTTTGTTTGATAAAATTGTGCCATGGTTGACTGGGAACATATGAGAAAGATTTGAGAGTTTCACTCCCACACACATAAGAATTACAGCAGCAACTATACAGCGCGACTAGCCGGTATTACCACAGTCTCTGCCCGATTCTCGAACCGTTGCTAAATCGGTCTAGAAAATTGTGGAATGTGTCTCCAGCTAACAAACAAGTATGGTTTTGGAATGGTCTTCACAGACTCCAGATTTGAATATTCAGTCTGGGGACTGTGAAAGCCATTCTAAAACCTTAATTGTTTTTGGAGAGATCTCAAACCATGCAGTGCAAGCCTACAATTATTTCTGAAGGGTTCTGCAAGGAAGAGTGGGAAAGAAATTCCTCAAGCAAGAATAGAAAGACTATTAGCTGGCTACCAGAAATGTTTGGAAGCTGTAATTTCTGCCAATATAGGTGTTACCTACAAGGTGTACAAGTACTGACTGACAGGGCTGACTGACAGGGTGCCCAAACTTTTACACAGGCCACATTTGCTGTTTTATTTCAATCTGTTAAATTCAGCAAATAAAAAGTAATTGTGCATTAAAATTTACAGAAATATGTTACGTTTAAGTTTGTTCCATGCAGTTCTTTTCACTAGGAAAATTGACAACCCATGCAATTTGACTGCCTTGTGACAGAGTTGAACTACGTTCCTGCTGCAATGCAACAGGAGGCCTGTTTCTTACCAGAGAGAACACTCGCAAGGGGCAGAGGATCAAGTATGAAACCAACAGAAAGAAAAGCAAAGTGGTTGATCGATTCATCTTCAACATGCTCCCCAAGGTCAGAATTAGGCTGCTGACTGAATGTGTTTCATTGTGTTCACCCACAATTTCTACCGTTTGTTCTATGCCGGGAAGAATTGTTTGTGATGGGGGTTGTGCGAGCTAGTGGGTTTTTCGTAGTTTGGAAGAGAAAGAGTTGATGGGCTTGCGTCGGATGCTTGTAACTTCCCTGTGTCTCCAGTGAAGAAATAAAAAAACGTTCCTTCCCATCCATATCTGTTGTCACCTGTCTATCATTTTGTTAAAACTAAGAGTATAGGCAGGTTAGTCTACCACTCGGCTACAGAAATATGACTGCCAAGACAGGCTGTAACGTCTCTATGATTGTTTGAGTATTCTAAGTTGTCATCTACAGTTTTTGTAATGCAAAAGTTTCCTTCATTGAAATAAAATGATCAAGAGCACATGGTTCAAACCTCCTATGGTAACTACTAGGCAGATTTTACATTTTTGCTTAGGAAGAGAGCTGCAATCACCATTGCTACTTATTTTTTTAATAGCTAAAAACAGAGAATATGAGGTCAGCATAAAAGTTTAAAAAAAACTTTTATTACAGTTTATTTGTGGGATAAATATCTCCCTAGAATGCCAAAAGTAACAGACAGAATTCATAATCAAGCTTTCTATATTTCTATTTTTTTTAATGATCCACCATGGAGCTTTTCACCAATTGCATTTTAACCACTTGTTAGAGCACCCCATGGAGGAAGGAAAGTCTATTCCAGCGCTGTGCAGTGGTGGGAAATGCCGGGATACTAAGGAACAGCAGCTGTGGTGCTGAAATTGACAGTGCAGATTTCGTCTTCAGGTTGGTGATGGTTTCTAATTGTGGTTTTACACATTGAGCCCATATGAAATCAAAACAATCATACCGTCTTACTTTGACCTATTCTCCATGCATTAACATCTTATAACTTTCATTGTGTTTGTGGATCTGCAATGCTGTAATTTTAGCATTGGAAATCATGTAATCTTCATTCTTAACATAGTAATCATACTATGTTAAGAATGAAGATTACTGTTAAGAATGAAGATTACATGATTACTATGTTAAGAATGAAGATTAACATAGTAATCATACTAAAACAGTTTTGTCATGAACAACAACAATAGCAACAGCAACAGGGTGCTAAACATTTGACAAATCCGAAATAAAGAATGAGTTAATCAAAAGTTATTGTCTCAATATTTTTTCATTACTTACTAAACATTTATGTTAACATTGTTGTATAAAAGCAATAGATCACTCGAGGTTCATGCGTTATTGGATGTTGGACTCGACCTGCGGTATCGTTGCTACGACATCACAGCAGTGATTATATTTCCAACCTCTTGATCTATTGCTTAAGTATTTGAGATAAGACATAATATTTGTATACACATATCTTCATGAAAAAGTTATATTTACTTCACAAGGGTATTAGACAAGATATGGTCTGCTAATGTTACTTATTCCACACACAATTCCATCTTTACATCCCAATTCTAAATTAATGTTCGAAATAACATTAGCTAAATACTGAATTGAATAAGCCCACCATTTTTTCAGCCAGACATTTAGGGCCAGCTGAATTTCTCACTGCTGCAGTTTGAAACAGGGAGCAGGCCTGAGATCACAAGCTTGAAAGTGGGTTTGATACAGTTATATAATTAAATAAAACCGTTCTTTAAAACATCAGATTTTTTCAACCTAGTGTCATTTGTGACCGCATGAATGATTATAGGCTACAGCTTTAGTGGAGTGTTTTTGATCACAGGAGCTTGATGTCATGCACCCTTGGCACCAGGAAAACAGTAGGGTACACATCAAAATCCTTAAAACCACTGGCAATATTTGGGTTGCAATGATAGGATCTTACATTACAACTGCGTTCGTTGAAGACGGCAGTAAGAAGACAATGAGTTAGAAGCAGGGGTCGAGGGGAGCTGAGAACTTCACAACGATTTGAAAAGTGTTTATGTTTTTATAACACTGCTTAATTATTGTTACCATCAATATAGAACAATGCATGTTGTTCTATATGGATGTTATTTTCATTCATCTTCACTTGAAATTTTGCTTGCTGCCCTGCCTCAATCGTGTTTCTTGCCCTCAATGGAGGTGAGTGGACGGGGTTTAGGATGGAGGAGGAGACTTGTAAATACAGGAGCAAGGCTAAAAATCCTGCATAGTGAATCTTTAATGGTATTCTTGTCTTCTAGGTTGAATTTGGCTCCTATCAATAACAGCAGAGATGTTGGGGTGAAGACCAGCCTGATCACAATCAACCCCAGCCAAATCCGAATCGGGTAGGTAAACCGTTCCCCAACAACAATACCCACACCCTTTGATATAGAAAATAACAATTTGTGTTATTCCTACAGCGGCGATAAGTTGAAACAATACAATTGAATCACATGTAGCTGCAAGCTGAGATGACCAAATTGAGCAGAAAGTACAAAGACAATCAGAAAATATTTTTATTATGATGGCTCTTTCATTTGGGTTGAGCAGGGAAAATAGAGCATAGATAAACATTTAGTTGTTTCATTTGAGCAAAAAGTTAATTTTTAAACTTTAATTTATTGTTGTTATCTTTATAATGCAAAACACAATTCCCAAATCTCAAAGCACTGTGGACATTGTCAGTCTTTAATTCATTACAGCCGAAGCACATTCCATAGAACAATTGGTGGCTTAAGGTTAGGGAGGGTTCGGCCGGCTGGGATCCGTGTCTCAACTCTCTCTAGTAACTCCAGCTCACTCATCAGGCTCCTGCGCTCTGCTTTGCTAAAGCTGCATCATATGAAGTGTATTACTACGACTCGTGTGTGTGTGTGTGTGTGTGCGTGTGCGTGTGTGTGTGCGTGTGCGTGTGCGTGCGTGTGTGTGTGTGTGTGTGTGTGAGAACTTGGCTTGTGCATGGGTTGTGGTGTGAAATGAAGCACCTGGGGACATCACATGCTTTGATGGAAAGTGCATGCTTGTCTACACTCACCTACATCGGCGGGGGGGGGGGGGGACCATTTTGAAAACTTGAGTTTCACTTTAAGCATGTTTACAATGCTGTCAATGTTGGGTTTAAAACTAAACTTATCATTGAGCCAAATTTCATGAATATTTGTAACCACAATTGTTAAATCTGATCAGTACATTTCATTTAATGACAGGAACATAATTTCTTGATTACACTGAGACACGGTCACTCATGTCAGTTCAATTTAGTATTTAGCTTTACTGGCTTATATAAACAGTCGCAGCAAAAACAGATACACAACAAAAACACTAACGTGAACATTGCAGGTTGACAAGACGAGTGATTGTTAGTACAAATTACAAATGTGAGTTGGGCAGGCAGTATATAGTTATGTTGTGTGGGATTGACAATTTATCTGAGATGTTAATGTACTTGAACATGTACATATGCACAGTGACGCATTTGGACAGATACATTTTTTGTTTCGGCTCTGTACTCCAGCACATGGATTTGAAAGAGAACAGTGACTATGAGGTTAAAGTGCAGACTTTCAGCTTTAGTTTGAGGGTGTTTACATCCATATCGGGTGAACAGTGAGTCTCAGCTTTCTGGCAATACCAATATTATAGTTCTACTCCAAATATTAAGCGAGATATACTCATTTAAATCTTGATTGTGTTTTTTCTTTATTCAAATAAATCAGGTCTGTAGTGATCTGTCGAGTTTGTTACAGAACGTTCATTCTGACATAATTGATTAATAGTCAGCCCACTATGATCCATCTTGGACGATGTGCAGAATTTAGGCATATCGTTGTGTTTTAAACTTGTCAACCTACCTTTAGACGAACATGCATAAATGCTTTGAATTGGACTGCTGATTAATTTATATACGTCACTCTCAACAGGTCGCACTTCTGCCGGGACCAGAGTCAAATATTCTGCTATGAGCTCGGCCCACTCACACAGCCATACAGATAATATTTGGCATGTCATGGTTTATTTAGCTAGTGACAGCATTTGGATTGGATTTTTACTGTTTTCACTGTTTAAACATTTTGGTCGACATAAGTCACCCATGGCACTTTAGAACGTTGGTGCTTTTGTTGACTCATGTCGCCCGTGGCACTTAATGGGTTAAAAGTGTGTTCCTGGGGCGAGAGTAGAGCAGTAATAGAGCAAGAGGCAACCTACGCTCCAAAATATTACTAATCTGCTCCGTGCTCCATGGAAAATGCACCTGCCTTCTTCTTCTATCATTAACTTAAATCACTGGTTCTCAAGTTCTGTGTATGCTGACTTTTCATTGATTCACTTTGGTCTTTAATTTGATCAGTTAAATAATTTTGTTACCTCTTTTAATTAAATTGTTTGCAATATAGCACAATAATAGCAATGTGAACATGAGACATTTATTCCACATGGCATGCATAGCTATTTCTGATATAATCTATCTGAAGAGGCTAAATAATCTCTAAACATGAAAAGTGCAATTAAGAATAATGAACAGCTTGTTAAAATTCTGGGATTTCAATTGTGGCTGCAATGAAAACCAGCATACACAGGGGGGCCCCAGGACCGAACTTGAGAACCACTGACACTGAGAACAAGTGCTCTTGCCCTGCAGCTACCCACGCCTGGAGAAGAACCCGCAGCCCCTGGCAGAGCGGGTGTCTGCGTACGGAGATGCACCCCTTCTTTTGCCCGCCTTTGCCTACACGTTCTGCACCGACATATCCTTCAAAGTTCACAAGGTCCTGCAGAAGATGCGCCCCAAGCAGAAGGTGGTTTTCTTCAATCCTGACTATCTGCTGGAGCTCTTCCAGTATTGGAGGCACCGTGGACTTGAGGAGCTTCGTCTCACCACCGGGTTAATGCTGGCAAGCGTGGCCATGGAACTGTGCGATAACGTACACCTATATGGTTTCTGGCCCTTTGAGTTGGACCTTCTCCAGCGTCCAGTGTCTCACCACTACTATGATGATATTGGACCAAGTCGTAGGATGCATGCTATGCCCAAGGAGTTCCTCCAGCTGCTGAAGATGCACTGCCAGGGGTCGATAAAGTTGCATCTGGCACGGTGCCAATGACTGCACGCTCCATTTGCGTCATCACAGCTGAAGTTCACTTATTGAACATGGTCAGCATTTTTTTCTTTTTTAATTTTCCATCTCATGGAAATAAATTAGACCCATAATGTGTTGAGTGATATAATGCTCCCGGACACACATTCAGAAATTCAGACAAAATTAGAAATAGGAAGTGGTTGCTGGAAAAGGAATGGGTGATGGAGAAGTTTAAATGTTAGATATTATGACTTTTCTTTTTGGTTTTGTTTATTTAGTTCTTGCTATTTACTGCAGACTTTTGGACAATATCCCAGTTGTTAAATTGTGACATTTCACTATGTTTATGTTTAACATTATCTACCTGATATTGCTGAGAGGGTGTCATCAATAGATAAGGCTTTGGTTTACAGAAACATATTGGGAAGGCTCAGCTTGGCAACAGTATGTTTAGCTCTTGGCAACAATCAGGGGAGTATACTACGAAGCAGGAGTTAGCTGGATAACTGCACTGAGTAAACCCCGGAACGGCCCTTTTTACTTCAGTCCATGTTCCAGATTTGGGAAGGTTTCAGGTTTTACTCTGTGGAGTTTTCCAGCTAACTCTGAAATCCTGCTTCATAGTATAACCCCCAGGCCTATTGCTGCTGAGAGCTATAATTGTTAAAGGTTTCTTTGCTCCATTTCAAATGACTGATTTTGGATCATAAAAGTCTGAGGTGTGATACTGACTTATCCAACGTAAAGGTGGCACGTAAAGGTGACACACAAGGATGCATAATGGATGCTTTGGCACTTCTGGAGGACATTGCTAATGGCCAACTTTGGAGGGAGCGTGTGTTCAGGGACCACAACAACTTTTTGGCCCATAATGATGGCTTATGAGCCGATTTAGATTCCCTCTTGGAGCTCTGTGCTGAATTGGGGCTGGTTTTGGAAAGGTAGACCCAAAATAAATCACCCTTTACCAGTCCCTTTGCAAGTCCCCACCACTTTGAAAAGCGGCCATTTCCAGAAATTCTGAGAGAATTGGCTGATCAGTTGGACATCTCTCTGTCACCCCAAGATGCGTCATGCCAGCTGTATGGGATGGCATAATCTATATGTCACCCAGATACATAAGATTGCCTTACACTGTGGGAGAAAGGGCCAGCATCAAAGTGCCTTGATAGCTACTTCAGCGCTACTTCATAGCCGGGCGGTTACACAAATTAAATGCCCACCCTCCAGCCAATCAGAATTGAGTATTTATCCAAGCCATGGTATAAGAAAACTAAAACTCTGTTTATTTCTTGAATTAATTGTTTTACAATACACCTTTGGCAGAGATACTGGGATTATTGAAAAGATAAATATTATTCTAGGCAGCCATATAGAACGATATTAATTTATTCTGCCAATTAGATTAATAGGGGATTTTTTAGCAGTTTTTTTTTTTTGCAGGTACTAATCATGCAACTGGGATATTTTATGTTTTTAGTTTGATCTCTCACCCTACCTGTTTCCAGTTACTACCCTCTGGGAGGTGCTATAGCTCACTGCCTGTCAAAACATCATGCTTCAAAAATGCCTTTTTTCCTACTTCCATACAGATGTTAAACTCTATTAAATGATGCTGACCAAAATTCCTGAACTCATGCTTTTTGTTAACATGCGGTCTAATTTACCGTGTGTAATTTGTACTGTCTGATGTGCACCACATGTCCTTATTCTGTGAAAAAGGTGTGATTTTCTATGTATGTTGCGTGGTTACCTCGGTCTATTGTCTGAAACTGAGTTGATTTAAATGCTGTATCGAAAGCAAATTCCACCAGTTGTGGCTGCTCGGTCATTAAATTACATTACATTACAGTAAACTAAACAAGGCTTTAGGCCAAATATGGCGCAGTTGTAGGCTGGTTCCATAGGACTAAAATTAACTGTGGGGTTTGGTTTCATTATTGTCTGTTTGCCCCAATTCTTCTGCCTTATTGATTTAAGACAGCAATGTTACAGACAGGGTTTAGTGCAAGCCGCTCCCTCAGGGGCGAGGTAACAGTAAGAGGAGCAGGAGGGCTGGAGCGACTTAGTTTCCAGTGGCTGCAGCAGGGGTTGAGTGGTGGGTAGGGAAGAGGAGGGGCGCAGTGGGACCCAGTCACATGGCCTTTTTGAGCAGAAACCTGGAACCACTGGGTGCCGGTCGACTGGATTAACCCCAGAAATTTCCCTTGTAGAACACTTACCATCCCAGGTTCAGGTATACACAGCTCAGCGGTTTGGCAATACATATATATATATATTGGGATTTCAGGTATGCCATCCGCCAAGTTGCGGCTTCAGAATTCAGGTACAACTTCACACATCCAGACAATAAAGTTTTTTTAATTTTTCCTGCCAAATTCATCATCAAAAATTTTAAAGATTATTTCCACTATAAATTAATGGCATTTCATAATTTGATGTGGCACATGAAGTTTGAATGACCACATTCTCTTGAGATGGTATGATGAAAAAACGCAGGGCCAAGTTACATTAAATAATTTAGGAAATATTGGCTAGCATTGCTTTGGAATAGAGCTAGTTTAATTAGTTAGTGCTATAATAGGCAATATTGTTGGTTGATATCAATTCTTTTAACAATGGCAGGCCTAGTTTTTGCAAGGTGTAATTAACTCATTACAGACAGTGTTTTGTAGGCTATGCGTCAGTAACTTGCCATTTTTGTACGTTGAAAACATTTATTTTTTGTTCAGATACTCCTATTCAATATATAAAAAGGGCAATTACCTTTAACGATCATGAGTGCAATAAAGGTTCAATAAATATGAATATCCTTTGTTAATGTTCAAACACAAACACAAAGTAAGTTACTGTTTGTCCACATTGTCTTTTGTGCTCACCACAGAGTAAATACGCAGTTGTATAGTGTCTTTAAAAGATCAAATCTCCTCTTCAAAAGACCGGTGACCACCTCCCTTAAATACAATACCATTTCTACTGTCCCAACCATTTTCAACAGAAATGAGAACCCACTGCTAAACGTAATTGGACAAAAGGACACTATAACTGAGGCTGTATTTTTTAAAAATGAATTCTCAAAGCTCATCACTCACACAGAAATGAAAGCCACTTGTTTAAAGGATTCCTGTTTAAAGGAATTTGCTTTCATTTTTCAGAGGGAGAGGGAGTTTCTCTGCTGTAGATATGTTCCATACTGCTAGAGGTTAATAAGTCCTGAAAGACGCTGCACTATAATTATTGTGTCTGTTTCAATTGAAACTAGTGGGAAAACAGCACACAGTGAAAAGTATCAACAGATTCATCCTCTCCAATGAGACAATACCTCCTGGGAGCATTGAGGACGGTGGTCATGAAGACTATTACAATCAGGTAATACAATTTACACTCCCTGCTTTCAACAAGATTTAAATACAAATATATACAATTATATATTTGTATATACAATTACAGTAAACAGTATACAGTATATACAATTTACAGTAAACTGTAGTGCATGGAGAAAAGACCATAAGCAAAAATCCCATACACCAACTAACCTCCGTCTCTAATTGTAAAATAGATTCAGGTCAGCATGCTACTGGCACACCTGATCATTATGTCAGATTTCTGCCTATAGGTTAATTATGTAAATGTCACAGGAAACACAAATAACAAATACAAAATAAAGTTTAACAATGTACAGTATTTCTATCCCACATCTACCTGAATGCTTAATATTGATTGTATAACCTTCTATTGGGATGGTGTGGATTAATTTTTACGAAGCTCAGCAGTAGAATTTTGTCTGTTAAATCACCACTCAATCTCACATTTCAAAGTTTAAAATGACCCAATAGGAAACTGATATTTATTCAAATAGGGGGATGAAATACAATATTGGAAGATGGCCATTGGGGGGTACTATACTGCAGCTTTTCATTCATTGTGCAACTCAATCTTTAACCTGCAAACTCCTCCTTTCCTACACAAATAATCCCAGTCCCTTTCTTCTGCACATGACAATGTTGCCCATTATCCGCTGTAGAGATGAAGATCTTACATGTTTTTACACTGGGCTCTTTCTGTGGTTTTTTGTTAATGACATGGACAACATATCACCTCCACGATATCAGTCGGTAGGTCTCACACATCATTTGAAATTATATGTTGAGTTCATGGAAAAGTGACATTATGGAAAATATATTTTATAATATAATAACTGAGAGGCTTAAATATTTTCAAATATTTTCTTTGTGTGTGGGTATGTGTGTGCATGTGTGTTCTAAAGATTGCATGAATTTATTTTTTAAATTAGCTTGTCTATCATTTTGCAGTACTATCCATATACAAGAACTTGTGTTATGGTATCAGAAGTTACAATGAAAAAGCTAGTACTACTATTACCTTTTAGGAAAATTTGCAATGAGACGTCAATTTGCAATGAGTCATCAAGGGTCTGAGATACCACGAGCCGCATACCATCACTCTGCTACCAGATATGCAGTAGATATGGATGGATCACTTTAAGGGTTGTTTCTCCTGACAAATTTTCCTATTGAACTCTATGGAAAAATAAGTCAGGAGAAGAAACCCTTCAAGTTATCCATCCATATATACTGCATATCTGGCAGCAGAGTGATGGTTTAAGGCTTGTCTGATACATCAGACCCTTGATGACTTAGAGACATTTAGCACACCATGTGTTCCATACTGTTCCAGTGTAATTTACAGCTAAATCTAGTCCCACCCCCCAATTCCCATAGAGATCCATTCAAATGCAGAGACATTATAGTATCGCTAGTAGGAGTACCAGAAAATAAGATATCAAGAGTCTTTTGATATTGTTGGGTCACAGACATCAGGAAGTCATGGCTTGCAAGGGATATGCGACGAAATATTAAAAATGATTACTTTATTCTATATATAAATGCAGGGGTGCCAAAAATTGTGGCACGTGGTTTTGTCAAAAATAATTATTTCTTTGAGGGATTTGTTTTTTCTCAGAATAAATTTACTTAAAGGCTGGGTTTTTCTCATTTTTTCAGTGTGACATTAAGCTAATTCACCAAATGGTGAATTTTTTATAACCCTTTTTACTCATCTTTACCAGGGGTGCCAATAATAGTGGAGGGCACTGTATATATAGGCCAGTTTTGCACTCGTAGGTTAGTCCACTAAAACTGGACAGGTGCAAAACTGGTGTAGCAGCTAGAGGAGAATGCGCATGAGATTTTTCAATGGCTGTCCACTTCTGTGTAGCCCTAGGATAACATTTTGCCTGGATCCGGGGCAGTTTCAGTTTGCTATATGCCGACTGACAAATAATGTAGGCTACAAATTTCTAACAGAT
Source organism: Synaphobranchus kaupii (assembly GCA_029718625.1). Taxonomy (NCBI): domain Eukaryota; kingdom Metazoa; phylum Chordata; class Actinopteri; order Anguilliformes; family Synaphobranchidae; genus Synaphobranchus; species Synaphobranchus kaupii. Next base: position 17,326,973 of record CM056393.1, read on the forward strand.
TGTAATTCTAAAAACGTACAATCTGTATTGTCATGGTATACTTTGTTTACTTTTAAACTTCTCTTATTGGGAAAGATCTTTTCAGAGGCAGTGTATAGGCTACAGTCCCCTACATAAGTATTGGGATAAGGAAGCATTTTCTCTTCATTTAGCTCTATACTCCAAAAGTTCGGATTTGAAATCAAACCATTCATATGAGGTTAAAGTACAGATTTCCAGGTTTCTTATAGGGTATTTGTATAAATATTGGCCATTATCACCATTTAGAAATTTTAACACTCTTTTACATATTCCCCCTATTTCAGGCCAACTAAAGTATTGGGAGAAATTAACATTATTTTATATTAAGTAGCCATGTTTAGCATTTGGTTACATATCCTTGGCATGCCATGACTTTTTGATGACTGTGACCCAACAACATCAAAAGACTATTGATGTCTTATTTTCAGGTACACTTAGAAACAATACTATGATCTCTCTGCATTTGAATATGCTGTGGATCATGAGTTGTTCCTTTGTACTTTTTTCTGTTCAATGGTTGAAAAGGGGTTTTTCTTCACCAAGCATTCTTCTGTCATCCACTACACTGGTCTTCCGTGGTCTGCCAGGTCGTTTTCTAATTCTAAGCTCACCAGCGCGTTCTTGCTTCTTAATGTACCGAACATTTGATTTCGACACACCTAATGTTTTGGCTATGTGTCCGATTGATTTATTCAAATTTTCAGCCTCATGTGTGGCTACTTTACTGCCATTTTACTTTACTGACACTTCTTCGGTCCTCATGTTGAGAGACAAAAACAGACACCAAATGCAAATGTCATACCTAGAATCAACTCTAGGCCTTTTGTTAGCTCTCTTGTGCATGAAGTATCGATGAAACAAAACACACCTGCCCAAGAAACAGCTGACAAGCCAATCGTCCAATTACTTTTGGTCCCCTAAAATGGGGGAGGAGACTATGTATAAAAAGGGCTACAATTGGTTCACCCAATATGGATGTAACCATCCTAAAATCAAAGCTGAAAGTCTGCACTTTAACCTCACAGTCACTGTTCCATTTCAAATTCAATGTGCTGGAGTACAGAGCCAAAACAACAAAAAATGTGTGACTGTACAAATATTTGTGGACTTCTGTGTATATACAGTGAGCACCATAATTCATTGGACAGTGACACATTTTTTTATTATTATTTTGGTTCTGTACTCTAGCACTTTGAGTTTGAAAGGATACTATGACAATGAGGTTCAAGTACAGACTGTCAGCTTTAATTTGAGGGTATTTTCATCCATATCGGATGAACCGTTTAGAAATTATAGAACCTTTTGTACATAGTCCCCCCCATTTTCGGGCATCAATAAATATTGGACAGTTTAATATAATGTAGAATAAAGTAATAATATCTTATTTTCTGGTACTCTTACAAGCGATACTATAACTTCTCTGCATTTGAATGGATCTCTATGGGAATTGGGACTAGATTTAGCTGGCCAGTTAGAATTGCAACCATAGCCACATTATCATCCGTCTGCAATGTTAGCTAGCAAATTCATTTAAAAGCAGTCACGAGTTTAAATACCTAGTCTAAACATTACTTACCAAATTATTTACCTAGCTGGATATCTAAGTTAACATTATCTGTCCACTTAATCATCTTGATTGCCACTGTAGATAGCCACGGTAACGTTAGCTAATGACCCCTATATAAGAAAATCTCTGGTTAGTCTAGCTAACTGACGTGGCTAGTAGAAAGACAGTAGTCTGACAAGTAGTTAAAATATCAATACAGTAGCTCTGAAGACTGCTTTACATTAGTTGACGTGAGTATGTCAATAATTTGTCTTAATAACGTTTAACTATGTAAGTTAATCGCAACATTACACAGCTGACCCACAGAACCAAATTGGAACTAAATGAGAAGCGAGTGACGCGCTTGCTCCAGTGGCTCCAACAGATTGATGATATCTGCCAACAACTGCTTTTCCTTAAGTGCCTGGAATGTTCACAAACTGAATCTGAATTTTTGAGAATTGAATTTGAAATGCAAGCTTGCTATTTGCTATGAACTGAAACTTAATACTGAATTTCAGATTACCATCACATCATTCAGTTTTAAAACCTTACATACAAATTCAAACTATGAAATACAAATTCAGTGCAAACAAATTCAATTTCAAAACTTTATTAAAATTATGGAATACAAATTCAGATTTAGTTTTCTGGTGGTACAAGATTTACACCACCTTCCACTGACCCATATCAAAAGTAAATTTTGGGGGGGAACTTTAAGCATTACATCTGGGATGTCTATTTTGTTTAAAACAATTTTCTTTTAAAACTAAAAATAACCTGGTCTTACAGGAGCAGGATCTCAGTTTCTAACCCTTGCATAATTCCAATAATTTTGTTAAATTAACCACCATGTGCTGTGTTATAGACTAGAAATAGCTGGCCAGTTGAAACTGCAGCGGTGTGAAAGTCTGAGGGTAAAGTATGCTTCAGTCAGAGTCATAAAACCGTGAGTACCCTATTTCAGATTCATGATTGAGCTCTTGTCGGTTCGGGTCTGTTACTTTTTCTTTATGTCAAGTTTCACTTATCATGCAAGTAAATTTCCATTTGACTTTGTCTCTTTTCCTTTAAATATTTTTCCCATGTTAAGATTCATTCATGATTTATTCTGAGCTACATTTCTTACACAAGTGCCTTGTGGCATAATGTGGTGCTGAAACATTGTTGTTTGACCGGTCCAACTGATTGTTTTCTTTCTCACAGAACCAAAGCGTTTGCAGACGGTATGAAGGAGCTCATGAGATGCCCCTGGAAAGCAAACATAACTCAAAAAGAGCGATACAGGTACATCCCTCCCTCCAGGTATCCTGCCTGCTGCCACTGTTCATTATTCTTAGCACACTAAATAGAAACTGAAGAATATATTTAAACTATGGTGGCTTTTTTCTCTACCCCCACCCCACTGCAGCGTTGAATTGCACTCCAAATGCAACGGCACTGAAGCTCTGATTCTGACGAAGCAAAACACTGTCCTGGGTCAGACGATTTCTTATGAAGCAGACAGGAAAATTAGTGTGGCAGACAAGTCACTTCTCCAAATGCTCCCTGAGGTTAGAATATGTGCTACAACCGTGTTGTTCACAGAGTGTGTGTGTGTTGTGTGTATATGAGCTTGGCCTTTTTGTATTAAAAACACATTTGCTGAGATGTGCTATTCACCTGTTAGAGTACCCCCTGGAGGACTGATGGTAAAATTGGGCGCTGTGCAGTAGTTGGAAATGGTGGGATTCTGAAGAACAGCAGTTGTGGTTCCATGATTAACATGGCTGATTTTGTCATACGGTAGGTACACTTTGATTATTGTCGGAATATATAACATAGCCCTTGTTTACGCTCTTATAGAATAACTTTTATTTTCCCTTTCGGAAACTTCAGTTGTAGCCACCAGCAACAACAAAAAATACAGACAGTGGGGCAGACCCACAACCAAACACACCAAATAAAGACATACAATATGAAATTAAGTGAATTAAATTGGAATACAGCCATGATTAAAAATAGCCCGCGCTGTCCCGATGTCCAGCGTCATTTAGCAGTCCAACACACAAACTCCGCCTCCACGACTTTCCTCCATACACGCAGTGTTGCGATCTCTGTACTGTCGAAACAGAGCACCGAACTGCGTCAACCTTCCCACTCGTCGCCTCACTCCTCCCCCGCACCATCTTCTCCTTCCCTTCCATGGTTGCCCTTTGAAGACCGCCTGCACTCTGATCAGTCCCGACATCTTCAACTCCGGTGAAGAGCGATGGTAAACTTTGCTGCTGCAGATCCAACGGACATTCCCGAGCATATGTTGCAAATGAGTCTCCATGGTGACGACCACAAACAAAATTATCCCAGCGAGACAATTCGCCAATATCATCAAAACAAGCAGGAGGGCCCCGAAAAATCTCCAGCCCGCCTCCCCGCACCACAACAGACACACAGCGCATGAAAAAAAAAAAAAAAGAATAAAATACATTCAAATGAACAAACATGAACACGAGATAAATAAATTATAAATCTGATTTTCTTAAATGCAATTCAGTCTGTTGTTCAAGTAAAAGCTTTATTGACATTCTTAAAACAATACATTTTAGGTTTGGCGGTATGGTTCTGTTCAAAAAGCCCTCCCGCCAATCCACGCGAGCAAGCATGGGTGTGGCGGTGAGGGCAGCAGCAACAACCCCCAAAAACAACCATACGCCAAAGTGCTGCTAGTGTTGTGCTTACATGATGACTATGTGTAACAACCTTTCGCTTCCGGAGGAAGCCATTCTGTCCATCAGCTCACGGCCCTTCTAATATTACATGGATCAGTGGCTATGTGTACCAACGCATGTTGGACTCCCCTGGGATCCAGAAGTAAGATTAAACTATCCAGGAAGTTCTATGTGTAGTGATGAAGAACAATGTGTGACCTTTCAGCTACCGATGAAGCCATCCTATCCTTCAGCGCAAGGCCCCGTTAAACGTTATATGGATCAGTGGCTATGTGTACCAACGCCTGTTGGACTTCCATGGGAGCAAAACTAATCAGGGGAGTTCTATGTGTAGTGATGAAGAACTATGTGTGACCTTTCAGCTACGGATGAAGCCTGACATGCCTATAGGAAGAAGCTTTTCGTCCATTCAGGTCAATGCCAATTAATACCGTACCAACGCATGTTGGTCTTCTCCATAGAGGTCAAGGAGGATGCTGTGCGTAATATTGGCTTCATGGCGCCCGTATGCCTGAGGCCGTTCTAACTACTGAAGTTGTATTTTTTGTAGTATATATGTACCAACCACCTGAAGGTAATTTCCTGAAGCTAAATTAACCAATTTGAGGGAAATAGAAACTTCTAAGCTAACCTTATCGGTGTGAATGAATCCTCGCTTGTTGCTGGGAATTACCAACTTTTATTTTGACAATAAGCCACACACAAACAGTCATGTTCCTATGTTTCTAAATGGAAATAATTTCATCAACGTCGGGACGAATGTAACGTTCGTAAGCGGTGGATGACCAACGCCCCATGGCTTTTATTGTGCATGTCGGGGCGATCAAAACCCCCCCAAAAACCATACGCCGAGCTCTGCTAGTACGTGGTCTCCGGCTAACGTGATGACTAATGACCTTTCGCTTCAGGATGATGCTGTTCTATCCGTCAGCTCAAGGCCAGGAATTACGGCTATGGATACATCGCTTTGATCAACACATTTTTATTTATTTATTTATTTATTTATTTATTATTAAACGGACCCGGGGGCCAGGAACCGCTCGCGCATAAGCTGGGAAGCCCGGCCATTGCTCACTAGCACTACTGTGATTGGCTCCAGTATAGGTCTTTCACCATGTAAGTCAATGGCAGCAATGTGGTCAAAATACTCAGTCAATAAATTTCCCACAAAAAATGTAATTGCAATAGGTGCCTTTCCTTCATCTAATGCCTCTGCATGTGCTGATTTTTTAAAATATTGTATAGTTTGGACAGGGTATTAACATTTGTTCAGGACCAATCAGAGGGACAGGTTGAGTCCTCTTTGGCTCCACGGAGCAGACGCAGTTTGTACAAACCGGCGGCGAAAAATGCATCCGGAGCTTCAATTCGGTTTTTACATGGCCGTGGGAAGGCGATGGGTGACGTCACAGTGACTTTGTCCATATTTTTATACAGTCCATGATCACGCCTAGCCAGCGCGATGTCACCAATCCTAGAAGGCTCAGGTCAAGATTTTAGATATATGACAAGATACGCAACTGGCGCTTTTCCCCCCCCATTGGATTATTAGGTGTGGTTGAAAAACCACACCTATTATCGCTCAGACTGACCGTTATTATTCTTCCACCGATTTTTGAGAACCTATCTCCTCCTACACCGTTCACACCATTCATACCTCATTATACCCCCTCCAGGTTGCTATTACTTTTTACCATATACACTTTGAGATTTGACATTTTATCGCCAAAAAATTTATGGTGGTCAATGGGCACGTGCAGTAGGCTAGCTCACGGTGAGAATGCTCAGTGTGAGCACTGAGCCGATTTTTGAATTACTTAACGTTGGAAAAACCTTGGAAAAATTCAGACGAGAAATTCCATAGCTAACGACGTAGCCTACTTCCGTCTGCAACTGAAATGATCATACTCACTTTAGCTTTCAAAAATAATAAGCATTGCCATTGGACTAACTACAACAAATGCTGCATCAAGCGCAATGCGCTCTTTCGCCACGAACACGCAGGCTATTAGCCCTATCTACGGTGCTAGCCTAGTCGTCAATGTCCCAATTATAGTAGCCTATTCATATTTCTCTGAAATTGTAAACAACTTTAAACCCTCAAAATTCCAATGTAGGATTGCTGCAGAGTCACCGCTTGTGCACACATCAACCTCTCAAGTTGCACTGCACGATAAAATAGCCCAAACCCGTTTACAACCATCTTGCCACAGTCACACAATAACGTGCATAAAATGGACCGTTTCTACACACCACATAAACGTTTGTTCCGATATAGGCTAGCCTATAGGCTATTATTAAAAAGTTGAAACTGTTACAAATAAACATTTGGTGCATTTCCTTTGCGTAGGCTGTGCCTACCCAATGTAGCCTAGCTACTTTCGGTATAACGTTAAAAAATTTCTACAAATCTCTGATAAACAGATATATATACACTGGTTTCTGTTGAATGAATTCCATTTTGCCACTGTCCAGCAACGTTGATGTTTCCACAGCGCTATCGCGGCTGTAATAGCCTACGTTGCTGTTATGTAAAAACACACATAACGTTACTTTTTAAGGTATATAAATACATTGGGCTACGTATTTTATCCGAATTATGCACATACCTGTTCCATTGTATTATGAATGTACTGTATGTGATCATTCTGACATCGTAGCTATCAGCAAGTGTTTTGCTGTGGGTCAGAAATAGTCAAGTGAGTAGGCCTACCTGCCAGACTGCCACAGTTCTGTGGTATCTGCAGATCCATAGACTAGAAAAATAAGGAGAAGCACTGAAATAGCTTGAGTAAGGAACAGCACCTACAGTGACTGAATGGAAAAACTACAGGGTCGGCGGTTCTTTTATTCACTGATTTTTTTTTCTTTTTTCAGTTTATAATTGAGGCGAGGCCCCTTTCAGTTGAGAGACTCGTTTCAGGTGAAAGAATGAAACATAGCAAATGCCGCCTATGCTTCCCGTCTCTGATCCAAATCCAAATGCTGTCACGTAACGTTATGTTGTCTAAGTTAGGCTACAAAATAGGCTAAAAATGAATTGTTAACAAAACATTTTTAGCGCCGTTTAAATTTTTGCCCATGTTTTAGCTAAATACTCATCTAATCACTCCATTCAACATTATTCAATGAATTCTGATTTATGTATTAATAACGTTAGCACAGACAACTTCCTAACAAAACATGACAAAAGCATAAGCCAGCTAGGCTGCTGTGGTTAAGCTACCAGGAAAAACAAACCTTTCACTCTGCATGAAAATGCCAAGGTGACACGTGCCAGTAGACCATGTTAGCAAAATGCAATCGATTATGACATAGCTACAGCAAATAAACTATCCGCTATACTAGTGTTGCACGGTACACCGAAACTTCTGTACTTTTTCGATACTTAAAAAAAAAAACGGTTCGGTATTAGAATTTTCCGACGTTCGGTACTTTAAAAAAATTTTTTATATTATTCTTTTTTTTTATATAATCTTTTTTTGCTTTTTCTTTTATGTAGCTGCAATATTTCCCTTACCGCAGAATGCTGGAATGATCAAAATAGCATCTGGAAAAACCCTTGCCAAAACAGCTTCGGTTTCCCGTTAGGCCTAATTAAATTTTCAGTGGCAGCGCTGATATTATGAGGGTGTAATTATAGTTTCCGCCTCTACGCAAAATGGCGCACTTTCGTCCGTTTCGCTATCTGACCAGAACTCTTACATTTTAGTGTAGAGTAAAAGCTAATACTGCAGAGGCAGGAGTTTGATTCTGCCTGTTTTTAAGGACTGATTATGGATCAGCACTATGGAGGAGTCTCAAAAGCAGCTCTACAGTGCTGCAAAGATAGCTGATCCAGAAACAGTCCTTAAAAACCGGTAGAAACAAACTCCTTGTCCTGGGTTTAAGTTGTATAGTTCTGAATATCATTTGTGAAGCTAAGGGGGGTTTATTGTATATAAGTTCTGTTTTAAGTTTATTAATATTATAAATAACTAATATTTATTTACCATACGACTTTGTGAGCAAATGTTATTTTAGCTCAGAATGGAGAAATGTACCACTTTGTTACCAACACCCTCCCCATGTGTGCGACGACTCTCCGTACCCCCGACCTGCGCGATGATACTACCTCGGCCCGCATGCACGTTTGATGACACCGTGTACGCGCAACAACACTGGTAGTTTCGAGGGGCCTACCACCCGGCCTGAAAAAAAATCTAGGGGAAACACTGTACTGTATGTGACTATTCTGAAATAAATGTATTCTGTAGCAAATTTCTGAATGATACAGCTTCTTCTTCAGTTCGAACTTAAAACCATGGATGTGCAGGGAATATTTATTTAGATATTGACATTTAAATAAAACTAGTAGAAACGAGGAGGAAATTGCCTCTGAAGGGCCAAAGTAAATAGGGTTAAGGTCATTTCAGTAGAGGTACCGAGTATCGAATCAGTATCGTTTCAGTTTCAAGTACCGTTTCAGTATCGAGTATCATGATACTAAACCTGGTATCGGTATCGAAGTCAAAATTTTGGTATCGTGACAACACTACGCTATACATGATTGGGTTATAATCTCAAGCTTATGCGAGTCAACAACATTAAACTAAGTTACTATTAGCAAATGATAGCCTATGTTTAATTATTGCTTTAGATAGCTGCATGCTAGGTAGGCTGAATAGAACGCTGAATTCAGCACAGGACATGTGGTGTGGACTTCACAAAATGGTGAGATCGGAATCAGAGTTTGTTTAATAAACTGGAGAAATCAGTAGATGATCATTTGGTTAAAACCTAGGGAAAAGTTGTATGCACCCATATTTTTCTACAAACACAACTACGACTGTCCGAATAGTCCAAATCAGCACACTACTATTTGAGTATGCCAGTTGAGTATAGCCTACTTTTTTTGAAAAGCTGTTAAATTAGGCTAGCCTTACCTGCGCGACCAAATTGAGTGTTCTGAATATCCCCAGATGATATAGCCAAAGAGTGTAAAGGAAACTGATATAGCCTAGGCTACTTATGTCCAGGTTTATATGGAGGATATTTCACATACTGCATGTCAATGCAGTGTAGACTACAGTAAGCAATATGCTAGTACACAGGACGCAGTAAATTGGGCATTCACAATGCCTTCCTCTACAACACTTATGACCCAACAATACTATCCCAGATGATTTGACATTACCTTTTTGTGCTTTTATCACAATACATTACTTCTTTGTATCACTTCCAGGTTATTTAGACTACTTACCACAAAATAGGCTACATCACCATATTTGAACACTTTCACCTTCACTAGATCCCTTTATACCGCATTAACAGTTCATACCATTTCCACCTTTTATTTTCCACCTCACACTATACCATATTACCATCTTTCTGTGCCATTTCCAGCCATTGATATTTGTGAAACAACCACACCTACAATTTCTTTAGTAATTAATTATTATTATTATTATTATTATTATTATTATTATTATTATTATTTAACTAAAGGTTAGCTAGCCGGACTTAAGTTGGTTTTCGTTGGATAGTCAAAATCATAACGGGCTGCAAGTAGTAGTACTGGGTCCTAACATTAACCTAGCATATATAATCGAGAAAAATAAAAAATAAAAAATAAAAAAGGAGACTTGATTTCGTTTAGCGAACCATTTTGTAAAAACTCCATTGACCACCAGTCATTCAATGAGTGCCTGTTGTCTGTCTAATAAGTTCCGAGTGCGGATATTCCAGTCCAGAAATTGGACCTCTTGCTCTGCCTACCCACTTTGCTCAGATCCTTACTTGCCCCCGCCGAAGTTCCCTAATGTAAAGTATCTAAATTTGCTGGCATAGCCTAGTTCGTTTTAAAATTGTGATAGGCTTACCACGTTATTTTCCCGGTAGGTAGGCTACCGTACAACCTTAGATAAACTAAATCTGATCGCAGTGAATGCCCAAAGGTGCCGAGCGAATACGAATTATAAGCCTACTATAACTTCTAGTAGCCCAATTTAGTATGCACGAAGCAGTACCACAAATACCCGTAGTAATAGTAGTATCCACATAAAGCTACACGCCTAACGTTGCAATGTGAATTAGGGTTATCTGCGATCAGTAGTAGCTAGGCTACGCTAATATAGCCTACAAATCCCTGGCAATTATACAAATTAGCCGTAATAATGACGAATAGGCTACAACACTTAAATTCAACCTGAAAACTAGTAGCTAGCCATCCGATTAGGCTACGCAGATGCAGTAGGCCTACGAGCGCAATTATTTCGCGATAAATGAAAAGATACCATGCAGGATACAGATCGGGCCAACGCAATAACGTGTAAGATATAGAATGTACAAATACCCGATCAACGGTAGGCCTAGTCTTCACATCATTTACCGATTACACACACAGAACTAGTTATGATAATAGTTGGAGCAGCAGTGTGTTAAGACCTGAACTATGTAGACTAATCATTAGGTCACAATTTTTAAATAAAATTTTTTTTATTTTTTTTGTCCCAACTTACATATCAGCATCCGTGAACGGCCACGAACCTCTCGTATCAGAAGCCAGCTCAATGAATAGCCTAATCGGACCGCGTGCACAATGCATGGAGATCTCTTTGGTCTCCCACTTTCAGAGCGAGACAGCGAGTATGCGAACATGACCAACCAATGTTCCCAGGGCAGGGTGTATAGGCTTACCGTTTAGGTTAGCCCAAAGATCATATAAACGTTACCGTGTGTTGTATGCCTCTAAAACCAATATGGTCTGTTAATGTTAGCTAGCAATCACCAGTTGGAAGGTTTCGAATAACAAGCAATGAGGTCCGGATTACACGACAGGACGCACACGCTTTAAATAGCCATAGGCTACGCAACTTGAATATATCGCCCTTCCTTGTCCGGGACGGGCGACGACTACCCAGCAAACAGTGAACGTCCCAGGGACGTCCCCTTTTAGTCCCCTCAAAGTTATGATGTGATGTTCACTGGGGATGTCCTAAAAACATTACTAGGACGTTATTAAAGTCCTAGGAAGGTCACTGTTTGGTTACAATATGACATTTAATTTTTATTTTTCGGGGACTTTCAAGCAACGTCCCTATCTGGCTATGATATGACGTTGCTCATAACATTCATGGGACATTCAGGGACGTTTCTGCAACGTCTGTTACTGGTTACAATATAACGTCATGTAATGAATGTCTGGGGAAAGTTACTACAACATCCCGGGAACGTTCTCTATGACGTACAGATAACGTTTTTAAAAACCCTACAAAAAGACATCAAGGCAACGTCCTGACCTGATGACATTTCGAGACGTTCAGGTGACGTCACAGGGACCTAATTTTGTTAGCTTGGTATTTGCTAGCCTGCTTGATGCGGGAAAAGCGTACGAGTTGAAAGGGGTAGTGGAATATACGAGATCAGCGCAGGTAGTTTAGTCTGGTAGTGTGCAGTATGCATACAGAAGGAAGCATGTTATTTGAATACATCGCCCCTTCCATAGCGGACCACAAGCTTAACCAAAACTTGCAGTCACTTATAGTAGGGTCATCTCCAACAATTCCGTGACCGTGGAGAGCGAAGGTACGTTTCTCAGTGGATTTATCATCTATGAAGGTTAAAAAACAAATTTAGCAGGGGTGCCTTTTCTGAAAGTGTGGGCAACTTTTTTTAGAGCCCTAAATCCAAAATGGCTACCGACGGCCATATTGGAAATTTATCTTTTCAATGGTTTGGCCTACAATTCTGCAAAGTACATCGTTTCTGGGAGTTTTTGGGGTGAGGAATTCATAAATAATGTCAATTTGATGATCTGACCTATTTTTGGTCTTCAAATCCAAGATGGCCACCGATTTTCAGCTCCAAAATGGCAATTTTTCAAAGTTGTCATAGAGCCTTCATATTAGGCTCTATTGAAAGCTCTGCTCATGCTGAGTTCAGTTATAAACAGTGAAACAACAGGTAAGTAGGCTACACAGAGGTTATATCAGAGGTCAAAAAGGGTAAATGTTTGTGGTTGACAAGAAACAAATTTTCTATGGTCACTCATTTCTCTAAATTTTCACTAATGCCTAAATTAATTCATTTGAATTGAATGATAAATGTGTTTATTAGAATCCAATGGCATACATTTACGGTATACCTGAACATCTGCTTTAGGTATTTAAACTGAATTTGCAACTGTACAATGACGACATACTGTAATGGTACTGGGAAGGAAGCGGCACAGAGACACTCTTGAGCCCGTAGGTGTGTTTATTGTGATATGGGGTGTGGGACTACATAAGTGTATGGTGCGGAGACTATGTGTGGCAATTACATGAAGTACGACCAATGGGGTGTTTAACGTTCGCATGTGTAATGTCCATGGAGCAGCTGGGGTCCAGAGAGCAAGAGGGAGGGGTCTCGGGGAAGTTGGAGAGGGGGTCTGGCAGGTCCACCTGAATTTCTGTGGAGCAATAGGAACAGGGGTGAGCAATGCAGTGGAGAAATACAGGGCAAGAAAATACAAAAACACTTGAGTAATAGAGAGCTAGACTACCTGAGCTGGAGAGCACACACAGCTACTCTTCATCTGAATCTGTTGATTCCCCACACTCACTACTCTCATCTGGACAGTCATGGAGTGGGAGCTGACTAGCCGCCAATGCTAGCTAGCTAGAATTTTTTAGCTAACTCCATAGCCTGCATATGCTATCTAGCATGCTAGCGGTTATAAATCTGCGAGCTAGCATCACTTCACTGCTAGCTATCATCACCACTTGGCTAGCACCCCTCCTAACCACAGATATAATCAAATATTTGATTAACATCATGAAAAAGACATGAGTGAAAGTTTATGCTCACCATATTTTACTCCGTTGAATTCCTTCCAAAATGGAAATGGTTTTGATACAATTGTAGTCTCTTCTTTCTGGAAGGCAAGAAACTACTACTAACAGACTGTAAAATGACTTCAGGGCTGCAATAGGCTAAATGAAAAAAAAAACTACATATAATAGGAGAGAGTTTAAAATGTGCAATAAAACAATTTTTGAGTAGCCTTTTTATAATTGTATGTATGGCTTATGGTTCTTGTAGAAGTTGTTTACTTTGCATAAAATCAAGCATGCAGGCCTATCAAAAAAGAGATCGGTATAGTAAAAAACGGGGGGAAAGTATTTTTCATGTGCATTATTCTCTGCTTATGTGATAGAGAATACCGTATTCTATAATTTAAGCCATTTGATATAATTATTTGATACATTTTATTGAGCAAGTATTTCATGAGGACAGAAAAGTTGCTGCATAACAGGAATGATAGCCTACATATATCAACATTTACCTTTTTGACCTCTGATATAACCTCTGTGTAGCCTACTTACCTGTTGTTTCACTGTTTATAACTGAACTCAGCATGAGCAGAGCTTTCAATAGAGCCTAATATGAAGGCTCTATGACAACTTTGAAAAATTGCCATTTTGGAGCTGAAAATCGGTGGCCATCTTGGATTTGAAGACCAAAAATAGGTCAGATCATCAAATGGACATTATTTATGAATTCCTCATCCCAAAAACTCCCAGAAACGATGTACTTTGCAGCATTGTAGGCCAAACCATTGAAAGGATAAATTTCCAATATGGCCGTCGGTAGCCATTTTGGATTTAGGGCTCTAAAAAAAGTTTGCCCACACTTTCAGAAAAGGCACCCCCGCTAAATTTGTTTTTTAACCTTCATAGATGATGAATCCACTGAGAAACGTACCTTCGCTCTCCACGGTCACGGAATTGTTGGAGATGACCCTACTATTAGCTTTAGCAACAATTTCAGGAATCCAATTCGTTTTCACTGGCAGTGTGCAGCCATGCATGCAAGGGAAGCAAATGTTATTTGAATATATCGCCGTTTTCTTTTGTCTAGCGGACCATAAAGCTTAAGAACACAGAGCTTGACATCACTTAGCTTTTACGCAGAAATTGCAGGATTCCAATTCTTTTTTCCCCGCGGCGTGTAGTAGAACATGGAGGATGTGCAGCGCAAAGGATCTTTTTGTGTGCAGCGGGCGTGCAGACAGAGTATCCACCATGGTAGGGCGAGGCGGTTAAATAGACTGCCTTGTTATGGAATGGACCGCGATAGGTGAATTGTCACTACTCAGCTGAGCTGCCAGCTGATTCACCTATGGCCGGGTTTCACTCTCGTGGCCTGCCTGAACTAACGTTACGCTCGATTATGCTGTAAATCTGATTCTGTGTGTTTAGACTGAAATCATATTCACCAATAGTTGTTCTACACAAACTAATGACACCTATGCAGTAGGGTGTTTTGCAAATCCCTCACACCTATTATACGATGTTATTTCTTGGTAGAACAGGAGAAAGTACATGATGGAATGTTTATATTCAATTCTAATAGACCCTTTTAGAAACAACAGCATCTGATCTGGAGTAGGCTACCCCTGACTTCTTGTGTTCAGACCACAATTATACTGAATGTGGCACATTGGATTTGTCGCAAAATCAAATATTGAGTATGTTACAAAAATTACAAGTGTAAAAAAGGCCATACGTACATCCCTATTGGCATGCTGTTGTTTCATTACTTAAGAAAGTTCTTAGAAATGGGTGCTCCTAACCAAACTGCTGTTAAGTTTAATCAGATAATTAGTCACAGTTCAGATTTTTTAAATGGATCACAGCTTATCATTTTGGAACCCTGAGCTAACATTGCAATTGATTATACATTTTTAAATTGTAAATAGACTCAATAAATAATAGGGTTGTCAATAATTCTTAAACACTTGAATACCTTTTTTTTACATGTGATCCAAATTAACTGACAATATTCAACCAGTATTAAAAACTACCTACTACCAACTTACCAACTAATGAGCACCTAAATCCCTAAGTGAAGTGAAGTTTTCAAGCAAAATTGGAGAGGGTGGGGGTTTCGCCCTGACTGAGTTGGCATACAATGACCATTTATTTTGATTCCTTGTCTCAGGTCATTGCCAGCAGCTGCAGACTATTATATGGTTCTCTCTTGACAACCATAAGCAAATTATATTCAGGGTTTCAGAATGATTTCAAGTTGGAGCAGTCCTCCTGTCTCCCATTCACCAAACTAAATATAATTTTTTTTTTTGTTGCTTCCAGGTTGAATCTAGCGCCCATCATATTAAGCGAAGACATAGGGGTGAAGACAAGTCTGATTACTGCCAACCCCAGCCAGATCCAACACAAGTACATCCTTGCACTATTGGTCTGAATGCAAGCAAAAACACTTTTTGCATTGTTCACTTGTACGATTAAACCAAATGTAGTCTGTACTTACAGTCGACATGCTGCTCTCTCTTTCATTTCTGCCATTCATCAGATGCCATATTGAGCAGCCTACACTGTTCTCTTACCTTATCAAACAATCACAGGTGCGTGTGGCATCCTACATTTCCCTTATATTTAACTCTACCCTTCTCTCCTCGATCTCTGCAGATACCCAAGAAAGAAGCATGAAAAACGTCTGGCACAGCAAATGTCCTTGTACGGAGAAGCCCCCCTTCTCATGCCTGCTTTTGCCTACAGACTCTGCACTCGAATCTCTTTCCGAGTTCACAAAATCCTCCGCCTACTTCGCCCTCAGCAGAAGGTAGTTTTCATAAACCCTAGATATCTGCGGGAGCTGCACCGTTACTGGCGGCGGAGGGGCCAGCGGGCACGCCGTCTCTCCACAGGGATAATGCTGGCGAGCGTAGCCCTGGAGCTGTGTGAGGAGGTGCACCTTTATGGCTTCTGGCCATTTACAGTGGACCTTTCCCAGAATGAATTGACCCACCACTACTATGACAATGCTAGACCCCGTAAGATACATTCTATGCCCCGAGAGTTCCGCCAGCTACTGAGTATGCACAGTAAGGGGGTAATAAACCTTCATGTTGGGAAATGCCGGTGAAGCTGCCTGATATTCATTGGACAGGAACATGGTGCAGTGGTTATAAGAACAGATTGAGTCCTGGTTAGGATCTTGGTGTTGTTTACCTGGGGGGCACACTACGAGTCACTGGATAACTGAGCAAAACTCGGAACAGCTCTTTTTATTTGAGTCCATGTTCTAGATTTGGGAGGGTTCTAGGTTTACTCAGTGCAATTATCCAGCTAATTCAGTAATCCTGTTTCGTCGTATACGCCCCTGATCACTGAAAATAAATACTCAGCTGCTGCCCCCGTCTCCACCCTAAATGTATACATTAGCAAAATGAATAAATAAATAAAATTAATTGAAATTCAATGGAACAACACAAATATTTTATAACCAATCACATCAATTCTATGAAGGTGGGTCTAATGTGAAGGCAGTGATTTAAATATAAACTACAAGGCACAAGGAAGTGATTACATAACTTTCCACCCATCCTATATACATACAATCATTAAATACACCAGGTGCTAACAATCAATAACCAATTATAACAATCAATAATCAGGAAAACCCTTTACCACAGTACATGGTTGTGTTCATTTTATTTGAAATAAAATAAAAAGATGTCATCAGTAATGTTCTTTCAAATATATTTATTCTATATACCTCAACATCCTATTTGCACAAATTTGTGTATTTAATGATTGTATATATATAGGTTGGGTGGAAAGTTCCACATGCTCCACATGCTTGGACCGAAACGTCAGTAATACAATTTGAGATTTGGCAAGGGACAAAGGAGCCTTCCTTGATACTGTTAATAAAAGGAAAAACAAAATTACTCTCTTGTATTTCACCAAGGGCCCGTACAGTACCTGTTTTCAATTTATTTTAAACAGTGAGACCCCTCATCTGACCCACAACAAACAAATAAAAACAAACAAATATACATTATTCACAAATACATTGTGGCTATTTTGAACACGTGTTTTAAATCAATATTAAATCCCTTTCAGAATGAGGGACTGACTGGACGTGAAATAAGGGATGCAATTGTTAGAAACTACTTTTGACTGGTTCATCTCTGATGATTGTGTCATTGTAATTAATATACAGTGATAAATGACAGTTAAAATTATATATATTATTTTTGTTTTATATTGACAGCTGTTTGGGGGATTATTTTATGGGGACAAAATCTTTTTTTTTTTTACTTTACTGTACTGAAAGGCTTAATAGGTAGCCTAATGTCTACTTTATCTACTTTGTCACTTGTTGGATTTTCAGGTTTTTATAGTGAAAAAGGCTTTGACTTGAGGAAAGTTGAATGACATTCCTAGAGCTGAATGGCTTGTTCTTATCATCAAACGGTACAATTCTTGTTTAATCATGAGACTGTCATTGAGTCATGGAAACTGATATTTCCAGATTTGTCACATTTTCTGAGTGCCATGTTAGAAGCCCCTCCGGATAGTACAGGTGAGAAAACCATTGAGGGTTTAAGGCTGGAGCTCCGTACACCAGTGTCAGCAGTTTCACCAGTGCCCATTTTCAGTTCAAGTTTCCTTCCATGGCTTTACCTTTGGTTCGAAGGTAAAAGTAAGTCTTAAACTGGAGGATGTTTTTTTTAAGAGGCACATGCAAAACAGCATGTACTTAATAAAGCTCTTTAATGTAGCACTGTCAATAAGCATCATTGACTGTAAATAATAAGGCAGGACAATTATTAGCATTTTTTGCAGTTGTCAAATCTAACAATATGTTGTTTACATGTGTAAACAGCAAGATAGTTTATTTTGTTGTGAGTTGGGTTGGGATTGTACCCAATGTATGGATACTTTTAGATTATCTCTGTTACAAAAGCTTATTGGTGTTAGCCGTTTTATTTCATTTGAAGCAGATTTCACATTTAATAAAACAGCTAGGTCTCACAAAAGGCTAAGAGCTTTTTTTCATAGTTAAAATTTCAATGTCAAGGGCTAGTTTCCTTTAGTTTTAGGAGTCTGTACGTGCTTGTGTCTCCCAAGACAGATACATTGGTGCATGGTTTCAAGAGCATTTTGTTGATTTAGACAAATTGCGAATTGGGAAGATAACCTTTTTCACTATCTTTGCAAGCTTTCAAAAATCTACTATGATATTCTTTAAATAATCTATCAAAAAAGTGATTATTTTATAGACAGGGTCCTCCTGAGATTTCTTCCCACTGGGGAGTTTTTTCTTTTTTTACCTCACTGGTTTTTAGGGGTACTTCAGGCTCTGTCTTGGGCCATTTCAGGGGCCTGCGTTGAGAGCCCAACCCGTTGCCCAACCCGGTAGGAGGGAGCCGGACGACGGTGCCTGTCAGCCGAAATCTTGGGCCATTTACTAGGCTACTAGCTATGTAAAGAACAACAGGTAGAATAGCCAGCGTGGGGTCACTTTAAGTGTTTTTCTTTGAAGAGACAGAAAACAGCACAATAAACCAATACAAACATCCCCTTCTGTTTTCAATTTCTTTTAAACAGTCAGACCCCTCATCTGACCCACAACAAATAAATAAAAACAAACAAATATACATTATTCACAAATACATTGTGGATATTTTGAACACGTGTTTTAAATCAATATTAAATCCCTCTCAGAATGAGGGACTGACTGGACGTGCAATAAGGGATGCAATTGTTAGAAACTACTTTTGACCGGTTCATCTCTGATGATTGTGTCATTGTAATTAATATACAGTGATAAATGACAGTTAAAATTAAATATATTATTTTTGTTTTATATTGACAGCTGTTTGGGGGATTATTTTATGGGGACGAAATCTTTTTTTTTTACTTTACTGTACTGAAAGGCTTTTACTTTACTGTACTGAAAGGCTTAATAGGTAGCCTAATGTCTACTTTATCTACTTTGTCACTGTAACGGTTAAACAAATCAAGTGCAAAATATAAATAAATGTATATATACTACATGATACAAATGTTGTATTATTTGACCAATTTTAAAGTTTTATTATATTTTGTTCCTGAAATCCACCCTGAATCCACCCTTCTGCTGGGATCAGGATAATCCAGATTTTTTGGATCAAAGGTATCCCAATCCTACTAAAAAGTTTTGAACAACACATACTGAAGGTTTGATCCAGATCAAAACCAAGACTGGATTACATGATCTAATCCGATTTCAGAATCCTTTTTTCTTTTGAACAACCCATTTTCAAGATTTGATCCAATCCGATCCAAGCCAAAATCTGATCAGATTACTTCTGAACACAAATTCCACTCGCAATCAAGCATCAATTCTAATTGGAGTCAGATAAATGAGAACAGGATCAGCGTTGGTGGCTGAGAGTCACTGTAATGCTCACAGGCTGCCTTTTTGGATAAGCTGGGGTCAGCCCAGACCAGACTTAAAGCAGAAGGCAAAGTGGTACTATTGTCTTTGACACGTGGTCAATTATTAGCTGATCCTGTGAATCTAAAGAGCAGTCTCACCCCGTTTGCAAGAACTGTGATATTCCAACATAACATAACCTTTTCCCACAGCAACAGCGGAAAACATCTTGCTTAAACCTTTGCTCCGAGCTACTCCCTCATTGGTCTAGCTGCGCGAGATTTACAGTGTCATGGCCAGGTCACTAAAATGGTAAGCATCCATTTCTACAGCTTGCCAGCTGGGAATCTCTCCCACGTTCATAAGAACAAGCCGGCATTATGCTAGGTTCGCTGTCGCTTGCATAACTTAGTATTGAATTCTATTTGATTTTGTGTCAAAAATAGTCTCACAGTAGCTATGTTTTCTGTCATGGATAGCCAGGGCCGGATCATGGTCCCATGAGGCCCCTGGGCACATGTCTAAAATTATGAAAAATGAAACAAATAAAGGCTAGAAATATTTCACTTTGTGTGTAATGAATCTATAATCTATGAAAGTTTCACTTTTTGAGTGGAATTATGGAGAGAAAAAAACTTTTCCATGATATTCTAATTTTTTGGAAAGGATCTGTATATATATATATATATATATATATATATATATATATATATATATATATATATACAGTGAGCACCATAATTCATTGGACAGTGACACATTTTTTTGTTATTTTGGTTCTGTACTCTAGCACTAGCACAAAATTTGTCAGGAGAAACAACCCTTAAAGTGATACATCCATATCTACTGCATATCTGGCAGCAGAGTGATGGTTTGAGGCTCGTTTGATACCTCAGACCCTTGATAACTTACAGCCAACCATGGACCAGCTAACTTAACCCAACTCCTAACCTTTACCAATAGGGAAGAGAAATGTGAAACTGACATCAGGTTTAGGGGGTAGGAATACATGAACAACATATCCATGAGGAGGTTGGTCTTGTCTTGGTCAAGCGTAGGAAGCTTGTTATTTAAATACAGAAGGAACTCTTTATTATATGGTGGGGGAGGTGTTATTTATTGACAATGACACCTTTGAAGCACGACAGTACATGGACGGACCAGCAATTTAATTGGTGTTTGACAATACATACAGTACAACCCCAGATTTTGCCCTCCAGTTGTACTTTACCACCTAGTCAGTCATCTACATTTATGAGAAGGACAGATTTTTGCACTTTCCAGTCCATACAGACCTAATTTCTTGTATTATAGACCACTTGTTTTCATAAGAAAACACGCGTTTTGTTTGATTATCTCTTTTAACCCTCACATTATGTTCCGGGTCAATTTGACCCGATTCAATGTTTGACATCTCTTAAACACCAGCTAACCTTATTTCTTCATCTTGACTTTTCATAATTTATTGGGATTAAATAGTAAACATGCAATAAACATAATGGATTGTGGGGGATTGTGTGGGGTCATTGGTGGGGTAGCTGTATAAAATGTAAGGAAATATAAAACCTTTTTTTTTCGTTTTTATCTCTTATTTTTCATCACAGATTTTTAATATTTAGGAATAAAAGGCTAGTCAATTGGGAGACACACAAAAGGTGACACAGATTTATTTATTTTAGATTGTTTTGATGAAAATGCTTATAAATGGTTTGGGAGCTACTTAAATGGCAGAACACAAGCTCTTATGTTTGATGGGCATCAGTCTGTTTTTCTTCAGGTTACAAATGTGTGTCAGAAGGCCCTCTGTTATTCACATTATATATAAATGACCTAGGATCACCAGTTACTAACAACTCTGTTCATTATTATGCAGATGACACTGGCATCCGCACCCTAAATTAATATAGCTTTTAGTAAATTACAGGATGATTTTTTTACCATTAGAAATGCTCTCATTATTCTTTAAGCTTGTTCTAAACCCTACTAAGACTAAGTTATGCTCTTTAGTAAATCTAATGAGAAAAACAGAATTGGTTTTAAAATCCCCACTGCAGATAATGTGGAAATTCAAAGGGTCCAATGCTATAATGTAATTGGGCAGCAGTGTAGTATTAGTGTTAAGGAACTGGGCTTGTAACTGAAAGGTTGCAGGTTTGATTCCCAGGTATGACACTGCCGTTGTACCCTTGAATAAGGTACTTCATCAGGATTGCTTCTGTATATATCCACCTGTATAAATAGATACACTATGTAAAAATGTAAGTCTCTCTGGATAAGAGTGTCTGTTAAATGCCTGTAATGTAATAAATATTTTGGTATTTGGTTAGCGAAAATTTATTGTAAAAGATGCACATCAGAAAACTGATTTGAATGACCACCTGAACGAACCTCACAATGAATGTAGAGGGTGGGGTTCTGGGGATGGATTGGCACTGAGGCCCAAAGGCCTCCAGGGGACCCCCATCATAATTTAAAAAGAGTTACATTTAAAATTTTGAATAAACTATCTATACATAGTTATGGCATATCAAGTCTGACCAGGGACCCTCTACAGTACGTTCATGGAACCCCCGGGGTCCAGGGTCCATTGAAAAGCCAGCTCTTACAGCTGTATATTCCTGTACGCTTTTCAAGTTTGTCCGCTCTCCCCTTGTTTTCGTAGTCAGGCATAACTGAGTCTTACATCACATTCCAGCCATATTCCCCTGTCTTGCTGGACATGTACTGAAGAGACAATGAGCTGGGAGGCACCTAATGCCAGATTATCTGTCTCACATCTAGAACTTGTAGTTCCCACGTGAACCGTGCCTGCGTGCGCATGCAAAACCTTACAGATAGTCATAGGCTTGATCTGTACACTGTTCTTGCACTCTGCTGCATTCTCAATTACGCTGCTGTCAAATTTACGCTACTAACTTGTCAAATTTGTCCCGGAGCAGTATCTTTATACCTAGACAGGGTGTCAACTTTATAAAAAAACATCAAATTGGCCATCATAAATTTTACACGTTCATATCCACGCTGTTGAGGGTGTCATCAGGTTTCTTTCTGAAAAAAAAAGTCTGAAATGGTTCAATTTCAACCCAAACATAACAGATGGGTTAATTGATAAGGAGGGTTTCAAATAATATTTTCTTCCACAAAGGAACATAAGTATATTTTTCCATTTCAGGATTACTTGAAAAACCATACCTGCTCAACTTTGGTAGATAAAAATGTAAGATCAAACAAGTTGTTTTAACTTCATTTTGCTTCATTGCTGTTCTTGTGCTATGTTGCAGGGAAGATAACTATGAGTCTTCAATTGTAAGACTGCAGCATTGCATAAGACTGAGGGAAAAGTATGCTTCACTGAAAGCCTTGGAGCTGTAAGTATTTCAAATGTGTTACTGATATGTGCACATATAGAGCACATTCTGTTCCGTTTCTGTGACATGTTCTCACTGGCCTTTAATAAGGGCTTACTTGTCATGTCACTCTGACCCCCCCCCCCCGTCTTTTGTATGGGATCATTTCCAACAAAAGAACCCATTGAAGGTGCAGTGCATGGTTTGTGACCAACACCTGTCAACACCTATTCAAAAAAACACTTCTTCGATGCTTCGCCACTTCCGGTCTACACGTCCCAATATTACAGCAGCACCATGGAATCCTGCTGTGACCATCTAAGCGAGGTATAGAAAATTATGTCAATGTTTAAAAATGTAAGATAAACAAATGAATGAAGTTAGAAGTTCCCCACATGCATGAGCATATAATGCTATTTGTTTATTGACGGGCATGGTAGCAAGTGATTACGTAGGTAGGCACATTACTGTATGTTTTAAATGCATTCAACAGTTTGTGCAATGCTGTCTGACCACCAGCAGACCCACCCCCCCCCCCCCCCCCCCCCCCCCCCCTTCCCCCAGAGTGAGAGAGTCTGTTACAACCACCTGGACCCCCCTTCCCCCAGAGTGAGAGAGTCCGTTACAACCATCTGCCCCCCCTTCCCCCAGAGTGAGAGAGTCCGTTACAACCATCTGCCCCCCCCCCCCTTCCCCCAGAGTGAGAGAGTCCGTTACAACCATCTGCCCCCCCCCTTCCCCCAGAGTGAGAGAGTCCGTTACACCATCTGCCCCCCCCTTCCCCCAGAGTGAGAGAGTCCGTTACAACCACCTGCCCCCCCTTCCCCCAGAGTGAGAGAGTCCGTTACAACCATCTGCCCCCCCCCTTCCCCCAGAGTGAGAGAGTCCGTTACAACCATCTGCCCCCCCCTTCCCCCAGAGTGAGAGAGTCCGTTACAACCATCTGCCCCCCCCCCCCTTCCCCCAGAGTGAGAGAGTCCGTTACACCATCTGCCCCCCCTTCCCCCAGAGTGAGAGAGTCCGTTACAACCACCTGCCCCCCCCTTCCCCCAGAGTGAGAGTCCGTTACAACCATCTGCCCCCCCCTTCCCCCAGAGTGAGAGAGTCCGTTACAACCATCTGCCCCCCCCTTCCCCCAGAGTGAGAGAGTCCGTTACAACCATCTGCCCCCCCTTCCCCCAGAGTGAGAGAGTCCATTACAACCATCTGCCCCCCCCTTCCCCCAGAGTGAGAGAGTCCGTTACAACCATCTGCCCCCCCCCCTTCCCCCAGAGTGAGAGAGTCCGTTACAACCACCTGGACCCCCCTTCCCCCAGAGTGAGAGAGTCCGTTACAACCATCTGCCCCCCCCCTTCCCCCAGAGTGAGAGAGTCCGTTACAACCATCTGCCCCCCCCCCCTTCCCCCAGAGTGAGAGAGTCCGTTACAACCATCTGCCGCCCCCCCCCCTTCCCCCAGAGTGAGAGAGTCCGTTACACCATCTGGACCCCCCTTCCCCCAGAGTGAGAGAGTCCGTTACAACCATCTGCCCCCCCTTCCCCCAGAGTGAGAGAGTCCGTTACAACCATCTGCCCCCCCCTTCCCCCAGAGTGAGAGAGTCCGTTACAACCACCTGCCCCCCCCCTTCCCCCAGAGTGAGAGAGTCCGTTACAACCACCTGCCCCCCCCTTCCCCCAGAGTGAGAGTCCGTTACAACCATCTGCCCCCCCCTTCCCCCAGAGTGAGAGAGTCCGTTACAACCACCTGCCCCCCCTTCCGCCAGAGTGAGAGAGTCCGTTACAACCATCTGCCCCCCCCCCCTTCCCCAGAGTGAGAGAGTCCGTTACAACCATCTGCCCCCCCTTCCCCCAGAGTGAGAGAGTCCGTTACAACCATCTGGGCCCCCCTTCCCCCAGAGTGAGAGAGTCCGTTACAACCATCTGCCCCCCCCCTTCCCCCAGAGTGAGAGAGTCCGTTACAACCATCTGCCCCCCCCTTCCCCCAGAGTGAGAGAGTCCGTTGCAACCATCTGCCCCCCCCTTCCCCCAGAGTGAGAGAGTCCGTTGCAACCATCTGCCCCCCCCTTCCCCCAGAGTGAGAGAGTCCGTTGCAACCATCTGGGCCCCCGGCCTATGGATCATTTCGTTCACATCGCCAGCACTCCTGCCCAGGCGTTTGAGGAGGCTCCTCTGGATCCGGCGCTGCAGCCACCAAAACCGGGGTCTATGTAGGGAAAGACAGGAAAGGGTTGTGGGAGAAAAAGAAGACGGTAGGCAGTCGGTAAGGGTGACCCTCGTGGCGTCGGCACTGGACAGGGAGCAGGGCAGCAGATAGGGAGCGAGGCTGGAGGGCACCGAGGGTGACAATGCGTCCAGTCGGCAGTGGCAGTCGGTAAACGTAGCACTGCTCGAGCGTCAACTGCTCAGCCTCCTCCTGGAGCCAATGGTGAGCGGGGTCACAGAGCTGCTGCATTAGGGTGACAGGGCGGCGGCCTTCATAATCGAGGTTCCTGAAGCGACGATGGTCCTCTTCATCCGACAGACCCACTCGGTCAAGGATTGCTTTGTTCAGACTGCCGTAATGTGCCCCTACAGCCTACCCCTCTGCCAGTCACACGCATGTCCAAGGAGGACATACGTAGCATCTGGAGTGGTCCCTCACATGCCTGGCTGCCGAGGGGGTCAGCTGTGGCTGAAAGCAAACATAACTCAAAAAGAGCGATACAGGTACATCCCTCCCTCCAGGTATCCTGCCTACTGCCACTGTTCATTATTCTGTGCACAGTAAATAGAAACTATATATACAGTGCCCTCCACTATTATTGGCACCCCTGGTAAAGATGAGTAAAAAGGCTTATACAAAATTCACCGTTTGGTGAATTAGCTTAATGTCACACCGAAAAAATTTGAAAAATCCAACCTTTAATTGAAGTAAATTTATTATCAGAAAAAAAATCCCTCATCAAGGAATAATTATTTTTAACAAAACCACGTGTGCCACAATTATTGGCACCTCTGCATTTATATATAGAATAAAGTAATCATTTTAAATATTTGGTTGCATATCCTTTGCATGCCATGACTTCCTGATGTCTGTGACCCAACAACATCAAAAGACTCTTGATATCTTATTTTCTGATAGTCTTACAAGCGATACTATAACATCTCTGCATTTTAATGGATCTTTATGGAAATTGGGGGGTGGGACTAGAATTAGCTGTAAATTATGCTGGAACATTATGGAATACATGGTTGGTAAAAAGTCATCAAGGGTCTTTGGTATCAAACGAGCCTCAAACCATGACTCTGCTGCCAGATATGCAGTAGATATGTAGATATGGATGGATCATTAAGGGTTGTTTCTCCTGACAAATTTTCCTATTGAACTCTATGGAAAAATAAGTCAGGAGAAGAAACCCTTCAAGTTATCCATCCATATGTACTGTATGTCTGGCAGCAGAGTAATGGATTAAGGCTTGTTTGATATGTCAAACCCTTGATTTACTTCAATTAAAGGTTGGATTTTTTAATTTTTTCAGTGTGACATTAAGCTAATTCACCAAACGGTGGAATTTTTTATAACTCTTTTTACTCAACTTTACCAGGGGTGCAAATAATAGTGGAGGGCACTGTATATAAGAATATATTTTAACTGACTATGGTGGCTTTTTCCTGTACAACCACCCCACTGCAGGGTTGAACTGTACTTCCAGCAAAACACCATCCTAGGTCAGAAGATTACTTATGATGCACAGGACAGAACCAAAGTGGTGGACAAGTCACTGCTCAAAATGCTCCCTGAGGTTAGAATATGTGCTGGAACAATTTTGTTCACAGAAAAAGTCACATTTGTATGTGTATGTGTGTGTGTGCGTAAGTAAGGGCCAGATTCAGAGTTGAGATAAGCACACCCAAATGGGACTTACTCCCGAAATTCCGCGTAGCTTAAGCTATTTGTGATTCAGACATTTGACTTGTCCTCTGTTTTAAGCGTCTCTTCAGTATATACATGGCATTACGCGCGCGGAGATGTGGAGGTGGAGATTTGATGAAAATGAGGCATGTCTGCAAGTCGTGCAAGATACACATATTCAGTTTTCACTTCATCATTTTTTTCCGCGCAACTTTGTTCAGAAAAAAAGATGGTTTATGTCTAGTGCCGCCAGTAGATTATTATGAAAAATACAGCATCTTTCGCGTAAATGGATATTAGAATGAGTGCATGTTATTTGAGCATAATATTGGTCATATTTTCCTTTGCATAGCTAACTTTCAATTATCAAAGAGCTGGATGACATTTCATTACAAATGAAAAATATGTAAAAGTAGGCTACGATTGACCGTCTCGTGTGGTATATCATACCAGACCAGTATTAGATGGGTTACTTGATAGACAGTGTCTGGATCATATTCACTTCCAGAGAGACGATTTGTGTCAGCACAGCTTCTCCAAAATTATTAAGTTGAAGACGTCGCATATGGGCTATTGTGTTCAGCCACCGTAGGCTACATGACTTTATTAGGTAAATCGTTAAAAATATATATTTGATTTTTAAATTATTCTTTTTTTTTCAGTAAATCCAACGATTTATTTGTTTACTTAATAATATTGCATGCAACCACTGTCCAGCGATTATTTCTTTTGATTGTGTGATGGATATATCCAAGTCGTCAATAGGAGCTGATCATTTTATCAGGAGAGGCACTTAAGCGTATGACTTAAGTTGGCCATCTCTGAAAGTCCCAAAGTCAGTGACACGTTGAAAATGTATACCCTCACATACATTTTTTTTGTAGAAAGCTGGCAAACATTACATTACAGGCATTTAGCAGACGCTCTTATCCAGAGCGACTTACACAACTTCTTATTACATTTATCCATTTATACAGCTGGATATATACTGAAGCAATTCAGGTTAAGTACCTTGCTCAAGGGTACAACGGCAGTGTCCTACCTGGGAATCGAACATGCAACCTTTTGGTTACAAGTCCAGTTCCTTAACCATTATACTACATTGCCGCCCTGCCGCAAACCAGGGGGCAGGTACAAGAAACAGGTCATTAGAATATCATGCCCTGTACCACCCACATTTTGAGAAACGCACTCGCCTGTTATGGCGTATCTCATCCCACGTTAAATCTGCGCAGGAGAGGCACTTAAGCACATTACTTAAGTTGACCATCTCTGAATCCGGCCCTAAGTATGTATGTATGTACTGTATGTACAGTATGTATGCATTTTGTGTGTAGCTTGGTTTATTTATGTAGAAAACACATTTGTTGAGATGTGCTATTCCCCTCTGTTAGAGTTCCCCCTGGAGGACTGATGGTCAACTTGGGCGCTGTACAGTCGTTGGGAATGGTGGAATTCTGAAGAACAGCGGTTGCGGTTCCAAGATTAACAAGGCTGATTTTGTTATAAGGTACACTTTGATTATAGAATAACCCATATTCCAAAAGGGTCATTTTGGGTTCATTCCACATTGTTGTGTTCTTCCCTCACTCAGGGTCCCTTTTATGCATTATTAGGACCATTCCATATTAACCCCACTGATTTTCACAAATAAAGGCTATGTGATATATAGTCACCTTTTCATTTTATACATGGTTAAATAAAATACTTTTTATTTGGGACCTAAACGAATTATACCACCAACCAATAATGGTTGTAATTACAATAAGAGGTTGTAATTATCCTATGTGTGAACCCTCCCAATCCTCAAAAGAAGAAAATGGACAAAGAATTGCAAATGAAAAAGGAGAGGTTGTTGTAAGGAAAACAAATATTCACCCAAAGAGAATTGGTACTGCTAAAAAGGAAGTGTTGTTATATTGTATATTCCATGGACAAAACAACAAATTTGAGGACAATAAATTGATTGTGAAATTCAGTTGCATGCTAAATGAACTTGCAATAATAAAATTATCAACAGCATATTTGAAAAAGAATTAACTCTAGCATAGAAATATCTGGGCCAATAACATTTGTTTTTCAGCTATCTGGAAAAGTGAATGTAGGCTACTATACAAAATATCCTGTCTTCGTGTATTATTTTTACAGTATCTACAGTGGGGTGCAAAAATCTGGGCATCCCTGGTCAAAATGCCTTTTACAATTAATATCTAAGTGAACAGAAGCTAACCTGACCTCTAAATGGTACAAAGTTAAACATGACACATTTCTTCAAATTTTAAAGTGATTACTTTTTATTTAAATTTTTTACATTTTCAAAATAAAAAACGGCCCTATGCAAAAGTTTGGGAACCCTGTCAGTTAGTACTTTGTAACTCCTCCTCGGGCAACTACAACAGCTTGCAAATGCTTCCTGTAGCCAGCTAAGAGTCTTTCAATTCTTGCTTTTGGAATTTTTCCCCATTCTTCCCGGCAGAACACCTCTAGCTCAGAAATATTCTTCGGCCTCCTTGCATGCACGGCATGTTTGAGATCTCACCACAGATTTTCAATAATATTCAAGTCTGGGGACTGTGTTGGCCATTCCAAAACCTTCATCCGTCTTTCCTGGAGGCACTTCATGGTTGATTTCGAGGTATGCTTTGGATCATTGTCTTGCTGGAATAGCCAACCTCTCTCCAACTTCAGTGTCTGGACTGACCTTCGAACATTAGCCTCTAGAATTTATTGATATTTGGTGGAATCCATTCTTCCTCCCACCCGCACAATATTTCCTGTGCCCCCCGCTGCCACACAACCCCAAAGCATAATGGATCCACCTCCATGCTTAACAGTTCTTCTCTACAAATGCTTCACCCTTTTTCTCCAGACATACCTTCTTTGGTTGTGGCCAACTTGAAGGGTTTTTTTTCCTGACTAATTTTCCATAAAGTTCAATAGGAAACAACCCTTAAAGTGATCCATCCATATCTACTGCATATCTGGCAGCAAATGGATGGTTTGAGGCTTGTTTGATACCTCAGACCCTTGATGACTGACCGCCATTTCACCAACCATGTATTCCATACTGTTACAGTGTAATTTACAGCTAAATCTAGTCCCACCCCCCAATTCCCATAGAGATCCATTCAAATGCAGAGAGGTTATAGTATCGATTGTAGGAGTACCAGAAAATTAGATATCAAGAGTCTTGTGATAATGTTGGGTCACAGACATCAGGAAGTCATGGCATGCAAAGGATATGCGACCAAATATTAAAAATGATTACTTTATTATTCTACATTATGTTAAACTGTCCAATGTTTTTTGATGCCTGAAAATGGGGGGGGACTATGTACAAAAGGTTCTATAATTTCTAAACGGTTCATCCGATATGGATGAAAATACCCTTAAATTAAAGTTCTAAAGTACAGAACCAAAATAACAAAAAATGTGTCACTGTCCAATGAATTATGGTGCTCACTGTATCTATGGTAAACAAATCAACCTGCCAACATTTTGCTAGTCTTTTCTGGTAGCTTGCTAACAACATTGAGGAAAATAATACTTTTATAATTTTAATTACACAAAAAAAAATCCGTAAGAAGACTGGTTATTGTTAGTATTGACAGAATCCGCTTCGTTCACATTCGTATACATGCTAGAGTCATTTTGAGACCATTTTAGCTGCCCTATAGAAGTGAATGGAGACCGACAAATACCCTATTCTGGATTATCACCCAGAATAGGGTGAGAAACTAACGAACATATTTCGCCACCATTCATATCATGAACGCATATCATGGCCAGGTAACTACACAACCCAAAGTTCTACCAAAGTTCAGTTGTGCTTTAAGGAAAAGCAGTTATTAGCAGATATCATCAATCTGTCGGAGCAAGCGTGTCACTTGCTTCTCATTGGGTTCCGTGGGTCAGCTGTGTAATGTTGCGATTTACTTGCATGGTTAAGTAACCAAAGTTGACAGCACGCAGTTTGTACAGGCACATCATGCCACGAACAAAATAAATTCCTGAAGAACAAACGTTGTTGATGCCTATCAGTCTGGAAACGGTTACAAAGCCATTTCTAAGGCTCCGAACTACAGTCAGAGTCATATTGTCGAAATGGAGAAAGTTTGGGACAGTAGTGAATCTTCCCTGGAGTGGCCATCATGCTAAAATCTCAAAGAGCAAGGCGTAAAATCGTCCAGGAAGTCACAAAGAACCCAAGAACAACCTCCAAAGATCTGCAGGCCTCTCTTTCTTTGGCTAAATCAGTGTTCATGACTCCAATATCAGAAAGACACTGAGCAAAAATGGGATCCATGGCAAAGTAGCAAGATGGAAACCATTGCTCACTAAGAAGAACATGAATGCTCATCTCAAGTTTGCCAAGAAGCACCTGGATGATCCTCAAGAGTTCTGGAGCAATGTTCTATGGACAGATGAGTCCAAAGTGGAACTTTTTGGCTGACATGGGCCCTGTTATGTCTGGCGAAAACCAAACACTGCGCTCCACAGTAAGAACCTCATGCCAATGGTCAAGCATGATGGTGGTAGTGTGATGGTTTGGGGATGCTTTGCTGGATCAGGACCTGGATGCCTTTCCATCATTGAAGGAACAATGAATTCTGGTCTGTATCAGAGAATTGTACAGGAGAATGTCAGGCCATCTGTCCTTGAGCTGAAGTGCAGCTGGGTCATGCAGCAAGACAACGATCCTAAACACACAAGCAAGTCTACATCAGAATGGTTGAAGAACAAGAAATTAAGTTTTGGAATGGCCTATTCAAAGTCCAGACCTAAACCCCATTGAGATGTTGTGGCAGAACCTGAAACGCACAGTTCATGCTCGAAAACCTACAAATATCACTGAGCTGAAGCAGTTCTGCAAGGAGGTGTGGGCCAAAATTCCTCCACCGCGTTGTGGGACAGGAAGCGTTTGGTTGCACTTGCTGCTAAAGGTGGCCTAACCAGTTATTGAGTCCAAGGGGGCGATTACTTTTTCACACAGGGGCATTAGGTGTTGCATACCTTTCTTTAATAAATATATGAAATGTGTATCACATTGTTGTGTTCTTCCTTCACTCAGGGTCCCTTTTATGCATTATTAGGCTTGGATTGAAGATCTGATAACATTTAGTGTAATAAAAATGCAGAAAATCAGACAGGGGGCAAATGCTTTTTCACGGCACTGTAGAATAAAAATTGCGCAGTGTTTACAAGCTTTTTCCCATAAACAAATTTTACTGTGCCACTAAAATTCTAATCAAAACAAGCAAACAACATGAAAAACAGTCTGTTGATGGTGGAAGTATATTTTGCTGACACAATGGAACAATATCTTTCAGTTAAGATAAAAGCAATGTTTGTTATTGTTTACAATAAATTAGAATTTTATTAAAATTTTAGCCAGGGTGCTGCTATCTTTCCTCCGATTTATCAGATAACATTTCTTTTGCAGCCTTCTTCCTCTTTTCAATCAACAATGAGTCACAGCTCCACATCCAGCCTACATTTTCCCTATTGTCTGAACTCAACCCTTCATTCCTCACCTCTCTGCAGCTACCCAAACCTGAAGAAGCAACCCAAGCCCCTGGCAGACAGAATGTCTAACTATGGAAATGCCCCCCTCATCATGCCTGCCTTTGCATTTTTATTCTGCACCACGATCTCCTTCCAAGTTCACCAAGCCCTCCATCCACTCCACCTTCAGCAGAAGGTTCTTTTTTTCAACCCTAACTACCTGCGGGAGCTGCACCGTTACTGGCGGAAGAGGGGTCAGCGGGCTCCCCGTCTCTCCTCAGGCTTAATGCTGGTGAGCGTAGCCCTGGAGCTGTGTGAGGAGGTGAACCTTTATGGGTTCTGGCCGTTTAACTTTGACCTTTCCCAGGAGCAATTGCCCCACCACTACTATGACAATGTTGGACCCCATCGTGGGTCACATTCTATGCCAAAGGAGTTCCTCCAGCTGCTGAACATGCACAGTAAGGGGGCAATAAACCTCCACATTGGGAAATGCCAGTGAATCTGCCTGCATTCATAGACAGGAAAATGGTACACTGGTTAGATCAACAGACCGAGTCATTTGCTTCAAAAGTTAATAGATGTGGTCTAGAACACAAGTCCATCCAAACAAAACTGTGTTTGTACTCTTTCTGCAAGGAGGTACAGTACAGCTGTATTGTCATAAATCCAGAAGTACTGAAATAAATGCTTGCAGGGTGTTGCAGGGTTAGTTTTTCTCTTCCTTGTAATCCTTTTTCATCAGTTTTCCAAATACTTCCAACCATTCAACCATTTTATAGCCCTTGCATATGATCACTCAAGAATTACAATTATTAAATTAACATCAAAAAGCAAAGCATGTGAAGTGCATACACGACAATAAACTCGGCGGGCAATATTGTGCAAAAGTCACGGTGGCTCCTCCTAGGGGTTGTGCCGTGTGGTGCATCACAACTGTGTGTTTGCTTCATCAAGCAGGTTAATTGGCACAGGTGTTTTCCATTAGTTCTGCTGGCACAATGTGGATGAGAACACAAGTGATTTGTCCAATTTAAACGGCAAATAAATTCACCAACAGCCTTCTTTCCTTTGCTTTTACTATCCCTGAAGTGCGTCTTAAGTTTTGCAAGTACATGTTTACGATTGCTGTCGTTGATTGCCACTTTGCTGCTTTTATGTTGCCTTTATTCAGTGTCTATTTGATTGTTGATTGCTATTGTTGAAACCCTACTCTGTTGTGTCCCAGGGGTCCTTAACCTCACAAATATATTACACCATTATATACTTTAGGCACGGGTTTACCGTATGTAGGGACAAGTAAAACCAGGTGTCATAGAACTAGTGTCATAGAATTGTAACGGTAGCAACTCTTTGACTTTCACAACAGCTCTGTGTTCATAGAGATTTGGTGCCATCTGATGACCAGATGGAGAATTACAGATTCTAAGATATCACGATGTTACATGTTCCATATATGGGAGGGTTATGGGTTTTTAATCAGTGCAGTTATCCAGCTAACTCAGTAATCCTGCTTTGTGAAATACCCCCCAGGTTGTTCATGTGTTATGTTAAGAAGGTAGCAAGGCCAGTTAATAACGGGTCAATGTGTATACAAGTCAGAACATTTCAGTCTGCGCTTTGTCTGCAGCGGGTGCGTTCCAATAGTCGAACAATGCACCCTCCCTTCCTCCACTACCACTCCTCTCCTCCATGCCCTGGAAACGGATCTTTGTGTTTTAATCTAATGTCGCTGATTACATCTTAATTACGTATTAATGGTTACATATTAACGAATGTCTCGACACAAACCGCAATGTCAGGTACATTGTATACTGTACATGCAAATACTTGTACTCGAAACGTTCAGGCAGTTTGCATACTTCGGGGTAGGAGAGGAGTGGTAGTGGGGGAGTGGAGGAAAGGAGGTGGGGAGTGAAGAATATTGGGACGCAGCCAGGGTGTGTCTCATCATAGTGTGCACGTCTATGTCAGCTGATGCTCTGGTTAACCATTCTCTAACTACCTTGCACAGGGAAGTGATTCATGTCATACTAATTTAATTTAGGGACAATTTGGAAGATGGTCAATTCAGACCTACCATCACCCCACCCAACCGGGCACATGCACGGATAGACGCCACACCAACATTAAAGTGGCTTTTTGGCTGCAGAAATTTCTTCTAAAACACGTGTTCTTAGTGATGGTGCCCCCCCCCCCCCCCCCCATGCCTGATTTTCAGCATACAGTGCATCCGGAAAGTATTCACAGCGCTTCACTTTTTCCACATTTTGTTCTGTTACAGCCTTATTCCAAAATTGATTACATTCATTTTTTACCTCAAAATTCTACCCACAACACCCCATAATGACAATGTGAAAAAAGTTTTTTTGAGATTTTTGCAAATTTATTAAAAATAAAAAATAAAAATTTCTCATTTACATAAGTATTCATACCCTTTGCTTTAACGTATTTTTAAAGTATCATATTTCATATTTGGTCGCATATCCTTTACATGCTGTTACTTCCTGAAGTCTGTGACCATCAACATCAAAAAACTGTCGATATCTTATTTTCAGGTACTGTTACAAGCAATACTATAACCTCTCTGCATTTGAATGGATCTCTATGGAAATTGGGGGGTGAGACTAGATTCAGCTGTAAATTACACTGGTACAGTATGGAACTTTAAGGGTTGTTTCTCCTGACTTTTTTCCCCATAGAGTTCTATAGGAAAATGAGTCCGGAGAAATAACCCTTGCAGTGATCCATCCACATCTACTCCATATCTGGCAACAGAGTGATGGTTTGGGGCTCGTTTGATAGCTCAGACCCTTGATAACTTACAGCCATTTAGCCAGCCATGTGTTCCATACTGTACCAGTGTAATTTACAGCTGAATCTAGTCTCACCCCCCAATTTCCATAGAGATCCATTCAAATGCAGAGAGGTTATAGTATCGCTTGTAACAGTACCTGAAAATAAGATATCGACAGTTTTTTGATGTTGATGGTCACAGACTTCAGGAAGTAACAGCATGTAAAGGATATGCGACCAAATATGAAATATGATACTTTAAAAATACGTTAAAGCAAAGGGTATGAATACTTATGTAAATGAGAAATTTTATTTTTTTATTTTTAATAAATTTGCAAAAATCTCAAAAAAACTTTTTTCACATTGTCATTATGGGGTGTTGTGTGTAGAATTTTGAGGGAAAAAATGAATTTAATCAATTTTGGAATAAAGCTGTAACAGAACAAAATGTGGAAAAAGTGAAGCGCTGTGAATACTTTCCGGATGCACTGTATGCCCTCCAATTTATTTGAAAAGGTAAACTGGATGAACAGGAGAAACTGGCAGAGTGGGAATGTGCCAACAGGTCTTCCGCTTTTCTTTAGTTAGATTCCTGGTAGGAATGTGGTTCCCTGATCAAAGCAAACATTTCCTATGGAGGCAATCATCTATAATAATAATAATAATAATAATAATAACCTTTATTTGTATAGCACCTTTCATACATAAAATGCAACCCAAAGTGCTTCACAACAATAAAAACAAAATACAGAACAAAAGCAATAGAAGAAAAATACATTTTGTCATACATAGTCATACATTTTGGGTAACAGAGTGAGATCTTTTATGGAAGTAAATGTTAGAAGCTCCTCCAGATACATATTGAGAAACCCTCCACCGTCCACCACTGAGAATTCACGGCTGGAGCTCCAAGCACCAGTGTCAAAGGTTTCACCAGTGCCCAAATTAATTTCAATTTCCTTCCATGGCCGTGCTGCCTTTTGAAGCTAAAAGTCAGTCTTGAACTGAAGGACTTTTTTAAGAGCCACATACAAAACAGCATTTGTATTTAAAGATTGTGAGGTCTTTAAGATAGCACTAATCAGCATCATTGAGTGTATATAATATGGCAGCAAAGTTATTCGCATTTTACAGTTGTTAAATCTAACAATATGTTGTTTACATGTCAGATATTTTGTTATGGGTTGTGAGTGAGCTTTTAATGTAATATAGTATATTTAAGAACTATTTAAGAAATATTACACGAGAGGGAGTGCTGTTATACTGTATACTGACACTACCCCCCCCCTGAGGCTGCAAACCATAGCTGCAAACAAGTAGCTAGGTATTTTGCTTGTAGTTCGCTAATTCTAATAAGGATGCCCTTGTGTATTTTTCAATATAACTTTAATGCATTTGGAGGGGGCGAGTGCCTTCCAGTCGTCACTGAGGGAAGAAAAGTACCTTGGGCTAGAGAGGTTCACAGAACCGTGGCGTGAAACCTGCTATGATTCGTCGAAAGGACGTCTGATTGGCTGCAGTAGACACAGTTAAAAAAGAAAAACAGCTATTTCTGGATTTCTTCGCATATCTTGCTGGGATTGTCTCAAAAATCTACAAATAAATAGAACTGTTTCACAAATAAATGAAACGGATTCACAAATAAATGCGACTGATCCGCAAATAAACGTGACTCAGTCATGTTTATTTGTGAATCCGTTTCATTAATTTGTGGATCAGCTTAATTTATTTGTGAATCAGTTCTATTTATTTGTGGATGCGTTTAATTTATTAGTGGATCAGCTGCATTTATTTGTGAATCCGTTTAATTTATTTGTGGATCAGCTTCATTTATTTGTGGATCGGTTCTACTTTTTTGTGGATCCGTTTCATTTGTTTGTGGATCAGCTGCATTTGTGAATCAGTTGCATTTATTCACGAATCAGTTGCATTCATTTGCGGATCAGTTACATTTATTTATTTATTTTTGAGACAATAATACCCCCATATACAGAGCCCTTTATAACGTGAGTACACTATCTGAAACGTCTACGCGTAAAAGCATGCCTGCAGTTTAGGCCATTGTAAGGCTTTCCAGTTAATTCTAGTTTGAGTGATGAGTCTTATCCAATAGAGGATATTATAAGCTTTCCAACGGTGTATGGCATGTCTCATTGGATGCTTGTAACAATAAATGTGATTTTTTTTTTTTTTTTTTATATTGTTATTTTTGCATTGGTTGTAATAGACAATTGTTAGCCTTAATGGTCAAACCGGATCTTCTTTTTCTTTATAAGGCAATTGAAAATACATCAGATAGGCTATCAAAACATACCGGTACCTTTTGACATGAGTGCTCTCTTATTGATCTATTTTCCTACGTAGTTAGTCTGTGCTTTAAAATGATTCATTTCTGCGAGGTCCTGAAAATGAATGGGAGTATATCGGGAGCCTGACACAACATAGAATAGAATATAACTTTATTGTCCAAACAGGGGCTGGAAAATTGTCTTTGGCCTCACCTAGGCATTGAAAAACAGAGGTACAACATATTCAGTTACATTCCACAATAGCTACATAGATTGAGCACAGAAATACGTAGACCAAACATTCAAAGTACCATAGAGGTCACCTAACCTTGTTGAGGAGGCTGATAGCACTAGGGACAAAGGCCCTCTTATATATGATTCTTTTGGCTATAGGCATTCTGTAACACCATCCAGAGGGAAGCATCTCTAACTTGGAATGGAGAGGGTGGCCAGTGTCATGGACTACAGCCAGAGCCTTTCTACGAACGGCTAGGTCATATAGGACCTCCAGATGTTTCTGCTGTCGACCAATTAGCTTGCTTGCTACTTTAACAATCCTGTCCTGCTTATTCTTTCTCGTTGTGTTCATGTTTCCACACCACACTGTAATGTTGAAGAGAAGGCTGACATTAGCCCTCTCCAAAATGTTCTGGCTAACACTAAAGCCCTTCAATTTCCTAATTAGAAACAATCTCTGGCTAGCCTTTTTATAAATGCAATCAGTGTTATTTGTACAGCTCAGTTTGTTATCGACATGTGTCCCTAAATATTTAAAACATTGCACCATTTCAACAGGTTCATCACAAACAAAAAGAGGTGGGAGTGGGTCACTACTGTTAATGATAAGGTTTTATCTACATTAATTAATAGAGCACTAGACCGAGACCACTCCTGAAGAGTAGAGACCTGCCCAAAGTAAAGGTGTTCATTTTCCACCTGGTCTCTGTAAAATAAACCAACTAGGGCCAGGTCATCCACATATTTAAATAATTTAACAGTATTGATCTGTGACCACATTTGTGTAAATTGAAAATAATAAAGGTGATAATGTCACGTCCCGTGCCTCTGTCCCGATTTCCTGGTTTTCCATCTCTGTGTATTCCGTTCCGTGTTTTCCCTTTCTCCCTCCATTTTGTATCTCCACTTCCCGCACCTGATATGCGTTTCCTCATGTGTCCCGTCTGACCTGTTCCTTATTGTGGCATTTAAGCACCCCTGTTTCTTTGTTCTGTGACAGATTGTCTTGTGCTTGTCATATTACATTCCAGCGGTTTTTTGTTTCCTTGCCTGCTCCTTGCCCCTGTGCTCCCGTCCAGTTCATCTTCTCCTGCCTGTCCAGCCTGCTCCTGTCCTGCCCGTTCTTGTCCAGCCCAGTGCTGGACAAGAACGTAAGGTTTTTTATAAGGTTTTTTCTATGGCCTACGGTTAAAAAACAGAGATTCATTTTAATCCTATCCTTCTTCCTTCATAGTTTCCAATCCAATAGAGGATTATAAGCTTTCCAACAGTGTATGGCATGTCTCATTGGATGCTTGTAACAATAAATGTGATTTAATTTTTTTTTTTTTGATATTGTTATTTTTGCATTGGTTGTAATAGACAATTGTTAGCCTTAATGGTCAAACCGGATCTTCTTTTTCTTTATAAGGCAATTGAAAATACATCAGATAGGCTATCAAAACATACCGGTACCTTTTGACGTGAGGGCTCTCTTATTGATCTATTTTCCTACGTAGTTAGTCTGTGCTTTAAAATTATTAATTTCTGCGAGGTCCTGAAAATGAATGGGAGTGTATTGGGAGCCTGACACAATGTAGAATAGAATATAACTTTAAATTTGCAGCATATTACACAATTAATTCACAATTAATTTTAATGCCATATATTCTCTGCTTGTACGCTATAACTTCATGCACGAGCAGGTCTGTTTCACCAGCTGTAAATCACACTCTTCAGTCTTACTGTCCACCAATATATTAGCAATCTGCCAAGGTGCAAACGCAGGTGGCTTTTAAAGGTTTGGTTACGCCCAAGACACACCTATAATTAATGAAGGGGCTAAGTTCAGCCCATTTACACCTTGCGCCTTACTTAGTGCTCAAATAACACGCGTCTAACTAGCAAAAGTGAAGTTGGACACGCCCTAAATGCACTTGCACCATGTGTTTTAGACCATGCGCTAAAATCGTCAAGTTAGAGCCCTACCAGTTTTGACCAGCCACACAGTGTCATGGTTCCAGACTTTGCCCACCAGAGGGGGTCAGCTCCCCATTCCTAGTGTATCCTTTTTTTTATAATATAATTTGCTGCCAAACCGCATTCACGGAGCAACCCCACTGCACAGGACACACAGGTATCTTACCTCAGTACAAACTGATGGCTTTCCTTCGAAACATGTGACTTGTTTCTCCCTACGCACCTTCAACAAACTCACACAGAGCGGAATCGAAGGAAGACCACCCATATGCAGCTGCATGCAGACCATGTGCTTGCCATCCCATCCCTATTGTGTCCTGTCTTTGTCTGCCTCGTAATAATTACCATCATCATATAATCATTATGACAATAGGTTTCATTTGTGCAACACCTTTTATGAATGGACTCAGTTGGAGGTGGCTTTGAGAATACATGGAAATAGTCTGTGCTTTAAAATTATTAATTTCTGCGAGGTCCTGAAAATGAATGGGAGTGTATTGGGAGCCTGACACAATGTAGAATAGAATATAACTTTAAATTTGCAGCATATTACACAATTAATTCACAATTAATTTTAATGCCATATATTCTCTGCTTGTACGCTATAACTTCATGCACGAGCAGGTCTGTTTCACCAGCTGTAAATCACACTCTTCAGTCTTACTGTCCACCAATATATTAGCAATCTGCCAAGGTGCAAACGCAGGTGGCTTTTAAAGGTTTGGTTACGCCCAAGACACACCTATAATTAATGAAGGGGCTAAGTTCAGCCCATTTACACCTTGCGCCTTACTTAGTGCTCAAATAACACGCGTCTAACTAGCAAAAGTGAAGTTGGACACGCCCTAAATGCACTTGCACCATGTGTTTTAGACCATGCGCTAAAATCGTCAAGTTAGAGCCCTACCAGTTTTGACCAGCCACACAGTGTCATGGTTCCAGACTTTGCCCAACAGAGGGGGTCAGCTCCCCATTCCTAGTGTATCCTTTTTTTTATAATATAATTTGCTGCCAAACCGCATTCACGGAGCAACCCCACTGCACAGGACACACAGGTATCTTACCTCAGTACAAACTGATGGCTTTCCTTCGAAACATGTGACTTGTTTCTCCCTACGCACCTTCAACAAACTCACACAGAGCGGAATCGAAGGAAGACCACCCAT
Organism: Synaphobranchus kaupii; assembly: GCA_029718625.1. NCBI lineage: Eukaryota > Metazoa > Chordata > Actinopteri > Anguilliformes > Synaphobranchidae > Synaphobranchus > Synaphobranchus kaupii. The sequence goes on from CM056393.1 coordinate 17,367,631, forward strand.
ATGCAGCTGCATGCAGACCATGTGCTTGCCATCCCATCCCTATTGTGTCCTGTCTTTGTCTGCCTCGTAATAATTACCATCATCATATAATCATTATGACAATAGGTTTCATTTGTGCAACACCTTTTATGAATGGACTCAGTTGGAGGTGGCTTTGAGAATACATGGAAATAGCATTAATATTCAAAAACCTAATTTTACAGTCAAGAGTCGAGAGGTAGCCTAGTGTTTCACTCATTTCAAATTATCACCACTGTGAAGAGTAATAACATTACAATACAGCCCTCTTCACCGACAGCCTGTAAGTAAATGGAATGGTTTTGATTGAAAAAAAAGCTTTGTCCAGCAATATTGCATTTATTCAGAATTTTTAAATCACATTCATTAATTTTTACATGCATGTTTTTCAAATATCCTATGGTCCCTGGGATTCACTGTGCATAAGATTTTTTATTTTTTTTACTTCTCGATATGGTTAAAAAAAACGGATACATTTCACCATTTTTAACTGAATGTTTAACCCTATTCTTCATATTTAGTTTTATTACAGTGACCAGGTTTCCATACTTCAAGCAATTAAACCCGCTGATTTCACCTGTTATTCCATAACAGAACAACGTGATTTTGAAGAGAATTAAACGTCTATGAAAATAAACAATTTCAACAATTAGAAAAAAAGAACAAATTTGCATTACACAATTAATTCTGAGAATTTTAATGCCATATATTCTCTGCATGCATGCTTTGAATTTGTGCACAAGTAGGTCGGTTTCGCCAGCTGTAAATCGCTCTTTTCACAGTCTTGTATCGGCCATTATACAGTATTAGCAATCCGCAACTATAAATGATGAGGAGACTAGGTACAGCCTATTTGAACCTTGCGCCTTACTTTGCGCTCAAATTATCCGCCATCTAACTGGCAAAAGTGGATTTGGATGTGCCCTAAATGCACTTGCGCCATGCGTTTTAGCCATGCGCTAAGATTGCAAAAAATGGAGCCCTAAAGGTGAGCCAATGAAGGGTGTATAGCAGGGCTCCCCAACCTTGTTCCTGGAGATCTACCATCCTGTAGGTTTTCACTCCAACCCTAACAAGGCACATTTCATTCAACAGCTAGAGATCTGATTGAGCTGCTAATTGGTAGAATCAAGTGTACCAAATTAGGGTTTAAATGAAAACCTACAGGATGGTTGTTCTCCAGGAACAGGGTTGGGCAGCCCTGGGGTGCATCCCAATACTCCAAAAATGCACCCTCCCTTCCTCCACTACCACCTCCTGTTTGTGTTTTAATCTAATGTTGCTGATTACATCTTATTAACGTATTAATACTTGTAGCCTACTCAAAACATGCAGGCAGTTTTGCATACTTCCGGGTAGGAGAGGAGAGGAGTGGTAGTGTGGGAGTGGAGGAAAGGAGGTGGAGAGTGAATAATATTGGGACACCCCCTGGCGTACAGCATGCAAACTAATAGCCCCTCCTTCTGTGTATTAAGCCTCTCAAACTTGTTTTTCCTCCTTCAGTCAAGTGGTGTTGTCATTGTTCTACTATCGAAATGAGCAACCACCGCTTTTTTATGCTCATCTGCTGCTGCTGTACTACTTTTTCGTTTGTGACGTGGAGAACATATCACCTTAAACTCTGGGATTCTGTAAGGTAGGTTTCATTAATATCTTACAAATCTTCACCACAACAAAGTAGCCTAGCCTAGTCCGATTGTGATTTTGAAAATGTTTTACCAAAAAGTTACATATTGTTTACAATAAATCATATGCATCACTGTAATTAAAAGTAAACGGGTAGCCTACATTATTTTCAAATAATCGGAGTGGTTTATTCCACTTATACCACGGTTACCAACATACAGTATTGGTTAGGCTACTGTTATCTTTATTGATTTAAATATTGACTTAATCAGCTGGAATTGAATCTTCCGCGGCCCTTTAGGCATAGGCTATTGTTTTAACCATGTCAAGGAAAACTCTGGTTGATCTATTTGGACCGTTTTTAAGCAAAGAACCTCTCGTTGTATTGGGCTAACGTTACTGGTTGAACTTGCTAGGTCTATTTGGACTGTTTGGACTGAACTTCTCGGCGTTAATTCTGAAAGCAATAACTAGTCTATAGGAAATAAATGGTTCCTTGCAGGAACTTCCTTCTCATAGCATAGCCTACAATTGGCACGAATTTTGGTTCTTTTTGTCATTACATTATTTAGTAAAATTGCATTAAACCATAACTCAATCAAATTTAGCCTTGCTACGTCCCTCTGCCTTGCCTTTTAAAAATGGTTTGGTCACGCAGTGCAGCCTATTTTAAATAAGGAAATTGCATTTCAGATTCGCATCATGAGAAGGGAACATCTGAAAAAATACTAGGCCTATATCTTTTAGAGTTTGTAACTTGTCATATCTAAGAAATTTCGCTGAATAAAATGATTTTTTATAAACTGATCAACCTGCTTTGTGAAGTAGGCTAAGTAGCCTACTCGGATTCGCAGTTATTAATATGCGGCCAGTCGGCATGTTGCTGACGTCACATTTGGTAAATTCCTACTGTTGCACTTCGTTGTAGGTTATTTCCGAACTGAATAAATAGGCTAGGCCTACTGCACCTCTCTGTTTTAGTTTGTGCATCTGCTTATCCTGTTAATAATAGGCTATGTGTTTGCACGATGCCATTTTGAGATTTCTGGTGTAGCCTAGTCAAAATATTACTGTTAGCTGGAATTTAAACATTGCGTCAGTGTTTTGCCAACATTGGGGGTAATTCATCTTATCCGGGTTTTTTTCTAGACTCTAGTGCCGCTTTTCCTGTTTCAAAGCAGGACCGAAGCGTGCCGCTCTATCCGGTGATGAGTAGCGGCGGTTGCTATGCGACGCGTCGCTCAAACCACGCCTTTGCACGGATCGAATAGACTGGTTTCTCACCAACGTCACAGTAGAGGTGCACACGCAACACTGGGGCAGAATATTCAATATTGCAAAATAAATCAACATCAATGTAATTGTAGAAGCTGAAATGGATGACGAAAGACACTTATGTGCCCAAATAATATCAGTATCGTAGACTTGTTGTTCACAAAAGTTTCAGTTTTTCGCCCGATAACAGGGTTCGGTAGCCTACGCAAGATGGCTCACCATTACAGAATAAAACGCTGGTGGTAGCCTACTGGTGCCTTTTCCGTTGTGGCTATAGGCTAGATAAACATTAAGTTATCAACACATCATCACACAGACAATTTACTGACACAATAGTTGTCAGCTGCTCCACCTTTGTGTGTGTTAAGTAACGTAGCTGCTAGACAGGCTATGTAGAGTCATCCTATCTGGCCAAACACTTTAATAACAGCATTAACAGAAGTTACACTAGGCTAAATAAATTTCAAACAGACTAACGTTAGACTCGTTTTTAAAAATTGTGAATGTGGTGTATCCTATATGTCCGAGTTATTGAATTGGACTAACATTAAAAAATAAGTTAACTTGTCACTGTCAAACATTGACAGTAAAGACGGTTAGCTTGCTATAAGATATGCTATCTTAAGTTAACGTTACAGAAAAAAAAGTTACAGAAAAGTTGTAATAAGACTAGCTATAATTTGTATCGCTATGCCAAGATGAAAGTGAAATAAAAGAACCAGAAACAAAATTAGATGCATTTAGTCCGTTAAATCGTTGATGATCAAGTCGACCGCATTATGATAGCCTGCCAAGGTGATACACTTTTTGCCCCAGGGTTGCGCGCGCATCCTCTTTTGTTCACAAAAGCCCTGTTCCCTGTCCACTGTCCACTCAGACCCCTGTCTACTATGTGCCCTGTCCCCTCACATTGCAAGCAGTGTGCGAAAGAAATCCCGCAAAACTCTTTCCAAACTAGTGAGGAAGTAGTTCGTAATATCTTTTTAAATTTTTAAGCGGTGCAGCCGCTTCTATATGTGACATGTGTGTCCGTGTGTCCGTGTGTCCGTTCGTAGCATGAGATTTAAACCAATCAGGAGTCGCCTATGCGTCACATTCCCGGCAATACAATTGTAGCTTGAGAAAAGCATGCCCAGCTTCAGACAGCTCTATCTCAAAAAATATACATGTTACAGCTTAGACATTCACACCGTAGGAATCCTGGGAACCAGATGCACATCTGTATAGGTTATTACCTATGACCAGAAAAAGAAGGACTGGACAATGACGTTACTGTCTACCCATGATTCTTTGCGATTTGAGGAAGTAAATAACCAATGGGACCTGCGCCGGAGACTTGAATGAATGGGAGCGGATGCTGGTGACAGCTCCACATAGGTTTTAAATCTAGGTCTACGTATTTATGTTTTGGTTTTATTGTGTAATACTGGTCAAAATAAAATGACGGAAATAGAACATAGCTACTCTACGATGGTCCTTTTTTTAAATCATGTCAGGCATTTCTGAGTTTTGGTAGTTTTCATATGGCTATTTTGTTGTAAGTGAACGTTGATGTCATTGTAGCCATCTGTTAGCTTGCTATAGCGTTCTATTCACGTAACTTTGGGACTAAACCGACCACTTTTTAGTTAATAAAACTCAAAAGTAACGTTAAGCTAACTTAGATATAAATTGAGCACAAGTGGCTTACACTAGGCCTACTAGTTCACTATTTTTCCTTCTTCTGTAAGGGGCTGCCCCACCGAAACGCACTCCAAGAAGGCATACTTCAGCTTATACTAAAATAAATAAACAATAATAATAATAACTTACCTTTAAAACATTTGTAGTGATTATGTCTTACTATCAATTTCCTGGATTGTTCAGTATAACGCCCGTTCACAAAGTATGTCGTTTTTCTGGACTTGCTTCGAGTAGCCTATATTTTACAATGATCAGCTCCCATAGGAATCCATGGAACCGGTAAACGGAAGCTGTCTCCAGTTCTTCTTATATCTCGATGCCCACAACCGACACACCAGACAAAAAACAAAAGACAAGAAGTCGACACAACAAAACACATTCAAATAAACAAACATGAAAACGAGAGACAGAATTTGATACACCTTGCATTATGATCCAGTTTTGCCACTTAGATTGTTACAAATTAACACCAAGGACATATTGTATGGGGGGGCTTAGCCACATTGACAACTCTGAGCAGTGGCATCAATTCACCAATGCAAAGGTAGGGCAAGGTCAAATGACAACTTCATCTGACATCACAGGACAATATCAAATAAGGTCCCCCAAATTCTCATTGTAGACCATGTAATAACATTTATTTTTCATCCTCGATTTTACTGTGTCATTTATTCGCATTTAAGGTTTGGTATTCGTCACATAATTAACGTTCATTCAGTTATCTTCAATTTATATTCTGTTAACATCAGCTAATTTGATTAGCTAGATAGCATTCCAGCTGAGCTCGCTAGCCAAGCTTGACGCACTGCATCACCACTCATGGACGAACATAGGGTAACGCTAATGCCATGAACTATATTGACGGTCAATCGATCACGTTATACATTTTTGACAAGACTACTTTTATTATAAATGTCCCTAGTGCCGCTAGAAAGGTAGCAACCTGTCCCCATAGTCTTAAATGAGCAAACCACCACCGTCTTTTTGGCTAACCGCTAATTAACTCGACTGTGACAGAGCAGTCTCACGGTTTTCCGCCGCATGAAACCCCATTCTGAAAACTGTTCCAGATGAAGTCGGCATTGTAGGTTAGTGGGTTCACATGCTAGCTAAGGCATAGTAGCCTACATTACATCATAGCTGGCATTAACTTTCATCTGCATCCTGTAACCTAATCACAAACATTTACAAATGCAGACTCCGTATTCTTTTCCGATAAATTATTAGTTTTATTTTAAACATCCCCGTATTGAGTCAGTACAAACATACCGCTATCACTTTGGCTCTATTCCCCGCACATTTTCTTAATTTTTGGAACCGAAAAAAAAATGATCCAGGCGTAAGGTTCTAGTTGGATCAGTTATGGTTCTAATTGGAACAGCTGGCTAAGGTTAGCTAGGCAATCACAGTAGCTAGCCAACTTATATGGCCAGCTAGCAAGGATGACTTTAACGAAGTCGAATAACTTAAATTAAAAGGGCATAACCTATCAGCTTGCTACCTCAATGTTAAAACGACTTGCCGTGAGCTATCGTTGGCTTGCTAGATAGCTAACCCAGCATTGCTAAGCAATGGTAGGCTAATGTTCATGGCAGGGGGAGTACGGTGATTGCGTACGGGAGGGGGTGGAATAGCTAAATGAATATCTAAATTGATATGGTTATACAGGTATGGAGCAATTGATTTCACATACTTAACCCACAGTTTGGCTGCTTGCTCCGAGACGCTGGGCCTGTACTGTAGCTGCAACATCCCCTGTTGTCTCTCACGAAACAGTATTTTTTTTGCGTAGTAGACACATCATAGCTCGCTCCAAAATTAATGTGATGAATGAATGTTTTTCTTTAATAAAATTATGCCCAGAGTTTTCTGCATGTCATTTTAATAATATTAATAAAGTGGAAACCAATCAAATCACTTCTATGGAAAGGAAATCCATGCAATGGGCCAATAGGGAAACTATCTTCAGGGTTTAGGGGTCGGCTTTTAAGAGTGCAACCAATCAAATAGATTTTGGGGGAAGACCGTTTCAGACTATTAACTAGAGCAGGGATGTCAAACTCATTCCATCGAGGGCCGAGTGTATGCATGTTTTTGTTCCAACTGTCCACTACACCAGCTGATTTCACTAATTAGCTCAGCTCTTCAACCAAGGAGGTGAACTAATTAGTGGAATCAGCTGGTGCAGAGCATGGTTAGAACAGAAACTGGCATACACTCGGCCCTCGATGGAAGGAGTTTGACACCGCTGGACTAGAGGAACGCATTGTATCAACAGTATCACAAAGGTGGTGAAAATGTTTCCTGGAAGAATACCTCAGGGTATTATTTACAATGGCAAATTATGGCTTTACATGGAAGTTTCCCTCTTACAAATGCATCCAAATGGCATATATCCAGAACTATATGGGCTGATAGAATTTAACCTCTCCATACAGCAAGTGCCAGAAAACTTCCACCGTTCTGTGGTGTATGCTGGTTCAGATTTACCGGTTTTCTCAGAAGGTCAGGTATGTGATTTTTCAAGTTTGTCCACTCCTCCTTTGTTGATGTAGTCAGGCATAATAGTGGAGCAGATAAGTGCTACAATCTTTCAATTTGTGATACAAGCGTGAAAATTGGCATGAGCAGTCTCCATGGGTCACTTGACAATAAGCCACCCACAGCTACTTGAAATTTCAAGATGGCGGCCATTTTTTAGGATGACTGCCGCCCGCCATGTGGATCTTTAAATGATACATTTTCTCATAGAAATGTATTGGGTTCCTCAAAAGGCTCTGTCAAGAGAGGTTGTTTGACTGTGTTTTGTCTGACTCCTCGCCCACAATGTGCTTCACTGTTAGATATAGGCAGTGGAAGCAATGTTACAAAGTAACAACTGAAAATTTCACAGTAATAGGCTGGTGATGAAGTAAAACATGATGCTCCGATGTGGCGAGGGGAAGCCGAGCCATAGGCCTACACCTGAAAACACAGAGGACGGGGAATAACGCTGGCAAAAGAAACATGCAAATAGGTTCTAGCAGGGGCAACTACATAGGCATGTGCAACTGAGTCCATATCTGAAGCACTTACACCTTCCAGTACATGCCTTGGTGCACCCACATTTGGTCAACTCCCAACAACTCTCCGCAATAGGTGGAAGTGGAGTCCAGAAGACTTTCCACTCCTCGTCCTGTTCCACCCATCCCCAGTCGGATGGGCTCTGCATTTGTGGATGTCGCTTCAATGCCTGTCCCCACACGTATCCAGCCTCATAAGAAGCACGTTTGGCATGCTCTTTGAGTGCTGCTTGAGTTGGTGGGATCAAGTCTAGATCAAGCCTGGCCTCGTTCACAGTTGTGACATCGCTGGACCTGTCATACATTAGCACAACAAATCTCTCCAAAGCTTGCAGGTCACTATCCTCCACTGCAGAGGGACATTCGCTGAGTGTTGCAAATGTGTTTGAGACCTCATCACACACGTCCCATGTTTTCCAGGCAGACTTCTTTGATTTGCCATGGAAGGATGACACAATGTCACAACCACTGAAGGCATGGAAGAAGAGGATACCACGTGTTTTCTCTGGTCCTATGGCTGAAACCACCTCATGTATTGGGATCCATCTTGGTATTTAAATTCCTGTGCAACAACATCACCAGCAATAAGCTTTGCAAGGAGCTTCATGTCGCTTAGATTCCTGGCACATTCATTAACCCTTTCATTAAGTGTCATTGTCATTGCATCTCTTAAGGGGGACGTTGCACTCTCATCTTCACAGATAAAGCACAAAGCTTTCGAGGGCTGGGATCTTCTTGGCCTCTTGACATGGATATCTTTGGTATCTTCGGTGTCTTCAGCAGCAGTAGATGCTCTCTTTTGGGCCCTTTCCAGCTGTGTGTTGTTGAACATAAGTTTACAGCTTGAATGATATTTTGCTCTGTTTCTTGTCAATGTGCTTTCTATGCCATCACCTTCATCTAGTCGGGTTGGACTAAGTAAGATAGGCAGAGCATTGATCTTATGAAATAATGGAACATTTCTTGCAATGGTATCATAACCAGTACGATCGTGCTCTCTGTTGAATAAACTCGGCTGAATGAGTTTTTCCTTGGTGTCCTGCTGACAAATGAAACATCTGTCCCAGTTAGTTTTCTCAACTGTTATGATGGCTTCTGCCATGTCTGCAGCAAATGCATAGGCAGAGGCCGAGGGTTTATCCTTTTACCACCTTTTACCAAGCACTTTGATGTATGGGATACAACTAAGTTCATGCCTTAACCCTACACTTAGTCCGATCGTTCATCCAATGCCATTTATATCCCGTGCGATCTGTACACCATCCGGTTAACTAAAACCCCATTAACCTTGGCTCGGCTCTCCCGCGCTGGCACAACCTGTCAATTCAGGTGCAGCTATCTAACTGTTTTGTGGTAAATTAGACAGCATTTGGGATACTAACTTTCAATTAGCTGACATTGAACCCCACTCTGAGTTTAACAGCAGTGATATATCATCAGTGTGCCCTGGTAGTGCAGATATTCACTCTTGTCTAATCTATCTATTATCAACAAATCAACACAACTGTATTTTGATGCGTTAAAAGTTGTTCTTTAGCATAATCTAAAACATATAAAATAAAATGACACCAAATCGTCCTTAATGAAAAAACCCAATACATTTCTATGAGAAAATTGATCTTTTGAGGATCCAGGGGACGGCCCTCTTGAAAATAGAAATTTCAAGTGGCTGGGAGTGTTTTCTTGTCAAGCAACCCTTAGAGACTGCTCATACCAATTTGCATGCTTGTGTCACTAACTAAACAATTATATCGCTTAACTGCTCCATTTAGTGGTGGCAATCATGAAAAATAGCCGCCATCTTGAAATTTCAAGTGGCTGTGGGCGGTTTCTTGTCAAATGACCCTTTGAGATGGCTCATGGCAATTTTCATGCTTGTATCACCAACTAAATGATTTCTTAAGCCTAACTGCTCCACTAAGGTGGTGGCCATCTTGAAAAATGGCCGCCATCTTGAAATTTCAAGTAGCTGTGGGTGGCTTATTGTCAAGTGACCCACAGAGACTGCTCATGCCAATTTTCATGCTTGTATCACCAAATAAACCATTATATCACTTAACTGCTCCACTAAGGTGTTGGCCATCTTGAAAAATGGCTGCCATCTTGAAAAATGGCTGCCATCTTGAAATTTCAAATGTCTCGGACAATTTTCTTGTCAAGTGACCCATGGAGACTGTTCATGCCAATTTTCACGCTTGTATCATCAACTGAAAGATTCTGACGAAAATAAGCACTTAGCCGCTCCACTATAAGGCATGTTGCGTACAAAGTGCGTCAAAGCGGCTGAGGCTGAGACTGTGGCTGTGTCCGAATCAGAGCGCTGTCTTCTGCGTACAGTACACTGGCAGAAGTGTGCTGTTTAATGTGCACTGTTTAGCAGGACGCGAAAAATATCCGCTATACTATTTCCAAACCGTACTGTGGAAGTGTCGCAGGTCATAAGACGTCCCACCAGTGTTGCCATGTCCGCGGTTTTACAGCTAAATTGGGATACTTTCAAAGTGCAGTCACGGGTAAAAATAAAAAGTCGCAAATCACGCTTATTTAAAAAAGTAAAAACATGATGATTTCTATTTAAAATACGTCGGTTTCTGTTAAAAATAGCCTATAATTTGGGCTAGATTTGAGTCGCCATTTCGCTGGAAAGTCTTAAACGATCTGGCAACCCTGCGCCCCACTCTTGCACTGCCATGTCACGTGTTGTTTTTGTTGTATTTGAAGGAAAACGTCAGCGAAGCTGCGGCTCATTTTTTTAAAACGAAGCTTTACGTCATATTCACGTGACCAAAATTTTCTTGTACTTCTTGAAAAGTGTGCTCCCGAATGTACTCAGCGAAACCCCAGAAGTAAGTGTGTCATCCGGGTGTTTGAAGTATACTGCAATTAGAAAAATCTTTGCGTACCCTATCTACTTACCAAGGCTACTCAACAGTGTGGAAGAGTGCTGATTCGGACACAGCCTGTGTCCCATGGATTGTACAGGCACGGGAAGCGCTCCACCCACTTAGGCCTACCTCACACAACCCTAATAGTAGGCAGTTTATCTTTCTCACATCAAGAAGTTGCAGTTTCCACATACACTGTGTGTGTGTGTCAGGGCTGGGACAAATTCTGAATTGAATTGTGAATTTCATTGTAAATTCTCATTCAATTCATGAATTTACTAAGGGTGGAGCCAGTTCAAACGGAATTTGAATTAGAGTTTCAGGAAGTAGAATTACAATTCATGAAATTCAAATGTTTCATATATTGTACTCATGATGATGCAACCAATCTGAATGAATGACAGGGTCCCCACAAACCCTGATTATGTTACCCCAGATCTGCGAATGTATTAACCCTTAGGTTGTGTTCGTTCCATCTTTCTATTGTTTGTGTTTCCATCCTAAATCTGGCGGTCAATTTTAACTGTTTATAAAGCCATCATAAAGCATAAATTGGCACCTAATGATGTGTTTCCAGTGGTCTCCAACCCTGTTCCTGGAGAGCTACCGTCCTGTAGGTTTTCATTTCAACCCTAATTTGGCACACCTGATTCTACTAATTAGCAGCTCAGCAAGATCTCTAGCTGTTGAGTGAGGTGTGCTTTGTTAGGGTTGGAGTGAAAACCTACAGGACGGTAGCTCTCCAGGAACAGGGTTGGAGACCACTGTGTTACACCTTTTAACCAACTTCATTCCCAGTCATTATGGCAAGTTTTACACTTCTTTTTGGAATTTATGGTCGATAGACCTCATTTACCTAAAATTATACCACTCGTTTTTGAGTAAAATAAGCATAATTTGTTATATTTTGCCTTTAGTAAAGACCAGTGGAAATTGAGTGATTATCACAGACTGATATGTGTCAAAGTTTAGCCAAGACCCTTGTTTTGAAATGAGAAATGTTTTTAATATTCCCACATAAGGACATCTGTTGTGTTTCTGGTCAAAACTGACCGATGCAATTTTTTTTTGAGAAAGAACAGTCATAACATCAAAACTTATGTCCAAATGAACATTTGTGACCCAACATGGGCTTGAAATTCAGGTCTCTCACTCGACCATTTCACAGGAGAGGTGTGAATGGTTGCAAAATCACTATCTGGTCAAAATGGAGCTAATACCAGAATCGCATTCCTGAAGAACAAATCTACCATTCACCTCAATTTTAAAATTCTTGCTTAAACAATTTTAAAATTCTTGCTTAAATATATGAAATTTTGTTAAATATTGGGACTATTTGTCCCAATATGCACACTACATGACTTTTCCAAGTCATGGTGCACACTACACTGGTGCACTTGTTGAATCCTTTACTTTGTGCTGACCTAATATTCTCTGTGGAAGTACGGCGGCGGAGCGAACATGGCCATTGCAACTTGTTACTCTTCTTTGTTGTTGTAGTCGACCAGTGCCGGCGCTACATTCGTAGGTAACGTAAAGTATCTCTCCCCCGATAGACTGTCGTCGTATTTTATTTGCATTGGGTGCACTGTGGAGTGTTTAAGTGCGTTTGGTAGTGGATGCTACCGGTTGCCATAGAGTTGCGCTAGCATTAGCAACATGTGTATGTCCAAAAGAAGGGACGGCATGGAATTAGCTGAAAATGGTTTCCATCCATCAACTACATCATGGGTAAGTCGTAATTGAGACATTATGTCCAAAATTCCAAACTATCCCTTTAAGTGATTTAAAAACGTTGTCTTATGCACTCAATTTATCAGAAATTTATTTCTTCTCACTGGCTGTTTGAGTGGTGTTTGATTGGCTGGTCAGGACTTGTTTTTCTGCTTCATAACCCTCAATTAGCGGTTCTTGCTCTTTAGAGCTGAAAAGGTGCCCGCTCCTTTGCCATAAGTTGGTGATCTACAACCCCAAAATAAAAACACGAAGGTTACATTATGAGTTTGAAAAATATTGCTTTTGTCAATTTCAATGAGTTACGTGACCCTGCAAAGGGTAGCCTCACCTCGCTTAAATTGTGTCGATATAAGTGTGATCCTGTTTTTGGCATGTGATTTATTTTCCCCTTTATAGCAGAGCAGGTGCGCACAGTTATCCAAGATGATTCAATGCTAGATTAACTCATCAAATTGTAATTCACCTCCATGAAATTGAGTAAACCGGAATTGAATTAACAAGATAATTTGACACGCATCAAATTATCTTGGATTGTTTAAGCGACACATGATATAGGGCCCAGGAACTCGGCGTTGTTGTTGATGTTTGGGATATTGCCATGGCTGTCAGTACCCGAAACATGTGCATCATCGCAAATTCATGGTTTTTGGTTAATCCTACCTTAATTTTACTTCATTGCTGTTATTATGCTATGTTATAGGGAAGAGAATTTGGAATCATCATTTTTAAGACTGCTGCAGTGTAAAAGACTGAGGGAAAAGTATGCTACCCTGAAAGCCTTGGAACTGTAAGTATTTAAAATGTGTTACTGATGGTGTACTATGGGTCTTTCTCTTCCATTTCTGTGACGTGTTCTCACTGCCCTTTAATCAGGGGTTACTTATGACCCTCTGGCTTTCTTTAACTAATTTTTGCGTATGTCTGAGCACTTTCAAAATTAATGTCAAAACTAAAAAAGGGTTTATTCAGACATCTCTTTGCAACCACACAAACTGCTTGTTCACATATGGTATATTCACAGCAGTGGCATAATATGGTGCTGAAACATTGTGGGAGCATTCTTGTTTGCCAGGTAGGTATAGCTGGTCCAAGAGTCTTGCTCTCATTGTTTCCTTTCTCTCAGAAAGAACACCAAAGAGTTTACTGACAATATCAAGAAGCTCATGAGCTGCCCCTGGAAAGCAAACATAACTCAAAAAGAGCAATACAGGTACATCTCTCCAGGTATCCTGCCTGCTGCCACTGTTTTTTATTGCTGCCACAATAATAAAATTTAAATAAATAAATAAAAATAAATGAAGGATATATTTTACCTGACCTATGGTGACTTTTTCTGCACGCCCACCCCACTGCAGGGTTGAATTGTACTCCACTTGCAATGCCACTGAGAATATGATTCTGACAAAGCAAAACACTGTCTTGGGTCATAAGATTATTTATGATGCAGAGAAGAGAACCAGAGTGGTGGACAACTCACTTCTACAAATGCTCCCTGAGGTTAGAATATGTGCTGGAACAATTATGTTCTTCATAGAACATATCAACACATTTTATTTGTTTGTATGTATCAGTATGTAGGGTTATTTTTCAGATTTATTTCTATTTGGCAAATGTTTTATGCTGCTCTATTAGAGTACCCCTTGGTGGACTGGCAGTCAACTTGGGCGCTGTGCAGTCATTGGGAATGGTGGGATTCTGAAGCACAGCAGTTGTGGTTCCAAGATTAACAAGGCTGATTTTGTCATAAGGTACACTTTGATTATTATCTTTCAAATGTTATACTTGATCTAATAACATGATGCTGCACAACTCAATTTTTTTTTCATTTTCTATGATTGTTTTTGTTTCATGCGTGTATACAAAAGGCATGAAAAACAGTTTTAAATCTGAATCAAATAGGCTACTGTTGGTACATTTTTTAAATTGTATTAAAACGTCATTGATTAATTATTTTGTTTTGTAGTAAAAAAAAAATTTGATTGTGGAATTCAGCTACATGCAAAATGCTTAAGTTTGGAATCATAAAATTATCAACAGCATATTTGACAAACATTCAGTCACTGTCAGGTTATTTGATAGCCTGGAAATATCTATGGGCCAGTAACATGTATTTGAATTTGGTTAGCTGGAAAAGTAAAGGTACTGTACAAAATATCCTATCTTCATAAAATGATTTTAAAGCCTATGTATTTTAGCAAATACAGCTGCTATACTCAGAGACTTTAATTGCAAATATTTCAGTTGATGTTGAACCAAGGTGAGTGCTTTGTGAAACCCAAGTTTTTTTTCTCCAGGTGTTTGTGCCCTTTTTATAGCTGAAAAAAATCCTTCAGGGAAAAGTACAATGCTGTATGAAGCTGATAGATATAATACACTAGAACAGGTAGTTGGCCTGACTGATTGTAGATGTGTTTATGACATGGCATTACATGGTATATGAGTCTTAAAAGTCCCATGAGGAGTGAGTGAGAAGTGAGACCAGAAGCAGATTTACAGGTAGAGCTGTAAATATGTATTTTAATATTTATAGGCTATGTGTTTTCTTTGCTATTGCTGAGCAATTGAAATTCTACTAATTTTTCAAAATTGAAGTCAATCATTGAATCCAGTTTTTGAATGGTCTGTTTCATAGGTCTGAGAAATCCTCACAAAAAATGCATTCAACTGTTTTAGCTGTCATCAAATGACAAACTTTATGCATTTAATTTCCATGTTGTAGCCAATGAGGTGCCGTTCTGATGTGCTATAGGCCCTATTTGGAACTGGGATGACCGTGTCATCAATGGGGAAAATGGGAAAGAAAAGTGGGGGAAAAAAGAATAATACTAAAATAGAAATTACTTTCTGTACTTATCCTTTAATTATGTAATTCCAAAAAAGACTTACTTTTTACAAAAATAACACGTAGCTATATTAAGGATAGAACACTGGATAAGATTTGAGCGTAAATGGCAGGTATGTTTGTGTATCTGCTCCATTCTTTAGAAAATCGCCTCTTATAAGTGTCAGAACAAAAAGTAAGTTTCAATAGCTGATCATTAAGCAATTTGTTTTTTGCTTTGTGGAATGATCTTTCTGTCATTCATTCACCCAACCCTGAACCACACAGAAATAAACAGTTTTTGCTTTGCAGGTTGAATCTCGCTCCCATCAATTGGAGCACAGATGTAGGGGTGAAGACAAATTTGATGACAGCCAACCCAACCCAGATACAAAGAAGGTAAAGACTTTTCTGGCATACAGTATTTGGATGTTTTGTGGCTTCAAGCTTCATTTAAGTTGACTAAAAATTATGCCGCATTTACAAACTTTGTCCCAAAAACAGATTTTACTCCTAGTAAAATTCTAATGGACATGTACAAATCAAGCACAGAATGCGAAAGCGATCTATTGACGGTAGAGGTGTACTTGCTGACACAATGGCGTTCAGTCACGGCTCCACATCCAGCCTACATTTTCCCTATTGTCTGAACTCAACCCTTCATTCCTCACCTCTCTGCAGCTACCCAAACCTGAAGAAGCAACCCAAGCCCCTGGCAGACAGAATGTCTAACTATGGAAATGCCCCCCTCATCATGCCTGCCTTTGCATTTTTATTCTGCACCAGGATCTCCTTCCAAGTTCACCAAGCCCTCCGCCCTCAGCAGAAGGTAGTTTTCTTCAACCCTAACTACCTGCGGGAGCTGCACAGTTACTGGCGGCGGAGGGGCCAACGGGCACACCGTCTCTCCTCAGGGTTAATGCTGGTGAGCATAGCCCTGGAGCTGTGTGAGGAGGTGAACCTGTATGGATTCTGGCCATTTAACTTTGACCTTTCCCAGGAGAAATTGCCCCACCACTACTATGACAATGTTGGACCCCATCGTGGGTCACATTCTATGCCCCGGGAGTTCCTCCAGCTGCTGAACATGCACAGTAAGGGGGCAATAAACCTCCACATTGGGAAATGCCAGTGAATCTGCCTGAATTCATAGACCGGGATGTGATACAGTGGTTAGATCAATTCTATGAAGGCCGTAACCATAATACACACCCAAAAGTAGGCACCCAATATTCAGCAATGATCAAAACATCACTGCCGCCCCCCCACCCCCCAATTTGACTCTCAATGATTAAACAGTTTCATGTTGCTTATGAATCTCCAGTGAGAATATTTGTTGTGACAATGAGTATATGTGACCGTACCTTCCTATTAAAGTTTGCGTATGTATGTGCAATAGGCCTTATAGTAAGTTAGCTAACATGTATTGGAGTTTCCAATGTGCGATAGGACTATTTTAGCTGTATAATTTGGAAGTACAAGCATTTTTATCAGTCAGATGTCATTCACAGTGAACATGAAAAGGAATACAAGCGTCATTCTGCTTTTCTTTGGAAAAGTGCAAAAAAAAAAAAAGGTTTGAGAGTAATCGGAAAACTGGTAGCAAATGATACCAGTATAGCTACAGCTGTACACATGAGAGATATAATTTGGGCAATATATGTACCTCCTTGTTTTATCATTCATATCACAAATTGTTGCAAGTCTACTTTTGAATTACACAAGGGAGAGAGGGACAACAGGAGCATGGTAACATTGAAGTGAATACTGTGGAGCGGAATGCAATGGCTTAGGCTAATAGTCTGACCCTCATGTAGAGACTCAAGTTGGCCACCTTATGTGTATCAGTAGGTACTAGTTTTCTGACTCACTGTCATGTTTGTTCTGGTGGGAGCAAGACAAAGAGGAGAGGGGGAACATGATTGTGACAGGGCAGAAGAAGCAGGTTGTCTAGATGGGGTACAGGAGATTTCAGGAAGGGGTGTCCTATCCGAAAGTTTAGCCATGCTAGAAGAATTAAATCATGCCTTATCCTCCTTTCAGGAGGAAGGTTTGTAACACTAGGTAGCTAGCTAACGTTACTAGTTTCCCCATCCTTTATTTAGCTACCTTTCAGTCCAAATGATATGTCCTTAGTTTGGCTAGATCAGGTAAAACATTCCTCCAGGACGAAGGATACAGTATGATTTAATTCTTCTATGGTGGTGAACCTCGGATTTGACACCACTTCCTGAAATCTCCTTTATCCCATTTAGACACGACTGAACAGGTGTCATGGAGATGGGTGAGAAAGGAGCAAATATCGAACGTTCAGACAGAATACAATGACAATAGTCATTGTATTGTTTTGGCTTGTATGTATTAACAGTAGGCACTACTTTTCTGACTTACTGTCATGTTTGCTCTGGTGGGTTCAGGGCAAAGAGAGGGAGAAAGAGTAAAGGAGGTTGGTGACAGGGAAGAAGGAGAAAGTGACATGGAGGGGAGTGAGAAAGGAGCAACTTTTGAAAGTTAAAAAGATAGTGACATAAAATTACATGACTGTCTTTTACCATGAAAGTAACTAAGACCAAAAAAACTGAAATCTATGCTTTAGATAGGCAATAATTCCAGCCAAATTTGCCCAGATTCTTACAAAGTCTGTTATCCCTGAATTACACAGTCAAACAATCTAAATTGGCCATGACATATCACTGTGTCAAATTTTAAAAGGGGAGACAGCCCAGGGCATTTTCCCTTTGTTGTTTTGACAAGTAATTTCATTTTTTAATAATTTTTTTAAAGTAATGTAGATGTGTAAATAAACTTTTCACTGAACCATGAACTAGACTTGACTTGTCTTCATATTACAATACATAGATTTTCAGGTGAATATGGTTGACATGCTAGTTTATTTCAGGATCAATCCTATGTTGCTGTTAATCCTATGCTTACTGTCTTAATATTGAACCAGTAGTCGCTATGGCTACCATCATCTAGTTATCAGCTTAATGTTTTTCAATATAAGAAAATAAAGAATATATTTAAATCAACAGAAGTTTTTAAATAAATAATCTTAGTATTACTGTGGGAATGTGCTCATTAACACTTGTATTGACCTAAAACTTCAAAAAATGTATTTAATGATTTTTTTGTTTGTTTTAAATACCCCCTACCCCCGTTCCTATTTGGTCCCCCGGGCCCCCAATGTTAAACTCATGGTTACGGCCTTGAATTCTATTACTTAAGAAGTTAATAGATTTGGTCTAGAAGTCCATCCAAAGAATAGTATGTTTTCAATCTTTCTGCAAGGCGGTACAGCTGCATAATGCAAAATACAGAAGAAGTAATGAAATAAATGTTTGCAGGGTGTTCTGTGGTTGGTTTTCATATCCATGCCAAAAATTGCGAGAGAAAATAAAATCTACGCGCGTGGAAATCGAGGAGCCGTGTACACAGCCCGAAACTCCGTGCATGCAAATTGTTTTGCCGTGTGTTTTTACACAACTCGCGCGCTACTAAAGTCCGTAGTGGCCTTCACGGTTCTCTTTTCTGCTCGCGCAACCATTTTTCTTTTTGACAGTGGTGGGCGGGGCCATAGATTCAGTCGGTTTCTGTCATAGTTGAGGTGCTGGGCCAGCAAGGGAGAAAATAATGCCGCGTCTGTCACTGTTTTAAGTAGGGACACATTGTAGATCAAGCTAACTATCGTTGTTATTTTATTATAATGTCAGAAAATTACATTGACTGGTTGTTTCCTAAAGATAGTTTGGCAAAATAAGCCATACAGTCAGCTACTCGAGTGCTGTCCTTATGTGGTTAGTCAGTGGACAAATGATCCAACTCAATGGCCTCTGGTATCATTATCTCACATCTTCTGTCTACATTATGATCCAGTGTCGGCTGTAAAATAGACCTACTGTAACCTTACCTTTATACAGATATTAATCCCATTTATAGTTCTTAATTATCAAACAAGCAATTAACTGAATACAATTTGATATTCATTGATTTGTCAAATCAGTTGACAAATCAATGAATAGAGCAAGTTTTTCTGTGCTAGGCTAGCATTTTCCTTTGTTTCATAAAATGTGTAGCACTGACTTATTATATAGCTATGTATATTGATAGCTGTAGTGCTGGAAAAATCGGGGTATGGGCTACAGCATTAGGCTTTTTTCCGTTTATTTAGCTTGAGTAGCCTAACAATCAAACAATTAATTTGCTGAATGATCAAGATAAGACCAATATGTAGCCTATGATTAAGAAATGACGACAAAGATAACTAACTTGAGATTGTTTAACAAGGATCAGGCAATCTGAATGCGTTAAAGAATGTAATTAATTTTAAGACTGCAATTTAAACATTAGAAAACATAGGACAGCCTCTTGTCTCAAACCGTTGCAGAACCTAATTAAAGGAGCTATATGTAACAAATTTACTGTACTAAATCATAAAATGACCATGATATGTCATCAGAGATTAAGGAAACATGCTAAGTCGAAATACTGGCTTCTCCGACAACAATGCTACAGCCAGTATGTTCTCCTTTGAAATTTCCATTCCGGGTCGGAACGTCTGTATTTGTTTTGGCCTGTGTGATTCACTATTCTCCGAGTTGGCTCCGAGTCCACTGCCCATTATGAACAACCAGATGTACTCCAGCACTCCGACAGCCGATTTACGAATGCCTAAGTTAAGTTCAACATCGTTTCCATTTAGCTAGCTAGCTAAAGATTTAAATATATATATATAGTTACTCGCTAAACATACCACTAACATTAGCTTATATCTGTGTGACCGTAAACATAGCCAGCCATGCATCTAGCTAACATTGACAGAGTTATAAAAAGTCCACATGAGCTGGTTTATAATTTGCAAACAATAAATAATAAACAAATTGCAAACGTATACATTAGCTGATCAACTTAGTGTAGGACTCGTTGTCGCTTGTCATTGTCAAAATAGAATAAGCTCCTCTCAAAATATAATGTTGCGCTCGGCTCGTTTTGCGCTCGTGTTCGTTCAGTGTCTCGACTCTCCAATATTGCGAATATTTGGATTGCAGTAAATTATAGGGTTGCCACTGAACTATATAGAAAACTAGAAACCACAAGGTGGACATATCCTGAAGTCAGGTTTTTTAGTAGCACCAAAAAAGCTGAAGGGGGCGACATGTAATGGTGCATCGCCCTGTCTTCACCCATAGACTGACAGCAAAATTAGCGTACTTTGTTAGATGTTAGAGTCTCATAAATTATAATTATAATAGTAGATTTCATTTGAGATAATGAGGACCATGTATTATATCACAATCTCTGGAAATTATTATTTTTTAATACCAGGGATTGACCAGCCTTTCTGTCTGAGCCACAGAACTATATGTGGTCTGAGCAGTACGCAAGACTACGGATGCTGGGAAGCACAAAAGACAACAGTCTTGGCTCCGGTCAACCAGGATGAAAACTATTTTCAGAAACGTGCGTATTGGTGGTAGGCTACAACTCAGATTGGATGTTCAATAACATACCTAACATCAAGTTCTGCAAAGTAGGATTACTTAGTTAGCTGGATAGCTAACTGTACACTAAAACCGGGAACAGCTGTTTTTACTTCAGTCCGTGTTCCAGAATTGGGATGGTTTTTCTCTGTGCAGTAGTGGTATCCAGTTAAGAATTCCTGCTGTGTCATAATGCATCTTTAATGTTTTTAAATCGTTTCGATAGGCAGCCTGACGTTAGCTACAAGCTAGCTAGATAAAATAACTAGCTAACTAACAGCAAATAATCATCGGTCAGGGACGCGATAAGCGGATAAACCAAGGAGGTAGGCTGACCAGATGTCCTCTTTTTCCCGGACATTTCTTCTTTTTGGGACCCAAAATATCCATCCAGGCGGGATTTCTAAATTCCTAAAATGTCTGTTTAGGATTTCCTTGTTCTGTAGACCATATATAAACAAACAAATAGCCTAGTATTATGTTAGTAACGCCCGCCTTGTCTTTTTTTGAAATCCAATATATGGTCACCGTGTAAATTACACTGTAATCAACTGATTTAACGTTACTGTTGAAGAGATAATAATCTGTAGTAACGTTAGCTAACGTTACAGTTGTGGGGAGATTTCAGGTGCTTTATTTTTCACAAACGTTGTTATACTAATACAAAAGCCTCTTGGATGATCCAGCAGGTTGTCATAGCTGACTAGTTAGCACTGGAGGAAGCATAATGTTACCGCATAGGCTACAAGTGACTAAGTAGCTAATATGGGCATAGGCTAGTTGTGATTTTCATACTGTACCTATTAGTCATTTGCTGTATATATGTAGCTGTCGTATAAAACACAAATTTTGCTGTTTTTCTCCTTATGCTAGGACAAAAACAACTTGGCTTATTGCTTGCATTTTCATTGCCCAGCTGAAAACACCGAACTAACGTTAGTTGCCACGTTATAGTCGCCATGCACGTAATTTTCGGCGATTAGTAACCGAAGTTGCCGAGTGGGCTTTAAGATATCCTTGTAAATTTTTTGTCAAATAGTATAGTTTAAAATCTTTCTGGAATGATGAATTACTAAATCAGGACAGATTATTTATTCAAAATAGCCTTTATTCACCAAAACACATGCAATTATACACATTTGCTAATCACTTATATGATGAATGTAGCTTGCTAGGTTCTAAAAAAAGATAATACTATATTGTTATGTTTCTTTGGGCTACTCTACCATCTACTCTCAGTTGACATTATCATACTGCTGGGCGCCGCCATTTTTGGACCACGACGGACACCGTGAGTGAAGTGAGCCGTGATTGGCTGCATAGGCTACCCACAATCCTTAATTAAATGGTGCAAACTGGCCCGGAGAGGGCGGGGATTTGGCAAATTGGCCAGGGAATGCTGGCTTCAACAGAATGAATGGGAGAGATCCAGCTTGTTGTTTCTAGTTTTCTATATAGTTCAATGGTTGCTACCCATCCATATTTTCCCTTGAATGTCTGTGTTTTTCACTGTCTGTCCCGGAAATTCTGTATAGGCTTACATTGTCTATATATACGTATACAGTGCCCTCCACTATTATTGGCACCCCTGGTAAAGATGAGTAAAAAGGGTTATAAAAAATTTGCTTAATGTCACACTGAAGAAATGAGAAAAATCCAACCTTTAATTGAAGTAAATTTATTGAGAAACAAAAAAATCCCTTATCAAGAAATAATTAACAAAACTATGTGTGCCACAATTATTGGCACCCCTGCATTTAGAATAAAGTAATCATTTTTAATATTTGGTCGCATATCCTTTGCATGCCATGACTTCCTGAGCCAACAACATCAAAAGACTCTTGATACCTTATTTTCTGGTACTCTTACAAGCGATACTATAACGTCTCTGCATTTGAATGGATCTCTATGGGAATTTGGGGGTGGGACTAGATTTAGCTGTAAATTATGCTGGAACAGTATGGAATACATGGTTGGTAAAATGGCTGTAAGCCATCAAGGGTCTGAGGTATCAAACAAGCCTTAAACCATCACTCTGCTGCCAGATATGCAGTAGATATGGATGGATCACTTTAAGGGTTGTTTCTCCTGACAAATTTTCCTATTGAACTCTTTTGAACTTATTGAAAAATAAGTCAGGAGAAGAAACCCTTCAAGTTACCCATCCATATCTACTCTATTTCTGGCAGCAGAGTGATGATTTAAGGCTTGTTTGATACGTCAGACCCTTGATGACTTTTTGCCATTTAGCCAACCATGTGTTCCATACTGTTCCAGTGTAATTTACACCTAAATCTAGTCCCACCCCCCAATTACCAAAGAGATACATTCAAATGCAGAGACGTTATAGTATCGCTTTTGAATACTATATTTTGAAGTATTTTTTATAATACAATAGTGGAGGGCACTGTATATAGCAATACATTAGTATGTTGTGCAGTAGTATTTAGACAGTCACACAATATAATTCTTTTGGTTCTGCACTCAACCAATCAGAGATATAGCCAGAACATTGGGCATGTCAAAATCAACTGTTTGGTACATTCTTAAGAAGCAAGAACACACTGACGAGCTCAGCGATAGGAAACAACCAGGTGGATGACTGAAGAATACTTTGACAGTTGAAAAGGGTTTTTCTTTACAAACAGATCAAAAACACTCTCCACAATGTAGGCATAGATGTGTTAAAGACTAAAATACAGAGAAGACTACAACAGCATAACCTCAGAGGATTCACTGCAAGATGCAAACCACTGGTAAACCTAAAGAGTTATTAAAAAGTGTATTTAAAAAAACTGTAGAGTTCTGGACCAAAGTCTTGTGGACACATGAGATGAGTATTAACCTGTACGTAAGTGATGGAAAGAGAAAAGTGTGGAGAAAGAAAGGAACTGCTCATGTTCCAAATCCCCCGCCCATCTTTAAAACATGTTGGAGCTATTGTTTTTAGGCTGTTATTGTATGGTTAGGCTGCCACTGGAGCTGGCTCACTTGTTTTTATTGATGTTGTGACTGCTGGTGACAGCAGCAGGATGAATTTTGAAGTGTGCAGAAACTTATTTTCTCAGATCCAATCAATTGCCTCAAAACCCATTTGACTTCCCCTTGCAGCAGGACTCCAAGCGCACTGTTGCTAAAGCAACCAAGGAGTGTTTCAGGGCCTAAAAAGCGGAATGTTCTTGACTGGCCAAGTCAATCACTCATATTTAAAACAACAAGTAAAAAAGCTGTCATAGAACTAGTGTCACAGAATTGTAACAGTATCAACACTGCTTCAACAACAAACACCAGGGGTGTGTCCCAATATTCTTCACTCCCCACCTCCCTTCCTCCAATATGCTCCCCACTACCACTCCTCTCCTACCCGGAAATATGCAAAACTGCCTGAACGTTTTGAGGTTCTATTTGTATTTGCATGTACAGTATACAATGTACTTGACATTGCGGTTTGCGTTGAGACATTAATTAATATGTAGCCATTAATACGTAATTAAGATGTAATCAGCAACATTAGATTAAAACATAAGGATCCGTTTCCGGGGCACAGAGTAGAGGAGGTGGTAGTGGAGGAAGGGAGGGTGCATTTTTCGACTATTGGGACGCACCCCAGCTCTTATTCAGAGATTTGATGCCACCTAATGACGAGATGGGGAATTACTGATTCTAAAATATTACTAAAGAAACGAGTAATAGCCTATAGTACGTCTCATATCCTAACGTATTTGTTTTGGTCATTCAAATTCCAAAACACAGACATTGGCATTTATTATGTTACTTAGCAAGTTGATTTGTGTACCAGTCTGTCAGTCTCATTAAGCATTGTGATTTCTCAGAGCACATAGTCAAATCTTATATAGACTTTTAAATGCTACAATACAGTCTCTAGATATACTAAATTAAAAAAAACAATTACTTAAAAAAAGATTCTACTCCAAATTCCACAATATACCATGCTAAGTATTTTTTACAGTTTTAAGAAGAGACATCAATGTTTATCAATCCAATATTTGTTCTGATTATCTATCATCAACCATTCATGCTTCAATCAGCCCTGGTTGTCATGAGAGGGTAACTTAATCACTAGTGTTTAAAAAAAGACTACACAGACCAACTCAAAGCAGGTGACATTTGTTCAAAAATGTCAGTAAATACACTGTGACCTTGCCAAAGTAGAAAAGCCAGTTTATAACGGGTCAATGTGTACACAAGTCAGAACATTTCAGTCTGCGTTTTGTTTGCATGTGTGTCTCAGCAAAGTGATACACACATTTTAACCTTTTTCAATAATATTATATTCTTCTTCTACTTATTATTTAAAAATGTCTAGGAAATGTAATCAGAAAACTAGAGCATTCATAAGATTGCTGATGTGCTTGATACATTTTTATGCATAGTTCCTGTGGAGGGCAAAATCGAATGCAAGGCGACTTAAATTGGAAACATGAAAGCATGGTGCACAGGTCCATACAATATAGCTCTTTCCCTTATCAATCAAACCTGGGTGAAATAGATTAATATTTAAATGTGTATTTGAAAATGCTCATTTAAAATATTTGAAGCAAATGCACTGGCCAAAAATAGTTTTTAGAGTTTTTGCAGTATTTACATTACTTTTCTGAGAAACAAAAAATGTACTGTATTCAAATGCTTCCTTAAAATCCTCCAGGTATTTGCTTATTTGCCAATTTAGAATATAGTGTGAAGTGCAACATTCTTTCCTTGTGGAAAAGAAGGGGTTAAAAGAATTTTGTCAGTGCTGAAGACTGTGCTGTTATCTTGGCAAGGGGAGGGTGCACAATGTACTAAATACAGGCATGCAAAGAATTCACACATTTTATCCTCTGATCAATGGTATCACAACTATAATTTTCTCATTTTTCTGAGCATAGAAGGCATTTGATAAACAATAAATTGAATTTAATCCTGCACTTTTTGCACATGCTAATTAAGGTTGCCAATAATTCTGGCGGGCACTGTATTTGATCAATGTGTATTGATCCCTTCATCAATTAATTGTCTTTCCTTGCTATTGCTTTCCATTCATGCAGTAAAATATGAACATATCACTGTTATTTCAACCCAAGTGTCTATTCTGACCTGCACTTCTTGAGGGTTTACTAGACGATCCATTATTATGTTGCAAACTTATTTGCATTTTTATCAAGTACACAATCAATGCAGAAAATGGCAACACCCATCCATTTGTGTGTGCATCACTTAGTGTACATACAGATGTTCACTGAACAAGGATCATGAGTTCACATTGGCATTTAAGACATCTTTTTAATACTTTAAGGTCTTCAAAATGTTTTATAATTTGAGAATATAGTGAGTTTGAATAGACCAAGTTAAAATGCATTTATGATTTATGAATGCTTAGCCATTGTTATATTATCAGTCATATCAGTCACATTATGCTGTTATGGCATATGTGCATGGCTCTGCATCAATGTGGGCTGGCACTTTAATCAATTATCAATCATTTTCTGTAATTCTTTTTGTTTTATTGTTTTAGGACACTGTGGGCCAAATGCAACCACCTTAGCATGGAGTTTAGATCTCATCTATAATATCAGCAGCCATTAACTTCTGATTGAGTGAACTGTTCTTATACAGAACCTCTCTATCGCCAAGACCCCTGCAGTGCCTCCTCGTGGCCACACATGGTAACTGGGTACCTTGCGGTCCTAGGCTAAACTGTAGGGGATCTCGGAGCAGCAGTGGGCCCCAGAGAGAAGGCGCACAGGCCCACCGGCGTGTGGACGCGCCCTGACATCTCTCAACCACTGTCCCAGCTATGGGCAAATAGCAAGGGCAGATGGGGCCCAGCCATGGTAGGCAACCCATCTAGGAGAAGGTCACTCCGAACAAAAACCAGGGCTGTGAGACCCGGCGCCCCACAGTCCGTATAATTGCGCCTTGTAAGACCCTCCATGGAGTCTTAGTCAACCCCCCATGCAAGAATTATGGAGATACAAGTAGTTTCAAATCCTGTACTTCCAGCGGCGGGAGTCCGCAGGAGCCTCGCAGCGGACCGTGGTGCTGGTCCCCCCTCGGGGATGCGGCATGGCGACAGGACCCCAAACCCTGAGGAAGGGACCTCGAGCCCGGAAGGAAGGGTCCAGTCTGATCACAGCACACGGTCCAAAGCACTATTGCGATGTCGGCGACCTTTTACAATGGGGACCTTCAACGCAAACACAGTGAGGGAGGATGCAAGGTTGGCGGAGCTTGCACACTGTGCCGAAGAGAGTGGAATGGAGATTCTGGGAGTCCAGGAGCACAGGAGAGTACACCAAGACCCAGACCCTATCGTGTACAGCAGAGTGGGAGGATACTCGTTTATCACCTCATCTGCATGGCGAAACGAGGCCCAGGCAGCGACAGGCGGTGTGGGGCTAATGCTGAGCTCCCGGGCGCGTAAGGCTCTCCTCCAGGTTTACCGGCTTACTGAAAGGATCCTTATCGCGGACTTCGATGGCAACCCAGGTACTACCATCATGGTCGTGTACTCACCCACCAATGTGGCCCCAGCCGAGGAAGTTGAGAGGTTCTATGAGGACCTCGGAACAGCAATGGAACGACGCAACAAACCGAAATGGCGAACATCTTGCAACCCTTCTCACGGAACAAGAGCTACTGGCTGCTAAAACCCTGTTCCAGAAGAGAATGGGTAAAAGATGGACCTTCCAGGACCGGGCCTCCGGTATGCTACGTCAGCTAGACTACATACTGGTAAGGCGTAAATGGAGGAACTCAGTCATGAATGCTGAACCGTACAGCACGTTCAGCACTGTAGGCTCAGATCACCGAGTGGTGTCCATGAGGGTGAGACTGAGCTTGAGGGTCCCCAAGCCAAGCCTGAGGATCCGGCACGACTGGAAGACATTCTCAGCGAGTCCTGACCTCCAAGCCAGATACACAGTGGAGGTGAGAAACCGCTTCCAAATGCTGGATGTGGAGGAGGGTCCTAACGCAATGTACGATCGGTTTGTAACAGCACGTGTGGAGGCAACTAGGGAGTGTGTGCCAGTGATGGAGAAGACCAGAACCTCCCCAAGGTCCAGGCATCCGGAGGTCGTGGCGGCACGAGAAAAAGTGGTGAACGCACGCCGAAGCTTCGATCGGGAGGGGACTACGGAGAACCGTGAAGCATTGAAGGAGGCAAAGCAACTTCTCTTCAATACCTACGATAAGATCAGAGAGGAGGAACTGATGGAAAAGGTGCATAGGGTGGAGGCAGCTCGGGGGGAGCAGCGGTACGGAGAGGCATGGAGGGTCATAAATGAGATGAGTGGGCGCAAAAGAACAAAAGAGGGCCAGGTCGCAGGAAACAGCCCAGAAGAGAGGATGAACACATGGTTCAACCACTTCAGGAACCTCCTAGGCACCCACCCGACAGTGGAAGGAGCTGAGGAAGAGATACCTGCGGTCCTCACACATCTCAATATTGACGATGGCCCCTTTACAGCAGCGGAGCTCGCCAGAGTGAAATCCACGCTGAAGCAGGGGAAGAGTGCCGGGCCTGACTGCATTCCCCCAGAGGTGCTTAAGAACTGCGACCTTGACGACATCACCCTGGAGACCTGCAACCGTGCTCTGATGAAAAACAACAAGCCTGATATGTGGTCTCTCTCCAACATCATCCCAGTGCCTAAATCTGGGGATCTCTCAAAGCCAGACAACTACCGTGGCATCAGTCTGACCTGCGTCACTGCGAAGATGTACAACCGCATGATACTGAATCGGATATGGGGTGCCATTGACCCATACTTGAGAGAGAACCAGAATGGCTTCCGAGAGGGGAGAACCACCGTAGCCCAGATCTTCGCCTTAAGGAGGATCATCGAGGAGGTGAAGAGGAACAACTTGACAGCGGTGCTGTGTTTTATTGACTTCAGAAAGGCATTTGATTCAATACACAGGGGCGTCATGATGAAAATTCTTAAGGCCTACGATGTTCCCCCCAACTTACTCCGGGCCATTGGGACCATGTATTCAGGCACAAGAGCAAAGGTTGTGACCCCTGACGGCACCAGCGAAGAGTTCGACATCCTGGCAGGAGTGTTGCAAGGGGACACCCTCGCCCCCTTCCTATTCATAATAGTTCTGGATTACGCGCTAAGGCAAGCTATTGAAGGACGGGAAAAGGATCTAGGCTTTACTATAATACCTAGGAGGTCTGGTCAATTTCCTGCTATAGTCCTAACAGACCTGGACTACGCTGACGATATCAGCCTAATATCTGACCGTGTGGAGAAGGCGCAAGAGCTTCTAACCAGAGTGGAAAGGGAATGTGCCAACGTTGGTCTTGGGCTGAATGCCAAGAAAACCGAGGTCATTGCCTACAACACACCTACTCAAGAAGGATGTGGGAGCGGAAACTACTGGGGAGATCGCTGGATGCATGGAAGATCGGGTTGGCTGGAGACGTAGATGGGAGGCCCGTCTGAGGACGACCCAATGATGTTCTTATGGTCAGAACTTAAGGTTGATACCCTTGATAAGGCCACTGCATCTGGCCCTATAGAAACATTTTTTACATATGTAATAACAAAACGCAATACAGCAAAAATATTCTCATCCTCACAATACACAGAAATGTGTGTATTTGTCCATTTGTATACAAACAATGAAGGACCACCAGCTTCCCATAGGAAAGACGTTTGATCATTCTCCATCCAGATGATTTAAATATGCAGATGAACATATGATGACAGACTTAGGTACATCTCATGGACTATCAGATTAATTCAGCAACTGTACTCTCATTATCTCTCTCATAGTTTGAAAGTGCCTCAGATGGAGCATTTGTGTGCCAGAAACACCTTTGCTTCCCACTGTGACAGTGCAGTGTATCATCATACGTGTAACTAATCGAGGACAGCACCCATAATAATATTCCCATAAGACACCCTGTCAGCTGCATACTGAAACCGTATTGGAAATCTGCAATCACAGTACATGAGGGAAGATGGAGTAGCATACATAAAGTTGTTATAAGGTGCCAATATATCCACATGAAACAATGAAATATACACCGATCAGCCACAACATTAAAACCACTGACAGGTGAAGTGAATAACATTGATTATCTCGTTATTTTGGTTCTGTACTCTAGCACTTCTAGTTTGAAAGGATACAATGACAATGAGGTTGAAGTGCAGACTGTCAGCTTTAATGTGAGGGTACTTTCATCCATATCAGATGAACCGTTTAGAAATTATAGAACCTTTTGTACATGGTCCCCCCCATTTTTGGCCATCAAAAAATATTGGACAGTTTAACATAATGTAGAATAAAGTAATCACTTTTAATATTTGGTCGCATATCCTTTGTATGCCATGACTTCCTGATGTCTGTGACCCAACAAAATCAAAAGACTCTTGACATCTTATTTTCTGGTACTCTTACAAGCGATACTATAACATCTCTGCATTTGAATGGATCTCTGGGAATTGGGGGGTGGGACTAGATATGCCAAAAAAATGGGGGGGGGGGGCGCTATGTACAAAAGGTTCTATCATTTCTAAAGTTCATCCGATATGGATGAAATACCCTCAAATTAAAGCTGACAATCTGCACTTCAACCTCATTGTCATTGTATTCTTTCAAGCTCAAAGTGCTAGAGTACAGAACCAAAAAAAAAACGAGATAATCAATGTTATTCACTTCACCTGTCAGTGGTTTTAATGTTGTGGCTGATCGGTGTATATACACATTGTGCCAAAAAAAAACCTTCCCATATGCAACCTTTGTTTAGTGGGCATCACAGATGGAACAACATTGCTCGGAAGGATGAGCGGTGTGCATGCTGACAGCTGATGCTCTGGATAACCTTTCTCTGACTAACTTGCACACGCAACAGATTTCTGCCATCCCAATTTCACACATTCCCAAACCAAACCCACACCCCTATACACAAGAACAAACAAAACTATAATAGGAAGTAGGTAGACAATCTGAACCATCTTGTACCATTTACAATAAATGAAATTAGAAAAACATGAACAAAGTTGAGAGGTCTAATTTCACTTAACATGACTGCCTGACTGAAAGGCATGCAAGAAGCTGGTGGAAGCAGAGACTGAAATGGAGAAGTGAAGGTTCGGCTAAAAGGCACGATTCAGCTATGGAGTATAAACTGAAACATTTCACTGCACTTTACTATCACCAGCGTTTTTGGAGTTTGACTCTACCTTTTGAAAAAACAGATAAGGCTCACTGCTGATAAGGCTCAGGTGGTCACTTGAATTGAGTCACCAAAAATACAGATGCTGCCCCGTCTCAACCCATTTAACAACAGTGCAAAGTACAAAACAAAGAGTTTGTTTTAGATATATGTTGAACTTGGAACACCAGAGACAGTAACAAACATGTTTTCCAATAATAATAAAATAATGTTTAAAATGAACTTTCCCAGAAATTGAAACTTGTCCCTGGATTCAGTGCAGGTTTGGCATTAGCTACCATTTTTTATTCCACTCCAATGTATTTATTATATTGTAATACATACAGTAGACATTATAGTATGCATTGATAATGCATTGCCATACTCTTAAAACATTACAGCCTTTCTTCTTACACAGTGGTTTATACACTCAGACATCGTAATTGCTACATACAGCATACAAGTAAGTCAATAGTGCCAGCAATGCCTTCTGCTGAATCCAAGGACAACAGAGGGACCAGGAAGTAATATTATCTAGGGAAAAGGAAAGTGGTGATGAGTGTGTGAGTGACAGGACTGATCACAAGGGCAAAGCACTAGATGAATGTAAGGTGCTTGTCCTCTGGGATGCCATAGTCTGCTTTGTGCTCTTCAAAAAGCTGATTGAGTCCTTCCATGTAGAGCTTGTGCAGGGCATCAATATCTTCTCGACTAGGGGAAGGGGTCTGGACCACCGGGATGGGCCGGCCCACTTTTGGAGGAGAGAGAGAGAGGGGATGGGCACAGCATGGGGATGAGAACAGAAGAAGATGATAAAAAGGAAGACATGGGAGAAAGTTTAACAGCAGTTGAAAGCCACAAATACAGTGCCCTGCATAATGTTTGGCACAAAGACCTTTTTTTATTGATTCAGCTCTACTCTACAATTTGACATTTTGTAAACAAACAATTCGCAATTGGTTAAAGTCCAGATTCTCAGCTTTTATTAAAGGGCGCTTACTCACCTAATAGGTGATGTATGTTTGCAAATGTCGTTCGTTCATCGGTCAGGAATTGAGCGGGTGCACAGAAAAAACATCCATTCTATCCCTACCACAAAAAAATCACGGAACCCCGTTTTGCTGTTGCATATGTAACCATTATCCTCCTTTGATGTTCTTACCAAAGGCAGAGTTGTGAGGAGGATAAATGGGAAAGAGACATGTATGCAATTACACAAAACCTACATTCCAAAAGCGCTGCCATCAGGTGCAGATATGAGCGGAGAAGGCTTTATGTGATTTATGTGCGTTCTCACCAGCCCAAATGCACCGAACTAAAGGCCGAAACTCCCAAGGGTATGATTAAATCATACCAAACACGACAGGTGTGAAAGTACCCAAAGGGTATTGTTCAAAATTTGGTTTCATCATGTAGAAATGAAAGCATTTTTCATACATAGCCCTCCTTCGTCCCAAATATTATGGGGCACCGTAGCTTTTCCTATCAGATGGAAAATGGCTCAACAATCCCTAATGAATCATATAGATGGGTGATTATTTTAGTGGATTTTGGGACTTTTTCCACTACATGTACTTTTCAGAGGCAAAAATTGTGATGAGATTAACGTAATTTGTGCAGATGTATTAATCATGAAAGAAATAACGGCAGATCTATTTCTTACCAACTGTATGGATGGGTTTTCTGTAGGGCAGAAGGCCAAAGCTGTATTGGAACACACCCCGGGCATGAAAGAGAGGCATGGCCACGCCCATAATCTTCTGCATGTTGTCCTGGAAACGACGCAGGGGTGAGCCTGCTGGGTTCTCCATCTGGTCAAACAGCTCATTCTCCCCAAACGAGAAGACTGGCACCAACTGGGCCCTGGGGCCAGAGAAAAGGGGATAGAAAAAATAAGACGTAAGAATAAGAATTAGAGAAATGGTGCGTGCGTGCACGCACACACATACATACTCATACACAAACAATAGAACCCAAAAACACTGTTCATTAACAGACAATATCAAAGCAGACACACACACACACACACACACACACACACACACACACACACACACACACACACACACACACACACACACACACACACACACACACACACACACACACACACACACACACACACACACACACACACACACACACACACACACACACGTCCCATACCCATGTTTGAGGGCCAATTTGATGAAACCCTTCCGATTCAACACCTGCAGAGTCAGAACTCCTGGCCGGGCATCCAGGGACTCAGTAGCACCACCTACAGCCACCACTGCCACATGGCCCCCACCCGGACGACTCACAATGTAGCTGGCACTGCTTTTCTCACTGGACACCAGACCTGGGAGAGAAATGAGGAAACGTACCAACATAAAATAATAAATTTTATTCATGGCGTATCTCGGGGTCTGAACTAGACTTGCGTCCAAAATTGCACCCCCAGGCAGTTAACGCTGTTAGACTGAAATGAGTGAATTAAGTCTGAGTTAAGCCCGTTTCATCCACATACACTTTATGCCCCAAAAAAAGGTGTAATATCTTGTGTGCCCCATCAGCGAAGCTACTAGTGGGTTTGTAATTAATAATGTTCTTCATTAAATTTAACCTATCCGTTTAACAAATGAGCCCGTGTGATTTATTTTGCTTGTGGACCAATAAAATTGTACTCATAATGGCTTCGCATGTTAATATCAGTGGACTTCATTGCTTTTATTCTTTGCTTTTATTACTATTCACATGGCAGTTTTTTTACTGAAGGATTTGTGAGATACCTTGCTGAAGCATATACACCTGCAGTGCCTTGCTGAGATTAGAGCCAACAACCCTGAGGTTATGCCAACTATTCCACACGGCTGACCCCCACGTCAAACTGCCACCGATGGGGGAAATATACAGTGCACGCATATCCCTGTGAGGGTATCGATTGCCTTTCTAAAAGGGTCCTGCACACGAGGAGTAAGCGTCGTGCCTTTCAGGCTGGAGTTCCTTGTAGCTCCGAACTGTGTTTCCTATGAATAATATTACTCAGAAACAGCCCTGTGGTTTAATGCACTGCGTAACCGAATCTCTGTACTTGCGCAAGTGCAAGTTGCACCAACACGTGCCTTTGTGCACCAACTGAGAGGAATTAAGGCAAATGAAAACGGGAGGTGTGTGGGGGGGGGGGCGGTGAAGAAATGTCAAAAGGCTAGAGGAGGTTAAAAGAAAATGCAACTTGGGCAAGATCAGAAGGGAAAAAAACATATATTTGTAAGACTGAACGGACATTCATGTGCCTCAATCGAAACATGCAAAAAAAAAAAATTTAAAAAAAAAAAACAAACACACTCAGACACGTTCCCTCTCAGCCAACGCATGGTTAATGCTTACCAGGACAGACTGCAATTTTCTGAATTAGGCTAATTAGAAACGTGTGAGTTTGTCTTCCTTCGTCAAAGTCTTTTCCCTTCCCCCTTCTACCACTCAGCCACCCCAAGACCCATGACCGTGTGGTCCACTTGGTCAGCAGTCAATACTCCATCAGACATGTCTACATATGGGAGACATTTCAACCTTTCAACCTTTCACAATCTCTTGTTGTGCAATGAAACCAAATGACACAACCCCAACGCAAGGCAAACAATGTAGACAACTCTCCCATCACCCCTCCTGTCTCTCCCTCTCCCTCTCCCGTCCCTTTTCCCTATTCCTTCCTGCCTTCTTTCACTAGCCCAAGCCAGTGGGTAGTGTCCATTCTAGCGATGGGCAAAACTCATTCGTTTACACCGTGCAACAAAAATGCGTTAAAATAACGAAGATCCTCATGTAATAATTACATTACATTACCCCACCTCCCCCCATACAACTTATCCCGTCCGAATAGGGCTTTTGTCATTACTTAAATAAAACATTAGACCTATTTGTGTGTAGAATATAGACTATATATATTTTTAATTTTTTAGGATTCAGCAAAGCCAGCACCTTATTACGCCAGTTGTATGCTCTCAATGCAACTGTGAGGGCGTAAACCCGTCACTGCCACTTTCCCTCACTGCCACTTTTGCAGTGTAAACGTTTAGTGTTTTTATGAGTTTTGCTCATCCCTACTTTCAATGCACACAAAATCTGTGTTGGTCATTCAAACATGCACTTTACCTAAAATATGAAACAAATTCCATAAATTGAACTATCCCTTTTTTTAAACATAGTCTAATTCCACAATATTGTCACTGTCATACTTGGTACTGGCATGGTCAGGAATATATAGGGCTCATCACTGCACTAAAGACTAGGACCCCACATGTACTGCTAAATTTGTTCCATCAATTTGGGGAGCTCAGACAAGGAAGCGCTTTCCTCTCAAGTATAGTCTGCCCTACTTCTTTTCACTCATCTAACCAGCAGTTTACCAGCAGCCATTGCACCAGGCAGGCAGACTCCAGCTGGCTGATCCATTAGAGGAGGTCACTGGTCTGCGATGAAGCACAGAAAACCAAATGGCTGAAAACTGCCCTCCCTGGGCAACGATATCCCATAATGCAACCTTGCTGGGTATGGGTAGGATTTGATAGCAGTTTGAGGGGCACATCCGCACACCGGAACAGTGAGCCACTACAGCGGTATTCCCTCACATGACCTGAGGAATTCCTTTCCTGGAGGGGCCGCGAACACAAACCCACCTCCACACATGATGTAGTCCCGAAAGAAGGGTATGCGGAACCAGAATGGCAGCATCAGCAGGTAGGGGGTAAGGCCTGGGAACAAGAGTGCAAATCCAGATGCCTCTGTGCAAAAGTTGCCGAATGCTCCTGCAACCAGAACACCATGGGGGTGGAACCCAAACAGGTAGTTGTGTTTGGGATCAAGATCTACCGTCTTTATCAGCTGCAGAATGTAAAGAACATGGAGATTCCAGTATTATATTCACTTTTTTTTTTCTTTTTTTTTTAAATTTAATTTCATGAAAAATATAAGTCAAAAATCAACAATAAAAAACACAGGAAATGGAACATGAAAACGTGTATGAATATGAGTGAATAAATATAAATAATACATAAACAAACAACAAAACATTAATGAAACAATCAATAGCTTTTCTGTTGACTTTTGTGCACCATTAAAATATGAGGAGTATAAGGACTGGGCACTCACAGAGATGGGGAAATAGTCCCGGAAGTATTGCCAAACGGTCCACCTGCGGACCCAATGTAAACGCCGTCCGCCGGTGGTAGGTGTGTCCCTATCCAGGTAGAGCCAGCCTGCGTACAACATGGCTAGAAGCCACCACCGGCTTAGACAGAGCAGAATGAACCCTGCCAAGCAGCACTGAGCTGTGGTGATTGGGCAGGATGGAGGGAAACCAAAAGATGAGTGTTATTAGTTTTATAATTTTTTTTATTTATTGTGCCATTATCATTATAGTATGCGTTCTGGCAATACATGCCAGTTTGTCATGCCAGTAAATCTCATATAGTAAAACTGAATTTAATGGGAAGACTGAAACATTAAAAAAGGGAAGAAGAAAAGGGAAGGAACAATATTGGCACATTTCTTTCTGGTAATACAAAAACATTCAACCAAATGTTTTATCAACCACTATCAATTTAGTTTCAAAATGCAGTTTTAAACCAATAACCCATTACAAATAAATAATTACTTTACAGGTTCAGTCATTTATTTAGGATTTTATCAATTTCAGTGTAGCCTACTTTCACAATTCAAACATAGCCGCATTAGTGTTGTGTAACAATGACAGAAACAATGGAGGACTTACAGTAGTCGCCAACTATAATGCCAAGTAGCCGCCTATATGGACATAGCTTTCAAAAGCAAGGTAACTTAGAACATCACAAAATCGCAGCTATAGCAATGTATAGAGCAAATTATAAAACGGGTAATTCTGACCACGCATTATGATTGGTTGAGAGGCGTTCAAAGCTGTGTCTATATTCGCGATATAGTACCCTATGATGCAATAATACACCTGTTTACCTGGACGTAATTAGTATCACTCCGCACGTCCGCAGCAAAAACTTTCTGATGCAGGGCTGGAGGCTAGAGAAATCATGTCCGTGAGTGGACATAAAATCGAAAGCTACTGGAAACCAAATCCACTACAAAGGAAATTAGCTAACGGTGGAGTGACATTCTCACTGGAGAGTCAGATTAATCTCTTTTATGCTAGTAACGATAACAACCGTTTAGGCTTACAGCTGATTCATGAAACCGGTTAAAATCTGCAGATAAAAAAAGTTTGTATTTGGCACGTTACAGCAACTTTAATGTAGCAAACCATTTTTGTGGTTAGAGGTGCAGTAGCTATTCAGTTTGGAAATACGAATTTAGTTGGAATTTAGCTAGCTAGGCTT
The DNA here is from genome assembly GCA_029718625.1 of Synaphobranchus kaupii. Taxonomy (NCBI): domain Eukaryota; kingdom Metazoa; phylum Chordata; class Actinopteri; order Anguilliformes; family Synaphobranchidae; genus Synaphobranchus; species Synaphobranchus kaupii. The sequence goes on from CM056393.1 coordinate 17,404,736, forward strand.
AGTAATTAGCTAGCTGTAAACATAGCCGAAAGCAAGTTAACGTTACTTCACATCTGTATAGGCTATTTATAGATAACTGTTTTAGCTAACGGTATAACTATTACATTATATTATCATTGTGATTATTATGTTATTAGCACATAACGCTAGCTATTAGTTCGTTTGCTAGCTAGCATTCCATTCCTAGCTTTGTTTGTTTTTGTGTTGCATGGCAACAGCTACACTGGGGACTATTTTCTCTGCTGTTGAAATTAAATGAATAATGTTAATTTAAAAAAAAAAATTTTTATTGAGTGTGTCTTGTCCTTATATATTATTTACAATATAGCTGGCAATCGTTTTATAAAAGCAACTCGACGACGTACAATATCGTCAATATAGTCACAGTTAAAGGGTTGCCGACAACACCCTTTAACTGTGACTATATTGACGATATAGTACTGCGTCTCGTACCTTATTGCTTAAGTAATACACGCGCTACTTTTGAAAACATGTAGGCTAGTATCTAGTTTAAGGTGCCAGCTAAAGTTTTTTTAAAATTATTATTATTATATATAGGCTACATTGAGTCAACTTCATAACAATCACTGTGGTCTTGCCATTCTAATGTCTGAATTATTAGGAGCTGTCAACGCAAGGACCCATAGCAAATACAGCACGGACCGCAGCAAGCACGTGTGGCGTGGCAAGCTGGACAGTGCAGGTGGTGGAAATCTGTTTACTAGCTAGATAGCTACTTACCCAGAGCGAGAAAAGAGAACACCCATTGCACTACCGACGCTGTTTGCAGGCGCCTTCGCAACGGAATATTTAACGGAGCAAACTCAATCTTCATCACTGGCTGGAACAAACTTTCACATTTGTAAAGTTAAATCTTCCACATTAAGTAGGCTAGGTAGCTAGCTTTGTTTGTAATGTCTTTCAATCCAAATCGCTTGTTGGAATTCCACGTGCCGCCTTGTAGACTAACTTAACTTTGGATCCGATTTCATTTCAAGGCAGTATAAAGATCTTAATTTAATTAACCCCTTTACTAATTATGTGCTGGAAATACGAATACGGAACTACCGAGTTCCAGAACAGCGCAACTGATATGTTTTTAGGGAATACGTGTGGCTTAAATACTTCCAGACTTATGTTTGCTTTTCCTGAAACTGAACACGCCCAAAACCGTTGCGTCAAGACCCACCCCAACATGTATCACTGATTTATCCAATCGTATGAAAGCCGGACTTCCAAAACCGCATTCTCTGGACTGACCATCTAACTGGGACAAGGGCTAACAAGTTGAGATTGTTAGTTAGTCAGTCCGCCAAGGACGCCCTTAATTGTTTCAATATAACGGACTTTTTACTGAACTAGTTTAATGGCGAATTGTCAGATTCAGTTAGAATACTTAGCGAGAGCAAAATGTTAGGCTGCACGCACAATTTCACCGTATAGTCTATAATTGTAGGCTAAGGCTATTAAAATCCATAGCCTATATTTAAACCAAACAGGCTATAATAAAAATGAACTTTGGCGTAGATTAAAACATTCGGTGTTTAATGGCCTACATTAGATTAGACTAGGTTACTTCAGAGTCTTTGGGGACTGTCAAAATAAATTGTTGAGAAAAAAACTTGCCTAGGTTTCTAGGTTTAATCATTTATTATAATTGCTTTTATTTTTGCTAACTTACTCTCTTAAAACTGATGCGGAGTGATTAAAGTCATGATTTTCATTTGAATGGAAATTGATTTGATTGGAAACTGTAAAACTGTAGGCTATTCAAGAGCACAGCTTTTTATTTAAACTCGTATTTGTCCACTATTTATTTATTTATTTATCTTCAAAAATTTTAGGTCATTTGCCATTGCTGGAATGTGGACTACGTCGTCAATTCAGTAGGCTACATTTATAGGGCTCACACAAACAGGCGTGCTCAACAGGTGGCTGAGCCACGTGTTTCGAAGGGTTGCACTGAGGTAAGATAGCCTACCCGTGTGTCCCGTGCAGTGGGGTTGTTCCATGAATGTCGTTGGAGCTGGGGGGACAATTGGACATTCTAAATTAGGGTGGGAATTGAACATACACAGCCCCACGTTGGGCGCCAAATTATTAAAGAAGAAAGAACACAGGCGTGCTCGTATACCCGCGGTAACTGAGCTAGAGGTTTTACAGATTAGGCACAGTCAGTAGGAAACATGAAAGGGAAGAAGTAGGAGACGATGATTGGAAGACATTAAAGTCTTTTACTAAAATAAAATAAGAATGCAGTATCATTTTGCGACCACATCGCTCAGGAGTGACGTCTAGTTCCATTATATTTGGACATGACAGCGTTGTGTAACAACTCCATTATGTAGGCCATAGGTTATGTAAAGTGGTTTTAGCCTACTAATTGTTGGATGATTATTTAGCCTAATATTATTTATCTTATTTAGCTACTTAATTGCTTTTATCTTACCTTTGCAAGCTGTTTGTTCATGCTATCGCACAAATTGTATGTCTCGCATTATGTAGTGATTTACATGCATTTACAAAACGTGACCTTCATTCCTTTCCAACTTAGTTATACTTATGGAACAACTTATGCGTCAAATTTTCTGTCATCCTTTAAATTAGGTCTACTTGTTGGAAGCAAAGCGTCGTGGGGCTTTCAATTCATATACGTACATAGACCATAGAAAGGGTCATATGCAGTGGGGTGAAAAAATATGGGCACCCCTGGTCAAAATGCGTTTTACAATTAATATCTAAGTGAACAGAAGCTAACCTGACCAATAAATGCTATAAAGTTAAACATGGCACATTTCTTCCAATTTTAAAGCAAGATTAATTTTTATTTAAAAAAACATCAGTTTCAAATAATAAAAAAAAAAAAAAAAGGAAAAAGGCCCTGTGCAAAAGTTTGGGAACCATTTTTGATTATTCTTTGTTACTTTTTAAAAAATAAGATTACTACGGCCCAGGCCCAGGTGATTTACTCGTTAGGGCTTCAATGGGTCAGGTGAATATAATTCCAGGGCTGAACTATTTATTCTGAAGTAACTCCATGCCTTCTAAAGCATCCGACTGCGGTGGCTGTTCTGTCTGGTGTTAACTATGGGTTCCTCTAAACAGTCGTCCAAGGATGTTAGAATCAAGATAGTTCACAAGAAGGCTAAAAAAAAGAACTCTCACAACGTTTCAAACTACCTATTTCCACTGTCAGAAACATTATCAGAAAATGGAAGATAAATGGAACAGTTGAAGTCAAGGCAAGATCTGGAAGACCAAGAACAATTTCAGATGAGAAATGCTCAGAAGAACCCACACATTACTGTAAAAGAGCTGCAAAAAAGAGTAGCAGAGACTGGTCTAGTTCACAGGAGGGTCAGGCAGTCCTGTTCACAGGACAACAATATAACATACTTTAAACAACAAAGACCTACATGGCAGAGTTGCCAGAAAGAAGCCTTAAGGCATCTGAAGTATGCAAAAGAAAACCATGAGAAGCTTGAAGCATTTTGGAACAATGTGCTTTGGACTGACAAAGCCAAAATTGAACTTTTTTGCCACAACCAAAGAAGGTATGTTTGGAGAAAACAGGGTGAAGCATTTGTAGAGAAGAACACCTTGCCAACTGTTAAGCATGGAGGTGGATCCATTATGCTTTGGGGTTGTGTGGCAGCAGGGGACACAGGAAATATTGTGCAGGTGGAAGGAAGAATGGATTCCACCAAATATCAAGAAATTCTAGAGGCTAATGTTCAAAGGTCAGTCCAGACATTGAAGTTGAAGAGAGATTGGGTATTCCAGCAAGACAATGATCCAAAGCATATCTCAAAAAAAGTGCCTCCAGGAAAGACGTATGAAGGTTTTGGAATGGCCACCACAGTCCCCAGACTTGAATATTATTTAAAATTTGTGGTGAGATCTCTAACATGCTGTGCATGCAAGGAGGCCAAAGAATATTTCTGAGCTAGAGGTGTTCTGCCAGGAAGAATGGGGGGAAAATTCCAAAAGCAAGAACTGAAAGACTCTTAGCTGGCTACAGGGAGCGTTTGCAAGCTGTTATAGATGCCCGAGGAGGAATTACAAAGTACTAACTGACAGGGTTCCCTTTTGCACAGGGCAGTTTTCCTTTTTTTATTGTTTTGAAAATGTAAAAAATGAAAATAAAAAGTAATCTTGTTTTAAAATGAAAAAATGTGTTGTGTTTAACTTCAGTGGTCAGGTTAGCTTCTGTTCACTTAGATATTAAAATGAAAGATAAAACACAACACAGCAAATGACCAACAAGAACATTTATTTAAGGACTGCCCAACCAGTAAGTGAAACCAGTCATGGTGGGTCGTAGGTGTGTGAGAAAAAGTGCGTCTTTAGTCTTGTTTTAAATATATTAACAGAACGTTTTATGTCTAATTGATGTGGGAAGAGCATTTCAGAGGTAGGAAGCACGGTATTGGAATGCTCTGTTCCCAGCTGATTTTTTATTAAATCTAGGGAGTTAAATAGCCTGCATCTTGGGAGTGCAGGGTGCTTTCTGGTATTATATTACATTACATTCATTTAGCAGATGCTTTTATCCAAAGCGACGTACAATAAGTGCATTCAGAGACGTCATCAAGATCACTACAGAACAGACAAGACAAAGCACATCCTTCCCATAATGTAGCAGCTATCCCAACATGCTGCGTTAGTTACAGCTTTAATGTGAGTCTGAAATGACAGGGATGGATCAAAGATTACACCAAGATTTTTCATTTTAAGGCTCTGAGCTTACAGCCATCATTGATGAGTCAAATTTTCAAAAAGATGCCCGTTTGGTTGGTATAACAATTACCAGCTCAGTTTTATCACAATAAAGCTCCAAATTTAGGTAATTATTTTGTTCCTGCCTTATCTTCTGCTTCCTTTTCTTAATTTTACAGGTGATTACATCAGGGGGCGACAATAAGGTCATGACTAGCCTGTATACAACCCCTGGCAAAAATGATTGAATCACCATACACCAGCTTTTCTACTTCGTAGCAAATAAACTAATCACAGATATGACACATTTTTTGTTTAATGGACGAACATTCTGGCTTTGTGAAACATACCTCAAATTAAATTACATTTTTATTAATGGCATATTTTTTCCCCCAGATTAAGTTATGTTCTGATAAGGACCCAAGCGCAGACCACAGGTAGCAGGCAAAACGTTATTTCAGTCAGAGTTCAGAAGCCAGGTAATCAGAGATACAGTACAAAATCCAATCCAAAAGAATAGTCAAAAACATAGCAAGAGTCAAAAACCAGAAAAACACAGCAAACAAAACATAAGGAAAAGGTAGGCTCGAAGTCGTACAAAGGGTTGTCTCAGGAATCTCAAATAACAAAGGCTTACTAGTAATCGGCACAATGAAATTGATCAACGTTCTGACAAAGAAACACTGCACACTGAGGGCTTATAAACACTGGGGAAGGATAAGACAAAGGAGGGTCAGGTGTGAGAGAGGGCGGGGTTACAAACAAGACAAAGGTGATAACAATGGGAATCGATAATACAATAATGGGGGAATGACAAAGACGTGGACCGGATTCACGAAAACACATTGAAGACAACACAGCCTGGATCAGAGGCAGACTCGTGCTCAGATTGGTAGGCGGAGTTACAGGCTAGAGACAGGTGCAGTCAATATGCGAAGGCAGCAGAAGTCAGGTAAAGCATACGAGAATGGAATGTTACAGCGTAGAAGATATGTTAGTATCAATTAGTAAATAACTACAATACGGGGGTTAGTCTTGTTTAGTAACACATATACATTAGTAGATTTAGTAAGTGTAACCTAAACTAGATAACCACAAGTGCAATAAGTAATTGTTAATAGTATCTACAGTTTAATACAAAAGACTGAAGAAAGAATACAAGACACGTAGGAAGGCAGAAATCCCGAATACTTCCGAAATCACCCGAATAGTGCCAGCACGATACAGGGGAGTGACAGACCGGGGAGCTGAGGGAAATGCATACTGTACAGAAACCAGGGCTATGGGCAATGAATATGAAAAATAATAAAGTAACAGAAAATAATACACAAACAAAACAGAACCATAACACAAGTAGAGGAAAAAATTATGGAATCACTCAATGTTGAGGAAAAAATTATGGAATCACCTTGTAATTTGCATTTCTAAAACAAATACCGGCACAAGTCTAAAAATGCAAATGAGTTTGCAGTTAAGAGAGTGCTTACAGACCTTAATGAGCTGTTGGAATTGGCTAATTGAAAGGAAATATGGCCCCAACAAGAAAGTTGTCAATTGAAACAATGGAAAGGATTATAAAACTCCTTCAAGAAGGAAATCCAACACGCAGTGTGGCAAAAGATGTTGGTTGTTCCCAGTCAGCTGTGTCTAAAATGTGGGGCAAGTATAAACAAAATATGAAGGTTATAAAAGGAAAACATACGGGTAGACCAAGGAAGACGTCAAAGCGTCAGGATAGCAAACTCAAAGCAATATGCCTTGAAAATAGAAAGTGCACAACAAAACAAATGAAAAACAAATGGGTGGAAACAGGAGTCAATGTTTGTGACAGAACTGTAAGAAATCGGCTGAATGAAATGGGATTTACATATAGAAAAGCCAAACAAAAACCAGCACTAACACCTAAACAGAAGAAAACAATGCTACTGTGGGCTAAACAGACGCAATCATGGAGTGTGGATGATTGGATGAAAGTGATATTCAGTGATGAATCACAAATCTGCATTGACCAAGGAGATGATGCTGGAACTTTTGTCTGGTGCCATTCTAATGAAACATATAAAGATGACTGCCTGAAGAAATCAATCGAATTTCCTCAGTCATTTATAATATGGAGTTGCATGTCAGGTAAAGGACCAGGGGAGATGGCAATCATTACCTCAACAGTCAATGCACAGGTGTACATTGAAATTTTGGACACTTCTCATTCCATCGATAGAAAATAGGTTGGTGATGATGAAGTCATTTTTCAGGATGATAATGCATCTTGCCACAGAGCAAAGAGTGTTAAAGCTTTTCTTCAGGAAAGGCATATCAACTCAATGACATGGCCAGCAAATAGTCCGGATCTCAATCCGATTGAAAATTTATGGTGGAAATTAAAACAATTGGTCCATGACAAGGCTCCATCCTGCAAAGGTGATCTGTCAACCACTATTCGAGAAAGTTGGAACCAGCTTGATGGAGAATATTGTTTTTCATTAGTGAAGTCCATGCCTCAAAGAATTCAGGCCATCATAAAAGCCAGAGGAGGAGCAACAAAGTACTAATTGTGATTTTTTTTGTTGATGATTCCATAATTTTTTTCCTCAACATTGAGTGATTCCATAATATTTTCCTCTACTTGATCTGGAAAAAAATATTCCATTAATTAAAATTATTTAATTAAATTTGTTTGAGGTATTTTTCACGAAGCCAGAATGTTCAGCTATTAAACAAAAATAGTTTTGTGTCATAATCTGTGATTTGTTTATTTGCTATGAAGTAAAAAAGCTGGGTGAACATTCTCTAAGTGTGGTGATTCCATCATTTTTGCCAGGGGTTGTACCCATGATGCTAAGAGCTGAGCAGAGCCAATTCCAGAGAGGACAGTATTGTTAACTATTGTCTTAAGACGTGGATTTAACAAGACTGAGATTATTCACTTGTAATGATCATTTCTACCACAACTCACATATGGTAAATTTAAAGACATGGAAACACACGGCCAAGGTACTTGGAACAAATGTAACATGAGTAGCATGGCTTTGAGATACGGCCTGTTTAATTACTGTGGGTTAAGTCCTCTACTGGGAGAGTGGGGAGAGAAAGCAGTGCACAGCTTGTATGTGGAATGCGATATGTGTGATGCCGTGATATCAGAGTTTTCCCTCATTAAACCTCATGTGTCAAGCTGCCATAATAGTGCCTCCATTTCTTGTTTTATATATTCATGAAGGGAACTTATGATGACATAGTCTTCCAACTAACCAGAGTGTGGTCAACTGCCTGACCCTGCCCAAATAACATTAGCTAAAGACAAGGGGCCAAGACTGGGCTTTCGTTTTGAAGCTCACTTCCTGGTTGGGCTGGGGGCGGCAATTGTGCCGTTGCTCACTAGTGCCACTGCGATTGGCTCCAGTATAGGTCTTTCACCATGTAAGTCAATGGCAGCAATGTGGTCAAAGTTTTTCCCACAAATTGCAATAGGTGCCTTTCCTTCGTCTAATGCGTCTGCATGTGTTGATTTTTTAGAATATTGTGTCGTTTGGACAGGGTATTAACATTTGTTCAGGACCAATCAGAGGGACAGGTTGAGTCCTCTCCGGCTCCACGGAGCAGGCGCAGTTTGCGGAGAAAAAGACATCCAGAGTTTCAATTCAGTTTTTACGAGGCCATGGAAAAGCAATGGGTGACGTCACAGTGGCTTTGTCCATATTTTTATACAGTCTATGGCTAAAGATAGCAACCAGCCATGAACCAGCAATCTCACGTCTCAACATGCACACCATACTATGATGCATGAGACCTGTTGGTATTGACGTTGCCGTTTTAAAAAAATAACTACTCTTGGATTTGTTTTACCAATTTGTTTTACCATTGCGTTAATGTGAACATATGCACTTTGTTATGTTCAGATCACGGTCAAACTGTACCTAAAATGTTATCATCATGGTTTTATTTTATTGTGATCCTCCGAAATTGCAGTGAAGATATGTCATATACAGTACCCTCCATAATTATTTGCCCCTTTGAATAATATGAACAAAAGAGCTGAAATCACTTTATTATTTATCAAATTCCTTTTATTTTCAGCAATTTGAGAACTTTATATTATATTATTGTGCTTCAATTTCTCAGAGAAAACAAATCTTTAACACAAAATAATTTTTATTTTGAGAAAAGGCCTGTGTCACAATTATTGGCACCCTATTCCACCATGCAGAATCTCTCCAGATCCGAGTCCTTGGTCTTTGGAAAGAACTGTTGTGAGAGAAATCCAGCACCATACACTGTGTTTATGCACTCAAATTCCGCATTCTAAAACCAGTGATTCTGCCCGAATTTTTGTTTTCAAAACAAAGTGGCTCATGACGCAATCCAATCCCAAATCTAACAAATGTGATAAGGAATAACAATGTCTCATTCACCGGTAGGTTATTTAAAAAATGGGTGCTGAATTGCACAACTGTTCCATTTCTTAACCATCATGATTCACCCCCCCCCCCCCCCCCCCCCCCAATCAAATCAATCCAAATGGTAATTTTAGCAGTACTGAAAATTGTTATTATTTTTTATAAAATCAGACATTCTTCTAGAAATTCTAGAAAGTACCTAACAAGATTACATATATACAGTATGAACACGTTTGAATGGTAAAGCACTGCGAACGAATGTTTGCAATTTTATTTTGCCTCGTGTGTTCAAATTGTATGATGGCTTTCTTCTTGCGTAATGAAGATGCGCTTTCCGCCGCCAGAGGGAGCCCACGCGCCGTCTCGATTTACCTTTTGACCCCAGTAGTGAATTGTTTTGGTTGGAACTGTATGTGCATGTGAGAAATATTCGAGCATCGCTTTTTAAATGAATCGTACCAGGTAGCAGGGATGCGTTTTTAAGCTTCTACGATGAAGAATAAAATAGGGGAGAGTCAGTCTCTAAATATGTACCAAAAACAGTCCAGGGATATTATTTGAATTTAATGTAATAATGATTGGTTGATCATATTAAATGTTAATTGTTCGAAATCCATTGCATGTTCACTTTCCTTAGGAAAAAAGGAACTACTTTTGGACTGAACTACTACAGAACACTATACAGCATTATATATCATACAAAGTGCTATAATATATGAGCAAAGCATGTAATAAATTAAGATTGAAAAAAAATTGACAGGAATTTCTGTTAAATTCAACTGTATCTGTTTTGAGCTAAATTCAGGAACTCAGTGATCATGCTGCAATGTTTTGCTGTGGCAGCAGATCATGCCATAAAGGTGTGCAGTGTAAACACTATATTATTTCCTCCCTTTTTTTTGTATTGTCTACATATTTTCCCCTTTTCTCTTTTGTTGCCTCACTCCTTTCTCCTTCCATGTATAGACCTTCCTCTTTATCCCCTTCTTCATTCCTTCCTCTCTCTTCCTCGTTCTGTGGGTTGTGATGTTATTTATATTCAACTAGAACCCACTGAGGTACAGCTTGTGATAAATGAATCTCTCTTCCCTCCTCCCCCTCCCCCTCTCTCATTGTATTTCTATCTGCGTAGCAGGTGAGGGAGGGCAGTTGTGAGAGGGAGAGTGGGAGGAAAGAAGAGAGAGAGAGGGCTTATTATTTAAGATTTTTCATGAGTGTTGCCCGTGCGTATTTGTTGAATGATTTGTCAGAGCGCAAATACAGCATTGCACATACAGTCTGAACATAAATTTTATGTATAAATTCAGTGAATACACCCACATATTCTGTACGCATATTTATACACACAAACATTAAGGACATGCCCCCAAAATGCATATAAGCACATTTACATGCATTGTTCTATATATCCACATAAACAGTGTTCTTTACTTTCTCTCTGTTCCACTCTCTCTCTCTCACACACACACACACACACACACACACACACCATGGGACTGTGTTGTGTAGTGAAAGAATATAATTAGAAGGGCAGTGAAACTGTCACAATCTAATAACATATGGGATAACATACTACCAAATAATTTCTTCCACTAGATTTCAAAATCCCTCTTTTTCGGTTTGCTGACAGTTCACTGTTTGCCCCACTAACCTTGTTTTATCCCTCCCACAGTTACATCTTTCTCTACTCTACCTTCTAACTCTATCTTTCCCCCTCCTTTTTAACATATCATTCATCCACTCACCTTCTGGTTACCTTTTTCTTACTATCTCCTCTCTTTGCTGTATTTTCCTCTTCAATGTAGGACGTTGATGTTCTGCAGTGCTATGTTTATACTGTCGTATATTTGTATTTGTATATGTTTGTGCTTTTCTAGATCAATTTTCTCCTGTTTTCTTTTCCTCTTATGTGCCCCCATATCAGACAGTGAGGATGGAACAGACAGTATAAAGGTGAATCTATTTATAGAGTGTGCGCAAGACAGAAGGAGAGATAGCTGGGGAAAAGAAGGGAGGAAAGAGGGAGGGAATAAAGGAGAAAGGGATATAAGAGTCTGAAAGGTAGATGGCAGCACATGCGGATGGGAAGAGGAGAGGGGAAGAGAGATGCAGATGACTGCAGAAAAGATGTAGGTGTGTGATGAGTGTTAGTGGTGGAAGGGAGATAATCAGGCATACATTATTTGCTGCAATAAAGCTATTTTATTTCTAATTATAATGCTCTCACATAAGCCACAAATGTTACATTAAATCAGTTTTCAGTGCTTCAACTTAAAATTTGTGTATACATAGGTCTACTTGAGTAGCTTTATGTTGACTGTAAGTGTGTATATGTAGGCCTACAACATGTGTGTCTATGTTAATAGAGGCAGATGCATGCCTAAAAAAAAAACACTAAAGGTTACCATGAGAGCGAAGAAGAGCGGCAAAGCTGCATTCAGTAGAGATATAACCCCTTTCAGTTGAGTTGTTTGTCCATGCTTGTCTATGTATATTAATAAGAAGTTAACCAAGTCAACCAAGTTTGATAGTTTGTCTGTACATTGTGATTTGAGATTCACATTAAAAGTCATGCATTACTTGAGAATTACCAGGTTATGTACATTAATCAATGTTTCATATAATACGTATTTATCCCTGACATGGCATTGCGGGTAGATTCGTGTATCTGTCAGAGACTGTGTGTGTGTGTGTGTGTGTGTGTGTGTGTGTGTGTGTGTGTGTGTGTGTGTGTGTGTGTGTGTGTGTGTGTGTGTGTGTGTGTGTGTGGAAGCATGGCGTGAGTCGGACTCATGACAGTGTGTGGAGCGCTATACGCTGATAGCCTGCTTACGTCTATTCAGAGTGCGCTGGCAAAATTGTAAATACTCGAGAGGAGGCTGCAAGAGAGGGAGGGAGGGAAGGGCACAGTAGAAAATATAAATAAAAGGCAAGAAGATCCTCAAAAACATCAAATTTTAAACGATGACATAGCGGACAAACAGCGGCGACCACTGAAAAAACAGCAATATGATATAACGTCTCTAGAACTGGATTTTGTGGAGCAAGATGAGAATGGAATCTTCGTCAGCTCCTTCATCGCACTATATGAACCACCAACCAACCAGAACCTAAATTATTTATTATAGTAGTATTACTTCTTAGTGAAATTCGCGTATATTTATAGGCTATACTCATGTATATCGTTTCAACTGTTCTTATGTCTGTGTCTACACCGACATCGTACGTCAAGAACACCCCGTGAATATATTTGTGAATGAGCGTTTTTAGGGAGGAATTTGGTGCCGTCGCAATGAATTGCACCATGGATTCAACCTCAACTATAACCGGACCCAACACGTCCAATCTACGAGAGAAACGGAAACGCAAGTTTGAGATAGAATAAGCGCTGCTTGTGTTCTATAGCTACCTTAGTGAATATTTCCTACATCTCTTTCATAATGCTAAGCTAATTAAAGTGTTTTCGCCGTACCTCATTTTCAACCTTTCTTCCCTGAAGAATTGCAGCATCATCATAATTTCTGGGTGTTTTTTGAATAACTGGAAACCTCTCTTTTCTATAATATATTTTTCAATATTTGCTTCGTATTTGCTATTAGCCTATTTACCGACGGTTTAGGAAGTTGCATAAATGTAATAGTAGCCTATTTGACTAACTCCATATAGGACCAGACGGTGAAAATGGCATTTTTTTCTGATATAACTGGCCACATTTTGATGTATCACTCCTGTACATAGCTGGAAAATAGTTATTTACACCCTGCACTATTTGTGCTATCCAATACGTAGATAAACAGAGTTGGAGGTTCGTTTCTGGATGTAACACCATCAGCCCATAGAGACGGGTAAGTCCATTCTTATCATTATTATTGTTGAAACTCACATGCGATATAAGCTATGGTTTGTGAATGTACAATTTAACTGCAATAGAAGTTCGTTTGTGACTGTTAAAAACAGAACAGATCACGACTAATAAACCGTTGTAGTCAGTTGTGGAATTCAGTATTAAAGCCCTGCTGTTCGGCATGTGATTGTTGATTGACATAATCTTTTTTTTTTTTTTTTTTTTGCATAATACGCTTTCGCGGTTGCTGCCTTTGGTAAACATGACATATGTTTATGGGTTGCCATTACGTTCGTCTCTATTTCTGTGCACCTGTTTGATTTGACTTTAGTAAGCTTGGAACTGGTCGGTTAGGTTATTTTAGGGAATATGTAGGTGTGGAACATGTGAGTTTGTAAGTAATTGGTGAAACCCGTGTTCTGGGTGTTTTTTAACAGGAGAGAGCGTATGTCCATACGGAGTGGAAGTGTATGATTGCTTTATGTGAACATGTCTTTATAGCATTTAATATAGCTATAGGTGGTGTTGGGGGGGGGGGGGGGGGGGGGTGTGTGTTATGACGTGGTCCAAACAGCAACGTCTTGATTGTAAGTAAGCTTTTCTCAACTGTGTGTGGACATGTGTTCTCTTGTACATCTGTGTCCTACAATGCATTTGTGACCCTGAGTCCTTTGGTCATTGGGATTGTCTTCTTGGCAGTATGAGCAGTAGAGTCTGTATGCAACAGAGGCTGTTTATTACACTGCTGTTGCCCCTACCTTGGTCGTTTACTACGGTATTTATACTCACGCCGACTGGGGGGGGGGGGGGGGGGGGGCGGGGGCCCACATGCCTTGAAGCCCTGTCTGAGCATGACGCCAGTGAGGGAGAAAACACGGCGAAGTGCCTCCACACACACACATACGGCAGAGGAGCACACACAGCAGACCTGGATGAACACACATGACAATATTTCAGAACATATAGAGTAACAGAGTATGGCCGTGCCACCCCCGGTTGGAGCGGATTCTCTTCATTAAGAGGCAGTCAGCAAAAAAAATGTAAAAAAATCAGCAGTGACAACCATGGACCACTGCCCATTTTATCTGATATTGTCTTATTCCCCTGTTTGCTTGAACAGAGCATTAAATCAATTCCGTTTATTTAATTGAACACATAGTATGCCGCTGGTTGAGCGTGAACGTAACTCTTTGGAGGAAAGATGACATTAGAGTGAGTTAAGGGTGGGGAATTGCAGTGCTTCTGTCTGCCACAATATGGTAAGCGTGTGCTGTTTCAGACGTGGGATTCGCCAACACCCTGTCTGAACTCAGATAAGTTACCTGCAGTTCCTGAGCTCATTCACCGTGCATTGCTTTTTAATTCAGTCCAGTTGCTTGTATTTTCTTCTCTTCAAATGAAACAGTGGGTGTCATTGTTATATTGCCCTCAGGCGTACATTGTAATTGTTTGTCATAAATTATTTAATGACATTTTATTCTTTACAGTGATGCTGTTGTCACAGAGGTTCTCCTTAGACAGTTATAGCGATACAGTTGGTCCTGTTATGTTTCATATTGGGTTTGAACAGTACAAACGTGCTGCAGTTGCATATTACAGTGTAGGGTTGCTGGTGATGGTCATTGATTAGAACCTGGAAGGGAATCTCATGGCAGAGGATGGCTCCGGTCTTATCCCTTGCATAGGACTTGGATATGCCTAGAAAGAATATCTTATTGCAACCAAGCCTGCAAGTCATTTTAATAGTAAGTTATCCAGTGCCCCATTTCCCAAAAGCGTCTTCAAGTTAAGATCATCTCAGAGTGTTTTGTGTTTGTGCTTTATTAATTTCATGATTAAAATTATTAAAATTTACTGACATTACATAAAACAGATAATAAAAATAGGGAGCGAAAGACAAAGAACAGATGACATGATATAGATGATATAGATAACAGATGACATGATATAGATAATATAATGTCTTTCTATGTCTTATGTAAAGCACTTTGAGTTGCCTTGTGTATGAAAATGTGCTATACAAATAAACTTGACTTGACTTGACAAAAAGCGAACAAACAATGAAAGTAATATAAAAACAAAATAGCCGAAGATGATCTTTATCTAAGATCCTTTTGGGACATGGGGCCCAGGTTAGTTGGATTGCTTAGTACATGCACTGCACTGTGAGGCACCAAGGCCACAAAGCCTCAAATGCTATTTTCTAAAATAACAATTGATTGCTGTACTTTCTTTGTCAATTTAACTATTTGGATTAAAACTATTATTTTTATGTGGAGTGTAGGGTCCATTTTGTTCTTGGTGACTTCATAATGATAGCTGTTCTTGAGTATTGATTACCACAATAAAGTTTGATCTTATTCATAGGTTTCACATGGGATGTCATAGGATGTCAATATGCTATCAGTGCCTTCCATGTGCTGTGCTGTGGGTTGTAATAATTGAAAATCTTTTATCATATACTAAAAAAGCCAGAAAGTAAATGGCTTGCAACAATAAAAAGGCTCCAACAAATCACCCCAGACTGTGGAGTGAGAACTTTATTTCAGATGAACTTGCTAGCTAGCTAACAAGCCAGGCTAGCTAGGTAGTTAAATCATTTTTGCATTTTGGGGTAATTAACCCACCCTAAATTAAAATACTGGTGTGCATCAGTGATGTTTAAAGCCTTCAGTGTCTCCCCAGTTTAGGGTGGAGGGTTATCCACAAGATATACTGAAAGTACGGAAGGTCAGGTTGAGACGATCTATTTTAAATTTCAGTGGTGTTAAGAGCTGACTTGGGGGGCACCGCGGTGGTGCAGCATAGTTGTCCGGAAAAGGGACTGGATCTTGGGGTTGCTAGAGAACAGTAAAGCAATAACTTCCCCAAAGAAAATTGGAATTGTGAACTAGGCAGGGTCTTCCACATCTTAATAATCATATTTACCATGCCTCCAAGGGATATTTTGGGCCTTAGAAATGTTTTGTACTTATCCCCTGATCTGTATATTTCAACAGATAAAACGGTCCTGGGTGCTTCTGTTCGAGTCTGCTTAGAAATGCAGTACCCAGTAGGGAGAACTTAAAAGAACTGCTGAATTTATGCTCAAATAATATGAATCACTTCACTTTAACACAGATGGAGACAAATTCTCAACTGGTTCCAGTGAATTTAGGATTGGTATTTGCTGAGGGAAGTGAACACTCATCCAACTGAGCTATTTCAGTTCTTTAAAAAAAAAAAAAAACGTTTTTATTAAAAATTCAAATAATCTTCACTTTCAGTTTAATTCCAGTTGGGCATTTTTAAATTTCTTCAAAAACCTTTCTGTTGGAACCTTTAGAAGATCGATTTTTTTTTGCATGTGGTGATTTTTAATGTGTAATTAAGAGATTGTTTTGATATTCACCAGATTACTCACAAAACAAACATTGTCATTTATCAGATAAAAAGATGGATTTTCGGAGTTAGCAGTCACCTCATGGTACAGTAAAAACATGAGTGAAATGACTTACTGTGGTATGACAACATAGTAGACTTACAATAGTTTAGCGCTTGTGTTTTACATTTTTCCTGGCTATTCATGGCCTTGATGATTTCCTGCCAACTAGAATGATCAGGTAGTACAGAAAGGTTTGAAGTTGTGACCTCTTAACAGGCCTCTTGCGTAGACACAACTGTAATTTTTTAGGAATCTCATATTTATTTATATGTGTTTACTATTATTTTACTGGGAATAATGCATTTTAATTTCTAAAAAAATATTTAGCACAGAATTGTATGAGCTATTATAATAATAATAAAAAACAATTCAACAAAGATTAATCTGATCGACATATAATAAAACTTGGCATGGGTATAACAAGTTGGTGAATTGTTAGTGATATTAAACAGCACAAAATAATTGATTGTTTCTTCTAAATTGTAGTCCAAAATTGGGATTAAATGGTACAAGGTTTTAGTAAATTTACCCTACGTAATAAAAAGTTCACTGTAGTGTTTACAAATATTTAAAATAATTAATTATTTACTAAGGTGAAGGTAGGAATTATTATAATAAAATATAAATTTTCTTTGATTTTTGTTTGAATTCCTCAAATCGAATGAAAGCAGAATCAGTGTTTCTGCTCATATCTATCTGAGCAGCCTTATTCAGATTAACAATATGGAGTACAAAACAAAAGGCATGCTTTATTCAAACATTGTGGTTATCATCATTATTATATCCTTATCCTATATAAATTATTTTTCTCATTAAGTTATTTTGCAGATTTTGCCTTTCAAACAAACACATCAAAAAGATTCATGAACCAAACTGCACACATATGTTTTTAGGACATATGCTGTAGCATCATTGTGATGGCAGATTATCGTCTCAGTTTCCAGCTCCTTAAAATTCTGTGAGTGACTACGCTGTCCTCGTCCCTTCATGACAGGATGTGAAATGGTCATTTCTGATAGATGTTAATCTGATGAGGAAATGGCAGAATGTGGCGCTGCTTTTATACAGGAAAAGGAACAGGTTGCTCACATCCATAGATGTGGGTGCAAGAGGACATTGATAGACTGCTGCATAGATTCAGAAGGAAAAAAGGTCAGAATAGCATAAAGGAAGAAGAGAAGGACTGAAAAGAGAGACATGCACTGGCAGTCGTAAATGGTAGGAAGAGCACATACTGTAACAGTCAGTTAGTCACACTGCCGGTATGTCTCAGTCTTCCAAGTTTCACATTGTGTTGTTCACATGTAGAATTATATGATAGGCATTATAAACAGCCTGCCAGCCTGTCTTAGAGACTGTTTGATTCACTAAATGGTGGGCAAAAGAACAGTCGGACAAAAATTAGAGCAATAAACTCCCCAACAAAATGAATGTTACACATGACCACAGACCACAGGAAGAAGAACGGTCAGTGGCCTGCTATGTAGACAGACAGACAGACAGACAGACAGACATACTCATTGAAAACCTAGTGCTGGCACAGTGCCACGCGCCTGTCAGACTATTTCACGATGAATCTCTGCAGCTGATTTCCTGGAAGTCCCTAATTGAATTTTACTGGCAAATGCATTTGATTGTATTACACATTATTCAGGCGCTTGTCTGCATTGAAGGACAGGGTGGGGAATGAGGATGAGAAAGGGAAGGGGAGAGAGATGGGATTTGTGGTCAGAATGGAGGGACAGCAACAGGTGGAATAATATTGGTCGAGATAGCTGATAGACTAAAGAGAGATGGAGTGTAATTTGGTCGGTTTGAGGTGGCCACATCTTCAATCTCGGTACACCACTGGCACTTAATCAGGGAACCATCATCTCAAACCGGACAACTCATACAGCCAAGTAACATAACGTTCTAACATAATAGTCCTTATGGTACGGGGACATTGTGAGAAGATTGCACTGCTGGGCAGAATATCTGAGTTCAGTAAAGCCACATGAGTACATGACTGTTTAGGATGGAAGGCTGTACTGTGGTTAGGGAGGGGCTGGCATCAAATGGCTTTGTTGTTCAAAAAGCAAAGGGGATGAATGACATTCCTTCACAAGCTGAGAGGGACATTTCCCCCATGTACCATGTCTGAGGTGTACCCAGACAGCGAAAGACCCTTTGGTACCGACCTACTGTCGCTCATCTCAAGACACTTGGCATTACAGAGAAGGATGGGGTTCACTTCTCTGCAGTGGACTGAAGTTCTGTTCAGGGAGCGCGTTTGAACATCGAGCTGCTTCCATGCCACAGAAGTAGGGATTGGCTTAAGCTGGATGAACCATCTAGTCTCTGAGATGGCTTCTTTTGTTCTTATTCTGTCTACATATTATAACGTTAATATCACTGTTACCATCACCGATGGCCCCGGGCCTGTCACTCAGCTATGTCCCAGTGTCTCAGCGCTGTCACCAACCTGCATTGCTGTGCCATGGCCCTGAACGTTCACACTGGTATGCTCCACAACTGTGCTGTCCTCGTAATTTCACATAACCCACAGTAAGAGTATGGGAGAGAAACAGGAAGAGAGGAAAGAGGGAGCAGGATTTAGAGAGAACGCGGTCTGTGTCCTGTTCGGCAACTGCCCCGGACTTCGGAAGTGAAAATTGGTTCAGGGGGCGGAAATAGAAAAGTCGCATTAATGTTTCAAAGAAACAGCTTAATGGTATTTAAAACTGTGTGCAGAGAGAAGAGAAAACCGTTCGAACGCACCTCTCCCTCAACCCGATGCATCCAACCAACCGCTGCCCCAGAAAAACTCGGGCCGCGAGAGGCAAGCGTTGCTCTGGCTACCGTCCCTCCACTAGGGGCTGTTTATTTTAGTGCCGTAACCTGCTTTTCTACGACAAAAAACGGAGGACACTGAGCACCACGTCATCGTCACCACCCCCCTCCGTCAGCTACCCGGCCACACGTCCCTGCAGCAAAAAGAGGGATCCAGTTTTCCATAGCAGGCTATGACTCAAGGGGAAACCAATGTGTGAGCATCCGGCAGACCAGTGTGGATTCCCAATCACATTTTGCAGTAAGTGCAGGCAGAACACCTGGGGCCACATGTATAGAACTCTGAGTAAAAGAATGCGTAAAAGAACGCTCAGGGTGAAAGTCGGAAATCTGCTTTAAAAAGGTTTTACATTTTCTACCTCTGCCTTTCAGTCACGGTGTCGCCATATCACACTGACTCCAAATATTGCGTACGTATGGTGTGCATCGTGTGCAGAGGTATGCAGATTATCACAGCATGTGTTATATTATACATCTGAATTTCTGCGTGGGAAACTGTGTGGAGGGCATTTTTTCTGCTCAGCGCTGTTTATGCATGTGGCCCCTGAAGTGGTAATGAGGCAACCTGGCACTACCTTGGTAGTACACATTAAAAATAGGAGCAGTGCCTGACGTAGAAATTCCAGCCACACTTGGTGTTAAAAAAGGAATAAGTTTTGGTTTTATTGGACGTAAAAACCTGAAGTGGTCAGGATGCCGAACCCTGAAACGGCCGATTCAGGGATACAAACCTCCCTGCCCTTGAGCAGGGTGCTGGAGCGCTGCACTAAACCCAGCTGTTGACACGTCCTTGTGGGTGAAAGATGTAAGATAGCATTGCATTATGCTGTCAGCTATTCAGAATGGAATACCACAAAGAGCGGGCGACGAACAAATTGGATGATTGCGCAGTCACGGCACATCTGCCCTGTCCTGATGTTGAACACTGTCACAGCAGTTGCGCTAACGTTTGCATTTACCCGCGGAGGAGTAGCCGCTGCTTCTTTAAGTCTGCTCGAAACGCATCGCTAATGCGCCGTGCGGCGGCGCGGTGACACCTCCCCGCATGCGGCCCGCCGCGCGGGGACCGACCGCGGAGTTCCCCCGTGACCCGGTGGTCCTTCCTCACTGTCACCCCAATGTCACAGTGCTGTCTCGGAGCTGCATTGTCGCTGCGCTGTTTCGCGGAGCCTCCGACGCGCTTCCCCCGGCGTAGCGTGTACATAACTACAGCACACAGAGCGGCAAACGCACAAACAGCAGTCCCGGGAATCCGAAGACGCCACAGGAGGTAAAGTAATCAGCGAGCTTTCCCCTGGGTGGGGGGGGGGGGGGGGGGGGGGGTCGTAGGTTTCCGGTGCTGCCGGCTCTCGGTGGGTTACGCAACGAGCCTCTGGCCATTTGTGATGCGAGTGTCGCTGGATGCAGCAGATCTGCCAGATTGCGGCCGGAATATATTAGGCCGTGCTAGCGCTGCACTGGGGGATTACTGAAAGAGCGCATGGCTGCCGTGCGCAGTCAGACTGTCCGTGGGGCTGGGGAGCGGAATGAGCAGCAGCCAGATGGAGGGGACGTGTATTGCAGGGGGAGATGGTGGCACTGGGACAGTAGATCAGTGCAGTGACCAGTGCGAGCTGCACAGACTGTGAGCTGCACCGCACCGTGCGTTCCTGTATCACTCATTGTCATTGAGGGGCGTGTTGTTTCCCTGTGGGTCAGGACGCAAATCAATACTGAGAGTGTGTGTGCGTGTGAGAGAGAGAGAGTGTGGTGTGTGTGTGTGTGTGCGCGCGTGTGCTTGTGTGGATTCATTGGTAGGGTTGCTTGAGTATATGTGAGCGTCAGTGTTGTGGTAGGTGAGAATGAGAGTATGTGTCAGTGTGTCAGTCAGTCAACATGCTCGTGTGCGTGTGTGTGTGTGTGTGCACCACAAGGGTGAGGGGGGGGACTGTGTCACTGTGTGAACACTGTGTGTGTATGCGTGCATGTGCGCATGCTTGTATGTGCGTGTGTGCGTGTGTGTGTGTGTGTGTGTGTGTGTGTGTGTGTGTGTGTGTGTGCGTGCGTGTGTGTACGCGCGTGCAGCAGCACGAGGGTGCTCGTCTGCGTCTGCTGGCTCACCTTGGTTATTGCAGACTCCAGTGAAAGATGCAGGAGCCAAGGGCAGGGAGGGGGGCGGGTGAGGGAGGGAGAGAGAGGGAGGAGGGAAGGGGGTCATTGAGTACGCCAGACTGCAGACTGCACAGCGTGGGAGGGGGAGAGGAGAGAGGAAGAGAGAGGAGCGGAAGAGCCGAGAAAGGAGAGGGAGACAGGAGCCAGGTTCTTTTTTCAGAGTGGTGTTTTTTTTTCGGGTTTCAGGATAAAGAAATGGCGGTACTGCTGTGTCCTCACATTTGGTTACACGAGCACATGTCAGACAGTACAGTATGTCTCCTATGCAGCCGGATAACTGCGCGGTGTGCTTCCTTTACGTCTAGCATATCACACACAATGTACTAGCCATCACCTCGAGTAATTACATTTAATTTCACTCTTATAATGAATAATTCTTTCCACTTATAAATGAAACAAATCACAGAATAAAATGCCTTGCTGAAACCTAAGGCTCCATTTTTAACCAGCACTGCATTCATAATAACGATATTGAGCTATTGATTGCTTTAAATTGGATTTCTCTGGTAGGTTATAATCTATCTGCACTGATGTATGGTATTCTGTAGTTTTTTCTTCACAGATCCTATGTCACGGTACTGTATATTTTGGATCTGATTGTTTGGCGTGAAATGCCTTGTGGCCCATCTTCTTTCATTGATAAGTACAATGCACACACATAATACTTCTGATAGCTCAACAGTGTGCGAGGGCCACTATCTAAATACTGTATTTTTATTCTGTTGCCTTTGATGCTTTTTTGGAGTTACTTGTTTATTAGTTTGACCTGTCTGATATTCTGGAATTCTCACCTGACTAGTTTGCGTACATTTACTGACAAGAGTTTGTCAGGTATATTTTCTCATAATTTCAGCATGTTGATCTAGAAAGTGTGTATTTTTATGTGCATTGTCCATCACTAGTGTTTATTCTGTATTTATATTTACCCTTAGTTATATTTATTCTGTTCTTATATTTGCTCTCCGAGTGCCTATATTTTGTGGTGCTGACATTATCACGCTTTGCTGCAGTGGTGCAAATTGACCTCTCCCTCAATGGACAAACTCTGACATGTTGGGTGTGGATTACAGAGTTCAAGACCAGAGGTGGCAACATGTGATACATCAATGCAAACTTGTTAACGCAAGTAGACATATGTGAGCATATCATTAGGGAGGGATTGGTGCACAATGACCAACACCACATTTGATGCCTTTTCAGCATCACCGCTCTGGCTCTCCCTCGGCTGGGTTGGAGTACAATAAATCCTCAATAAGCGTCGGTGGTATAACTCATAAACAGACATTACAGCAAAGTGGATTACACGTAAACAGAGAGTGTTACGAACAGCGTCAATCCGACAACGGCGGTTGAACTTCAGGGGTATGAACCCCTTGGGAGTGGAGGTTGTCCGTGTTTGTAACTCCGAAATACATACTGTAGTTTTTACTTCATTAAATATTTACGAGCCACAGCTGCTGGAGTAACCATTATGCTGTTTTAAAAAAACAATATCCAAAAGCAAATTCTCACCCCCTTCCCAAGCCCCCCCCCCCACCCCCCCAACGTCCCTCTTATTTTTCTCATTTTCCCTCGTGCGTGACAGAGCAAGGGGGGGGAGAGGGCAAACAATGGGAAGGGAAGAAGATAGTTTATTTTTGGTTCCTGCACCATGAAAGATTAATTCGTCACAAGCACGTTGAGTACAGGAAGCAGAGAAAGTGATCCCAGGATGACAGTCCAGAGAGAGTCGCTCTGGAGCTTGCGCTCACTCGAGGGGCAGGATGGCTGAGCGGGGTGTGTTCACCTGGCCAGCGGAGGATCTCCATCCAGCGTTTATGCAGCCTTGCGGTAGGCGTAGGCTACAGTCAGTCACCACTGAATTGCGTCTTGAATTCTGAGGCAGCATCTGCAGTATTTTCATCTTCACCATTTTCTCCCGACCTCCGTCAACATTACGAGATATATTGTGCGTCGATATCTATAATTAATTCAAATACATTTTTACTCCAGCAACACTTACCGCAATTACGTATGGTTTTATTTACTTAGCCCCGCGTTGCTGTGTGTGACTCTGTCGTGCTCACATCTGAGAGGTTCAATGGACTTTCATCCATTTTACTCAGTAACCCAATAAAGTGGTAAGCATTAGAAAGCACTGGCTGACTTTATTCTATTTTTTCTCCATTACATTATTGAATGCCTTTTGCTTTGTGTCATGCATTTCCATGTACTTTTCAATGGAGAAGCTAAAGGAATAGCTGGCAATCCTCTGTAGAGTACAGCTTGTTTTTCTCCCCCGTGTTTACTATACTATATGTGAGCACATCGGACACAAAGCGTTGTGACAGGCTGCTTTTCTTTGTGAGGGGAAGCATTTTAGTGGGGTTGTATTTAGCTGGTTCTCTAAATGATATACACCCACTGATAGAAAAGGAAACAGATACTGAAGTCTCTCAGTGTGATGCTGTGCCCTTTGAAAGTGATAACCTTGATTTAACCTGAAGGTTTCCTGGGGTTCCTCTCTCTCTCTCTTGCTCTCTCTCTCTCGCTCTCTCTCTCTCTCTCTCTCTCTTGCTCTTTCTTTCTCTCTCTCTCTTTCTCTCTATTGTTTCCTAGTGGCATACAGTATGTTCATGTGTTTACAGTTCAAGTGTGAGTCAGTGCCTTTTGTCTAGTATACAATTAAATTATATATATTATTGCAAGTAATAAAGTCCAGAAAGCACATGAGAATCCAGTAATGGGCCAGATACAGAATCAAAAATATTCCACCTTTTGTTCTCCATGTTTCCCACTGAGTGTGTGTATCTCCCTGTTTCTATATCATTGTGAGGACCCATCTCCCCGCAGTGTTTCGGTTTCTTTTCACGCATATGTCCATAACAACACCAGTGTGTTAATCTCTGCCTCTGCAGCCCACCCCCCCCCCCCCCCCCCCCCCTCTCTCTCTCTCTACCTCTCCCATGTGCTGCTTTACACACAGTGGGCAACGAGACAGAAAGAGAGAGAGAGTGAGAGAGGCAGCAGACAGTGTTGCTAGGAGACCACACACACAGCAGCGACTGGTGTGAGAGACAGGGATTTATGTCCCTCCCCCATCCCCACCTTCCTCTCTTTCTGTAGCTGCCTTTCTTTCTTTCTCTCTCTCTCTCTCTCTCTCTCTCTCTCTCTCCTTCTGTCTGCTTCTTTATACCCCTTCTGACTGTCTTCATGTATTATCTGCCTCCCCTCCCCATCTCTCCCTGCCTACCCCCTCCCTTTCTCTCTCTTTCTGTATCTTCCTGCGACAGATTTCATGTGTGATAGGTACTCACAATCAAGGCTAATTTACAGTTCCATTTCAGTCTGGCATTTCTCAGATGCAGACAGTGCAGGTACGGTGTGTCGACAGTGAAAATATGAAAGCTTGGTGCTTTACGGGCCCTCAGTTGAGAGATGATACTTGCTCATAACCTTCTTACAACGATCCCACTACACTGAAGTAATATTGCTTTGTAACGTTGCCAGTGCATTCCAGGAATGTTATGAGAATGTATGCCGGGCTGTTACAACAGTAGCATGGTGCCAAGGGGGCACAGGAACATGGTGCATGGACAGGGTTTGCACAGTTGTCAAAATAATTCCTTGCCTGGGGCTGTTATCAGCCAAGCAAAGTAACAACAGAATACAGGCAGAATTCATCCAACTGCTTCCGATGTGATTTTCAGGTCTAGCTCAAGCTGGTGTGTGTGCATGCTTGGGGGAGTACTGATCTTTTCATTTGCAGAAGGTCTTCAAATAAAGCAAGGCCAAGCTGTTCAAGGTCGTTACTGTGGCATACCACAATGACATTGCTCTTGGTTAACAAATCTTTCACAAGGAAATTTTCCTCGGCACATGAAAATCAGGCTGCTTATTTGCATAACCTTCCTCCTGTTATTTGCATGAAACTGGGCGGGGTAAAATTGCAGCTGAGCCAGATGTAGGTACTCAAATTCAATATGGTTGGGCTGATAGCCCCAGCCCAACGTAAATGAGTTTCTCATCTAACAAAGGTGCTGATGTCAAGGAGGGAAGCCCATCCCTCGTTACTGCAGTCACAACCAAAGGCTTGCCCGCTGCATTTTCTACCTGTAGGTTTCAGTAGCTGGATATTTCAAAATGAACACATTAGATTAACACTGCATCACATTTGGTTTCCAAATTTGTTTTTTTTTTAACATAGATTTTTCCCCTTCACACCTCATCAATGCTCACTTAGGACAGATGCAGAGAACTGGAAATACCCAAAAGCGTCAAACCGCATACACTGCAAAAACATGTCTGTCTTAACAAGTGTTTTAGTCTTGTAATGAGACTTAAAATCTTATTTTTTTCTCTAAAGTTGAAAATATCAGCTTGTTTTAAGTTACTTTGCGCTTGACAAGTAAAACTGTCTCACCCCATTGGCAATCTTTTTGTCTTATTTAGCAAAAATGTAACAGAAATAAGATTCTAGAGTCTAAATATAAGATTAAAATGCTTGTTAAGATTTACTTTTTTTTTTGCTTTTTGCAGTGTAGCCCTGTGTGATATACACACAGGGACTCCACTCTCATAACTGTCTCAGGGAAAACACAGACAGGGTTTTCTATTAAAAGCCTGTGTCACAGATCTGATCTCATAGCCTTAAACCCTGTAACTGAATTATGGACGTGTCCATCGCCCACATAATTCTCAGCTGTCTTTGTGCTTGTGTGTGTGTGTCTGTAGGGGAGATAAATCCTATATGCCATGTATTTGGATCCGATTTTGTGAAGCACGCTTCCATCTGTTTTTTTTTAACTCCGTTGCGGTAGATTTCAGTGACTTCAGACATGAACATCAGACATTTCTTTGTAAGCTGCTCCCAAAATCCTCTGGACAGAGCGATGCTAGGTGTTTGAGTGTATTTTGTATGTGTCTCTCTGTGTCTGTGATTTGGTACGAGAGAGAGAGAGATAGAGTGAGAGAGAGATGTATGTATGAGTGTCCAGCAGCTCTGTTCTCTACTACTTAAGTAAAACCCCACAGACTCTGTACAGTGAATCAGCTCCTTATCCACGCCGCCTCTGCAGTCCCATAATCCCATTGGGCAGGGACAGATAAAACACAAAATGAGGATGTTTGGTGTACGTCCAGAATTTCTGCATGATTATGATTATCAAGCAGTGCCAATGCATTGCATGCAACCCTCTGTCTCAATGACTTGCTGCTGCTGTCTCGAATATTAAGAAAGAAATTAGACTCTGTTTCTTCTTAAATTGTGGATAAATTGTGTTCATTTTGCTCTGTAATCCAGCTGAGATGAGTTTAATCGCTTTGAGACCGAGTTTGGGGGAAAGTGAGCATACAAGTTGGATTGGTGCCCCACACGTTTAAATGTGAACGTGCCCCCCCCCCCCCCTAACACTACATCATATGCTGTAGTGTTCCCCCATGAATGAAAGCCTACTGTATGTTGATGATCACTATGGTCATAAGCATGCTTTTGTAAGGTCTGAATGGAAATCTGTGGTGGAGAATGCAGATGCGATTCAGATGTAGGCAGTTCCAGAATTGATCATGGTCTACAGAGAAATTCTGTGCTGCGGCCTCTACTCTGTGTCCAGATTTGATTTAGCTACAAGAGCCTAACCTGTCAATCAACAACTTGCCCTGCCCCTCACACCATGACAGCCCTACCCATTGCACCTCACCCGTGGAGAGAGGGCTGACACATTGCAACTGTGGAGTTGTCACATTATCAAAGACCCTTGGTCTACCCTGAACCAGAACCACAGCTGGAGCCACGACTTCACACTGACTGAGGAAACCTTTGACCCAGGGACAGGGGGGTCATATGCAAGCAGCTTACAGACAGGATGTCTAATGCCATGCTGAGCTGATCTGATGCGGAGAGAGAGAGAGGCAAATCCTCTCTGGGACTGTTTGAAGGCACCTCTGAACACTCCAGGGTGACATAATTGCACACTTCCTCACCACTGTAATGCAATAATTGCCAGGCAGCCCTGCTCCCTGCCGGATGCTGGAAACTAAATTGAAGCCCAATGAACAAAGCAAACCTGTAGCCAGCTCCCTAACCCAATTAGTCTTCTGTAACAATACGCTACGGCAATAAGAAAGGATACAGATGTATGTTATGCGTTTCCATGTATCACTAAATGGAGGTTTTTTGGGGACAACATTAATTTGATTAATTCACCTAATTTGACTAATTCACCCTACATTCCTGAAGCAGCAAATGCACTTGTTTGGGGTGTTGATAGTGATGGCTGTGTTAGGTTTGATATATTGCTGGTCATTCATTTAGCAAATTATCATCCTACAATAATGGTTTTGTATATAGACAATAAAGGCAATGAGACTGCTTGGGAAGTGGAGACTGTTTCCTTGAGGTGCCTTTTACAGCCTCTGCTGGTGCCCCCTTCTCTGCAAAGTACATTGGCCCTTCGATAGCAACGGTCAGTTTTGCATATTTGCCAGGTACTGGCAATACTAGCTAAATCAGGGCTAGGCAACCCTGGATCTAGAGAGCCAGAGATGTTTCTGCTTTTTTACCCTATTCAAACCCCTGACTGCACAATTGGACTAATTATTTGGGTTAATGAAAGGAGGTGATTAATTGTTAGTAGGTGAGTTATAATTGGGGTTAATGAAGGCAGGTGGCCGTGTGCTGGAGGTAGGCCTACTCTGCTGCTTCACCCTTCAGACTCAGACTGTGCAGTCAAGCTCGGATGGAACAAAACCTAGAAACATCTCTGGCACTCCAGGGGCAGGGTTGCCTACTCCCTGTGAGAAGGTACTGCTTTTTACATTAAGAACATAGCATTTGGTCTGGGAACATACAGATGATGTTGTGTGTTTGTATATTGAGGAGACAACGCCCTGGTGAGACGTTTCGGTGACATCTTGGAACGATAGTGTCTCGAAGCCAATCAGGCAGGAGCTAAGACACCCCCCAGTACTAGCCAATGCAAATGTACCTGTTGGAACTTCTCAATGCAAATTTACCTGTTAGGACTGTATGCAATAACAACTAAAATGAGTGTACTTCAAACATTTTGTATGCTTACATGTGTTCTCACTGCCGGCTGTGTACATTAAACCTTCCTGTCTTTTTGCTGGGAACATCGGGTCCGTCTCTTCAATAACACAGAGGTTTCAACATCTTGAATTGAATAACAGATTCAAAGCCAGAGATGTTAGAAATTAATATTATCAAAGAGGAGGTGATGTCTCTTACATTACGTTTGGGCATTTAGCCAACAATCTTACCCAGAGCAACTCACTTACAGTTTTTGTACAATCCATTTGGACAACAGGAAGTTTTACTGAAGCAATTCTGGTTCAGCACCTTGCTCAGGGGTAGGGCCATAACAGCTGTGCTCTGCCTGAGGTTCGAGCCTGGATCTTCTGAGTTACA
This sequence comes from Synaphobranchus kaupii, assembly GCA_029718625.1. NCBI lineage: Eukaryota > Metazoa > Chordata > Actinopteri > Anguilliformes > Synaphobranchidae > Synaphobranchus > Synaphobranchus kaupii. The sequence goes on from CM056393.1 coordinate 17,433,505, forward strand.
GCCTAATTCCCTAGCCGTTACACAGCCGTTACACTACGCTGCTGCCATCTCTTTCTACCACCTTCGTAACATCCTTATTCTGTCCATATTCTTGCCATTCTGCTTCACTCATTTCCATCCTTTCTAGTCATTCTGTACTTTTCTATTCCGTTTTCCACTACTGTCCTCCATAGCTTATTTTTCTTTGCCATTCCCACTCTGCTTCCCTCCATCCAGATTTTCCACTTTCATTTTTCCTTTTCTGGTCCCCATTTCCCTCGCCAAACCCCCTCCTTCCCTTCTCCTACCCCGAGCTGGCACGTCCGTGCTCACAGTGCTGGTCTAATGACTCATACACACCACAGAACCTGATCAAAGGTCGGCCTCCATTACACTCACCATGGATCATGCAGCCGACCACACGTGGCCTTGTTATTGCCACCCTGCTCGTCCTGTTGTAAAGAGTATTTTTTTGTTGTTGTTTGGTAGTGTGTTTATGTACCCATCAAATTTAATATGGTCACCCAAATACTCGCTGCACAAGTGGTAATGAACCAGAACCAGAAGGACCAAGATCAAGAGCTCTTAGACGAGCCACCGAGTGAGCCACTCTGTGAACTGCAGATAAATTTTATCCCTATTTTAAGGGGGGGTGGGGGTGGTAGTAGCATCAGTTTGAGCTGTTCCCTCAGGAGGGTGTGAATCTTCCATTTCACCAATTAAAAATTTCCTTCCCTCCTTATGTCCCTCCCCCTCTTTAGCCCCTATTTTTATATTTTATTTTGATTAATTCATGCAGACTAATGGTACGCTGGAGGGCAGACTGTTTAGTGCTGAACATTTGGAGACTCAGACTTTCAGACGGGAGCTCTGAAACCCACACGCGCGCACACACGCACGTACGTACGTACGTACGTACGTACGTACGTACACACACAGACGCACACACACAGACATGCTCACAGTTTTACAGTGACTAACTCTGCAGCCCCATCAGTCTGGGTATGAGGATGAATGTGACAAATATGGAAAGACTAAAGGCTTTAAGTTCATTTCTGTGTGCCACTGCTTTAAGTTTTGCGCTTGCTCAGAGTTCTATCAAAATACAGTGGTATTAATATGAAGTGTGTGTGTGTGTGTGTGTGTGTGTGTGTGTGTGTGTGTGTGTGTGTCTGTCTTTTAATGGTGCGGCATGGTAATATGTACATCGCATGTCATGTATCCAGTACTGTGTGACATATTATACATATGAATAAATCTATCAGTTTACAGATCAACAGTAAACAGTCATCTAATCTATTGTAACATAATCTGCCCACACCTCTGTCTGATGCTGATTGCATTTTGAGTCGTAATAATACAATTCCACAAATAATAATGAAATAAATGATAATCATAAGGATAAGAATGCTATAATTGCCCTCGGGCATCCAAATGAGGAAAAACAATTAAATGAAACCCTCATGCTTGATTTTGTACTGGTCGGAGACCAGGAAACCAGCTTACTGTGTGGGCTGTGGGACAACCAATCACAGTGCTCTATCAAAGTCTACTCCATGGCCTGACACAGGAATATCTGCCCCACAACAAGCTCCCAGTGCTCTGTGGGAAATGCCTTGGAAGAATGTCTGTGCTACGTCATGTGACAAACCATGTTACTGCTTAGCAGTGACAGTGCACAGCAGAGGTCAGCCACTCTGGGGGCCTGAAGCTATGCGATGGCTCTGGTATTTCAATCCACTACTGTATCTCACTTCCTTGTGGTTTGATTTAAGTCCCTGGGTTTAGCAGTCAAACTACCCTTGTGATTCTGAGTGTACAGGAGCTGTCCTCATGATATTAGAACCTCAGCCCTTGAGGAATGAAGTTGCCTGGGGTACCCCTTTCAGTAAAAGCATGTGAATCTTTCACTGTGGTAGGAACGTTATTTATCCCACCATTCACAATTTAACTGTAAGAATATACGTAGAATAAGCTGAGAGGAACTGATAATAGATCTCATTGCTTGACAGTTAAATGGCTTTTAAGAAAATATAAACACTGGTCAAAGACGTGTATAAATATAGTAAATAAAAAAGCAATATTAACGCCAATGATTTCCTGCCTTTTTATGTCCAGGTTCTTCATAGGGGGGAATTCTGTGAAGCCCCTCCCCCCTCTCTCTCCTGATTGGCCTCTGTACCATGAGCTCTGGCTCTGCCCAGGATGTGGCGGTGGAGCATTTCCTGCGGGACATTGAGAGGCGGGGCAACCGGCTGCATTGCGCTGTGATTGGCCGGGAAGGGCAAAATCCCCGCGGCGACATGAACTTGCTCTATCGCAAGAGCCGGCTGGACTGGAGGCACCGGGATTCGGACAGCAACAAGAAGAGGTGAGTTAGTGAGCGTGGAGAGAATAAGGGGAACTGAGCAGAATGAGACCTGATAAGTTCTTCCACTAACTTTGTTAGAAACGCTTAATCCTGGTTCTGGTCTGTTGCGTTCCCATAGAGGGAAAAGGTTTAGGCACTATTGCTTTGCTGGTACCATCTTGTCCTTTAATAAGTTTACTTGCCGTTGTAATGAGCTGTTAAGTGGATTCATTAACATTGTTTGGAGAGTGGATCCATCAGTAACGCTGCTTGCCATAAGTGCGGGCTGGACCCTGTAGCCAAGATGCATGTCGCTTTCAATCAGGACTACATGTAACTCTCCAATGGTACTGTTTGTCCTGTTGTCTGGAAAAAAAAGTCACTGGCATGTTGTTGGTTGCTGTGCAGGAGTGCATATCTTTCAACTGCAGCGCTCATTTCACATTTACCACAGTTGTGACTTGACAGGCACAACTCACAATTTTGGGGAAATTTTGAATATGTGGTCCAATGACAGAAGCAAAGATTTGAGTGGCAAAACTGTTTTTTATGTTCATTCAAGTGTTAATAATGCGTTCATATTGGTTTGATTTAGTACAAAATCACAAGTGTGTTTTTAAACAAGGTTGATAAGTTTACACCCCCAAATGTAATTTAATGTGAACATAAATGAAATTGAAATTGAAATTATCTCTTTTTTGCATTATCCAGAAACAAAATAAACAAAGCATCAATATTTAGACTAGGTAAAATGTATGCCACTTAATTCATTTTAAATTATACCATAAGTAATTACCATTTTGTGTCTTTCACAAGATATTTTAATTTTAGATGATCTTCAACGACAACTTCGTGTAGGGAAATGAAAACAACTTGAAATTGAGGGGAAATGGTTTTTGCTTTAGTAGACTTACATTATTACTGTACTCATTAATCAACAGAACAACATTTTAGAGTTTAGAATTGAATATAAGCTTTGGCGAATTAAGGAGTTATTTTGTGGCTAGAAACTGAACTGTACCTGCTGTCGTAAAAATAGGTTTGTTTAAGAAGAATAAATAATTGGTAGGTGTGGGGTTTGGTTTCATTATGGCCAATCAGATTGGCTGCTTTTTCTCCCTTTAATACCACTGCATCAAGGCCAAAGCCAATTGGCAGTTTTTTTTTTAAATAAAGATTTTATTTTGTGAAGTGAAGCCGCTCAACACCATAAAAATAAATAGAAATGAAAAGGAAGAGAAGACAAAACAAAAATGTCCCAAAAGAAATTGGCAGTTTTGTCTAATGTCTAATGTACTTGCCTGTGAGATGCAGTTGCCACATTCTCACACCACAAAAAAGCTTCCTCAGGCCAAAGATGCTATCAAGATGGCCCGCGATTACGGGGAGGTGAAGATGTGAAGCTCCTTTTGAGTTCACAAGACTATTTAAGCAACACATATGGAACATGTACTTTCCACTTAGATTGTGTTTCATTGATGTACACTGCCTGGCCAAAAAAAAAGTAGCTGTTGCACCCGTCATGCATAGTGCCCACTGTACAAGCCTCTGGAGGCAGTGTTGTGATCTGGGGTTGCTTCAATTGGTCCGGTCTAGGCTCAGCAACGTTATGCAGCGATAAAATCAAGTCAGCTGAGTACCTGAATGTACTGAATGGCCAGGTTATCCCATCAATGGGAATATTCCAGGACGACAATGCTAAGATTCATCGGGCTCAAATTGTGAAAGAGTGGTTCAGGGAGCATGAGGAATCATTTTCACACATGAATTGGCCACGAGAGTCCTGACCTTAACCCCATTGAAAGTCTTTGGGATGTGCTGAAGAAGACTTTACGGAGTGGTTCAACTCTCCCGTCGTCAATACAAGATCTCGGCCAAAAATTAATGCAACTCTGGATGGAAATAAATGTTGTGATGTTGCATAAGGTTGTCGAAACAATGCCACGACGAATGCGCACAGTAATCAAAGCTAAAGGCGGTCCAACTAAATATTAGAGTGTGCAACTTTTTTTTTGGCCAGGCAGTGTACTTCTGCTCTTCCGCAACTAACAGGTCATTGCTCTCAACCAAACTCGTAAGTAGCATAAGCAATTATGCCATATCAATGTCAAGCTCTGATGCAAAAAGGCTTCTATTTATATGAAGTCTAAATACGATCAAAAAAAAATTTGACAAAGGGTTGTGTCTCAGTCTGCAGTTTATGAGTTGCACCCGACTAGCACGCTTGCGCAGTCGATGGGATGAAATGTACACAACAGAAAAAAACTAAAATACGTCATTACCCAGATGCTTGTAAACACATTAAACAGAGTAGTGGAAATGCATTTCAACCATTGCTGGTCTTCAGAACTGGACCTTCCACCAAGGAGGGTGGGTTTGCCCAAAGAAGACGTGCACGGGTTGAAATGTGTTGCCGCTACGCTGTTTTAAGTGTTTATACGAATCAGGGTATTATTTACGTGTGTTTTTCCTGTTGTGCAGATCTGAGCGTGTTACTGTGTTATCATGCTAAGTTGTCTACCATAACAGTGGGTGCTGCTAATAAACTCCACACTGCTTTCTGATACAAATAATGATCAGAAAGGAAACCAAAAAATAGCAGGTCCCTGAAAAGGAGATAAAAAGATAAAAAAGCAATGGGTGAAAAACAGTTGTAATGAGATCCCAGTTACAGCTGGGTGGATTATTGCTTCATTAAAACAAAGGTCTATGGCTACAAAATTAGAGTGGCATACTTTTAGAAAACATCACATCAAATGACACCCCCCATATTATCATGTTGTGTTCGGTGGTACTGTTAGTGCATCCAATGAAAGGATTCAAATCTTTTTAAATTGGCATAACTTATCGTAGAAACAAGAGTGTTAAACCTTCATTCCCAGAGGTTCTACTGTGTATTTATTTGAAATGTGTAGAGACAGTCTCTCTCTCTCTCTCTCTCTCTCTCTCTCTCTCTCTCCTAACATCCATCAAACAGCCATTTGTGATTGCTTTTCTGCTCCATGTGTTCCATGTTCAAGTGTGCGCATTGATAAGAGCACTAAAATGGCGGATGGCACCAGTGTTAGAGTTGAAAGGTCTGGGTTTAACTTGCAGTCTAACTTGCACAGTGCCAAATGTTTTTACTGACACACCTTCCTATTTCACGGCCCAACCCATGTTGCAAACAGGTTTTGTGCAGAATATGAAATTACCAAGCCTTAATACACTGCTTGGCACACTCTAATATTTCGTTGGACCGCCTTTAGCTTTGATTACGGCGCACATTCGTCGTGGCATTGTTTCGACAACCTTATGCAACGTCACAACATATATTTCCGTCCAGAGCTGCATTCATTTTTGGCCGAGATCTTGTATTGACAACGGGAGAGTCGAACCACTCCGTAAAGTCTTCTTCAGCACATCCCAAAGACTTTCAATGGGGTTAAGGTCAGGACTGGTGGCCAATTCATGTGTCAAAATGATTCCTCATCCTCCCTGAACCACTCTTTCACAATTTGAGCCCGATGAATCTTGGCATTGTTGTCCTGGAATATGCCCATTGATGGGATAACCTGGTCATTCAGTACATTCAGGTACTCAGCTGATTTTTATTGCTGCATAACGTTGTTGAGCCTAGACCTGACCAATTGAAGCAACCCCAGATCACAACACTGCCTCCAGAGGCTTGTAGAGTGGGCATTATACATGACGGGTGCAACAGCGACTTTTTTTGGCCAGGCAGTGTATCATGCACTGACTGGAAATTCTGGTTTTACTGAATTATAATTAATTAAAAATTATTTTACTTGTTCAAACAAAGTTAACAGCCAATTGTTTTGCCACCTATTTCAAGTCCTGACAGTGAGATCAAGGTTGTGCACTAGGAATTTGCACTAATTTAAAGGTTTTATAATATTATTTTCACTGAATTTCAGAGGTTACACTGACTTACATGGGATTTTGTCAAAAGGAAAATATGATTTTTCAGCCATATTGCAGTATATAGGTAAATACTCTCACAAAAGCTGACTCAATTCATTAAAACTTATATTTAACATTTTAATAAAACCTGTTTGAATATACCTTTGGACAGTTACACTGCCTGATATTTACAATAGTAAAAGTGCCAAGCCACCATAAACATTTTCTGATTCAATACAGGAGAAAGTGTAAAATTACACGACATAATACATATGTGTATATTTTAATTGCTCATTTTGGTCAATATTGCATTTATATATCAATTAATTGATACAGTTTATATCAGTTCAAGAAGATCAATACAGTGCAGTATTTTTAAATACATGCAAAATATGCAATAATGGGCAAAAAGAACTGTTCACTGCTGTGATATCAGGAAGACATACTGCATCGTTTATGTTGCACAATGTGTCATATGACACAAGCTCCTCCTCCACAACAGAATGCATATGTACCATGGGGGCATAATTGAATATATGCATTCACGCTTGCTTTAATTAAGTTTAATTAAGTCAAAACTGCACTGTTGTTTGTCAGACATTACACAAGAGTGTCCTTATTTGCATCTTGAACCGAAACGCAGAGGAATTATAATTTGTCTTGTATGGTTTTCGGGAGCAAGCGAATGATTGGTGTGATTCTGGCTGAATCAGCTCCATGTATATCACCTCATTTCAGATGGGTTTATATAGTCTGCGGATGCCTAGAGTGTGGAATACTCAATGGAATTATTATTATTATTATACTGTTGTTGTTATTGCTATCTTTGCACAATGTGAAGAAATATGCCTCAAATGCAGTTGAAAGCAATAGTCAAATATGGTGCATACTCAAGTGTCTTTACCTCAGTACCATCTTAAAGTGGTCCATTCAGGAATGGGGAAAAGATTTCCCTTTATTATTTTTGTTATTCACTGGACACATTTACTGTTTTATTGATTGCCTTTGTGAGAGAGGAGAGAAGTAAAAAAATGCACCTCACCATTTACAGAGCTCAACACAAGCTTCAATCTTCTTTCTGGGTCCCCATGGCTGAAATGCAGAGAGGGTTGGCAGCATATCACAGATCTCAAATTCATCACAATTTGAGAGTACGAGTGAAGAGAGAGAGAGAGAGAGAGAGAGACAGAGAGAGAGAGAGAGAGAGAGAGAGAGAGAGAGAGAGAGAGAGAGAGCCAGCTCATTGGCATTGTTGCCTAGCTGCTATGGCAGATAACTGTTCCCTGCATCATAGGGAGAGGGAGAGAGCAGGAAGGAGGGATGGTGATTACTAGGGAGCCGGTTATAAAGTAAACTGAACTAGAACCTGGTGGGTGTACAGAGTGGGTGTACTATGCCATAGAGAGTGGAGGAGTTGGAGGAGAAACTGGGGGTAGGACATGCAAACTAACCAAGTGCTCGTTTTTTGAGGGTATGGGAATTCAGAGCCGCCAGTGGATATGCTTCCAATGCCATGGTGAACTGGCACTTTCACATACGTCCAATTACAGCAATCGCTGGCAGAGTCCCACCAATAATTACCTTAAATCACCGTCATTCTGTAGTGATGATTGAGCACAGTTTGGGCACTTGATACAGGTGAATCAAAAATCATGTTACTTGTGTTTGTGCTTGTCAATGGAGAATCTAGTAAAAATGTCTCACTTGGGGTGCTGCTGATCAATTTTGTTCAGATCATGACAAATTGACACTATGCAATACAGCATAACAGGCCAATGACTGCTCTGCATCGTTTCCGGCGGCGATGGCCGCAGACAAACGGCAAGTACATAGAGGCCTTAAGGACCCCGCCACCCCAGTTATCAGACTGTCAACACCGAATTCCACTGGAAGAGCTTCAGTTGTTCATCCCTGATGTAGGTTTCGCGAACCCAGGGAGCACAAAGTGCGAAGTGAGAGGGGGAGCGGGGGCAATGAAAGGATGGTGGACGAAGAGGGGAAGAGAGGAGAAGCACAGCCTATATTTATAGGACAATCTGGCCCCGTTGCGTCTCTGCAGATCAACGCACACGGGGTCATGGCTTACGCATACACACACGTGCGCGCACGCACACAAGTGACACATGCTCGCGTGTATGAGACGCAGTATGTGCGTCGAGCACGTGTCATTTCTGCGATGCCACATCCTTCGCTGCGTGTGTGCGCTCACTTGTAACGCAGAGTTCGCGGTGCATCATCACAGCCCCGTAATTTCATCCCTCCGGCAGAAAGCAGAGCATCGGGGCGGAAATACGACGCGCTCTCCTCGGGCGCTCTGGATCCTGATGGTTTCTGCCGCTCGCACAAACGTTTCCTTCATCAGCAGGCAAAATTTACATGAAGCCAATGAGATCGCTCATGTCAATGATTGGTTCCTTCAGGGGAGCCACAGCCCTTCCCTGGACGTCACCTGACAAAATACACAGCCTTTCACAAACACAAGAGCTTTGCAACCCCAAGTTTCCCGTTTCATAATGAAATACACGCCCACAGTAGAGACTATTGTAGGCATACTCATCACATACTGATTGATCTGGACACGTAATATTATCTCACAAGCCTTTAGAGTCCTCCCACACATGTGATGGTCAAAGGAATGACTACACTGGTGTACACACACACGCGCGCGCACGTACACACGCACACACCTCCCTCACACACAAGACCCAGTTTCCGAGTGCTCTTTCACAGATGCCCACTCCCACATACCCTCGCCCACACACATCCAACAGGAAACAAAACCTCCGCTCACCAACCCTCCTACTCCTTCCCTCCGGTCCGCTGGGGCTTTCGCACCATTTCATTCATCCTTTCGTTCCTTCCTCTCCATCCCTCTCTTTCTTCCCTATGTAGATTTTATTGTCGGGTTCTTCCCTGACATGGTTACGGTTGGCTATGGAAAAGACAGGAGAGGAGAATAGAAAAGCAGAGTACAGACAAACCGGTAGAGCCGGAGAAACATTCTGAAAAGAGGGAAAAATAGATCTGAAATGTTTTCAAGATGTGGTTAGGTATTCCATGTGTCTCCACAATTCCAGTTCAATTCAAGCCTTGTAGCTGTCTGGGATTAAACTGCCTCAGGCGGTCAGTTTTGAAGAAGGAGTAAAACGGCACAACAAAAAAAATCCAACAAATTTTGAGCAACAGAACAAGAATGCTCCTCAGAACCTAAAGGCAGCTCGATTTTGGGCCTGTAATATTGCAGTTTGAACATGTGTGGATTTGATTGCAGAGGAGGCTCGTGCATTTGTTCAGAGCACATCGGGAAAAGCCGTGTAGAAGAGTGGTTTGACCACTTGACCGAAAGGGTTGTGAGGTCTTATCTCTGGTAGGGCACTGAAGTTGTACCCTTGAGCAAGATGCAATTCTTTGCCATTCAAATCCCTTCTGTATAAATTAAGTTTAATATGACGTATAATGAGTGTAAAAAGTAAAATAGTGAAAATTGTAAATGTATGGAATTGGATTTTTCAAAGAACATATATGTATGCTATCATGAATAAATTCATGACATCAAAAATCATTAGGGTTGTTGCTTATATTAAAGTAACAAAGTAACTGGATCTGATAACCATGATGTCTTATTGGGATTCACTGAAATTTTGCTGGCCTTTTAGTGTATGAAGTATTCCCCCCTTGTCCTCAGTAGGAGAGGTCACGTTCTTTCAAATATGTAACATTCCCACAAACATCGTCATCCTGATATATTACTCTTACTTCACAGGAAACATTACTTGAATGTTATCTGTTGTCCACTGATTTGGTTATTATGTGGATAGACACAGAGCGGAAGAATAATTCCATTGGACTCCTTATCCATCTCCTCTTGGCACTGGAGAAAGAAAGGCACCGCACGTCGATCCAGTGTGACACATTCAGCTGAAGGAATTGGGGAATAAAAACAGCTTTGTTCTGTGAGGCCAATGTGTTCTTCTGTAACTGTAAATGTATATGTTAAGCACCTTTATGAGACTGGGGTAAAGAGAGAAAAGTGGAGGGGTGTTGTCAAGAGGACCTGTCAATCAAACAGTCAGAGGTTGCTGTGCAGGCTTGTTACCGCGGCAACAGCAGGGATGCCTGCCAAGGTCTGACTGATGGAAGAGAGAGAATGAGAGAGAGAAAGAGAGAGTGAGATATAGAGAATGGGGGACTAGTAAGAGATGAAGAGAGAACAAATTAACAAATTGTCAAATTCGTTAAATTGAATATTATTATTGAATCTCTGAATTTGTTAGATGTAGGAAAATTGTAACATGGAAACCGATGTGCCTAAACACATGCACACACACACAAACAGAAATACAGGTTTGTACACGCATGTAAATACATACACACAACCACACGTTTACATTACGGGTAACTCAAGTAAATCAGTACTGGTGGGCCGATTCTTAATCTATTAGAAAAAAAATGTAATCAATCAAACTTTCAATCAAATCCGGTGTGGGTGCAGGCTTTTGTTCCAACCAAGCAGTTACACACCTGATTCTACTGATCAACCGCTGGAGCCTTTGCTAAGATAGAATCAGGTGTGTAACTGCTTGGTTGGAACAAAAGCCTGAACCCACAACAGCCCTTACTGGATAAGATTGAGGACCCCTGCAATATAGCACAATAAACACAATATGAACATGGGACTTTTATTCTTCATGGCATGCACAGCTATATTGGACATAATGTGGCTTAAGAGGGTAAATAATCCCATGAAACATAAACATGAAAGTAACCTAATTAAGAAAAAGGAGCAGCTTGTTAAAACTGTGGGATTGTAATTGTGGTTGGAACGAAAACCAGCATACACTGTTTGCCCCCATGGACCAAGTTTGGGAACCACTATGCTATTCAACAGGTATAGCTTATAGTCATGAAAGTACTTCACATAACTGTCCCATTGCTGATGTAATATGATATAAATCATCAATAGCCTATCTCTTGCAGTACACATTTATTCTTTGTAGGGCAAAGCAAGTTGCCTAGCCTATGCAGGTATATTTTACAAGATCACAACATTACACTTAATTGTCACCACTGTCAAGTGTAAGAGATAGTTAATGTCATTTAGTGCATTTGAAGTATTTTTCCAAACCTCACTAGCAGTTTTGATAAACCATATTTTTCAAGGTTGGTTTATTTTTTCTGATAAATGGTTAGATATTTGCAGTCTTACTTTTATGCTATTATTCTTAGGGATTTAAGATTTGACATTATTACGAAGTGATTTTCCATACAAAAAACTCCACCAATTTAAAATAAACCAAAATGATGATAAAAAGTGGGCTGAGTGAGTTTTGGCAATGCACTCTTGTGGAATTTAGTTCCTCATATTTTATCATTGTTTTATCATTTGTTCCTCATATTTTATCATTTAAGCTGCAGAGGCTTACTCACTTCTTCCTGTCAAGGTGCTTTGTGTAAAGTTAAGCGAGTAAATGCTCTACGTCGCCTTTAAGCAGATCTGCTGCTGGAGAACGGGCTATAGGCACACAAAAAAGAAAAAAGAGAGTACTGGAGTAATCACAAGGACAAATCAGCTTGTCATCGTGTTGAGAAAATCGTAAAATGTCCCACCCCAAGTCTACATAAACATATGCAAATCTGTGCACATGTTCACAAACACAGGTGAACATAAGCATATTTGCACTCACAGACACAAACACTCACACGTACATATTATATGCACAAACATGAATGTGCACACACACACAAGCACAGTACATGTGTCCATCAGGTGCTCACCCAGTTGTAAAATCAGTGTCTCACAACAGGCTGCACTCTCAGATTTTATTCACTCAACCTGACAGAGCATTTCTATATTTTTCTTTCAGCTAGTGTGTATTTGTGTATGTGTGTAGACAGGGTCCAACATAAACATTTTGGCTTACCTACCAAGGTGGCTGGTAGATGAAAAACATTACCGGCCAGAGGTATTTTTTACTGGCAAAATAATGAAATTGCACTATATCATCTTAGGTGATCGCCTGTGCAATTTTCAGTGAATTCAATAAACAAAATAGCCATTCCCCACTGCAATAACCATTTAAACTGAGAAATAGAACACTTAAGGATCATTTCTTAAAGCATAGGCTTAGCCATTCTTAAAGACTGTCTTAGATATTAAGTAACATTTCTAAAAGAAAATGCATATTTACACGGGGTTCATGCAGACGTTTTATACTAAATCAGACATTACAGATTCAAGATACAATTGTATATTAACAGAGGATCCAAAATGTTTATAACTAACATTGTAGCAGTATCCATCAGTAAAGGTACTTACTTTTTACATTAATATCATGGCAGACTTGAGTTGGCAAATTCAAATAACCAATATGATAGGTTAGACAGAATTTAGACAGTAAGATAACGTTAGACAGAATTATGTGTTAATGTTTTGCTGTCCACGTTATCATCACTCGCTGATGCTCTCTGCTTTTTCTGTGGCCAGGAAAATGTCTCCCCATTGTAATGAGATAGCTATAACTTGTGGGTTGTTAAGTTTGGACCCTGTGTGTGTACACATAGTAACGGCAAGGTTCTGGCTCTAACACGGGTCTCCCGGTGGAGCGGCTGTTGCGCTAACCACTGTGCTAAAGATGAGTTCACCTTTAGCGGAACAGTTAAGCAGCCTCAGGAACGGATTGCTACACTGTCCCACTCCTGACATCAATCGCCCTTCTCCTTCTCTCAGTGAAACAGCTGCTATTGCTATGCAGGCTGGCCACCTGTCTGTGAACCAGAGTTAGTGTATCAGTCTCAGGAGCAGTCAGGTACAATGCTGGCCCCTGGTCTGCCACATGCTTGAGAGGACAGCTGGGGTAATTTAAGAATATATGACTTTTGCCATTACCATTGGATATACTGACATGCGGATCAGCTATTAAAACACAGGAAAGTTGTGTTTTCTTGGGTTTTTCAGACTAGTCTCAATAGAGGAATGTAAAAAATCATTGATGAAGACTCAGCAGTCAAACTAACACATTTCTCAACACACATTTTATGGACTGGGGTAGTTGTGTGTGCTTTTTGTCACTCGAGGGAAACCACGCACCATCATGCCCCTCTCTTCTAAATCCCACCCCAAACCAAGGCCAAAAGTTTATAAATTAAATAATTTTTTCTGAAAAGAAATATGTGAAACTGACAAAAAAAATTACATTGTAAGTGAAAAGAGAAAATTCTAAACTGAAAATAATAGATTTGTTCAAACAAAATTTTAATAAATTTTTTTCTACTCATTTTCATGTAATTCATTTTTTTTATTTCAAGGTGTTTCAATTTCAACTTTTTCCTTTTCAGTTACATTTCTTTGTTTCAAATCTCGGAAACGTTTGGCCTTGATCCAGCTCCATAATCATCCTTTGAATGTCTAAAGATCAAGGTGTGATAAAATTGGCTTTTTATTTTCTGCAGTCTCTCTGAGGTTACCCGCTAAACAGCTCTGCAGTGCACGCTCACTGGCCACTCCGTCCTGCTCCCACCCGTGCCACAGAGAGAGAGAGAGTGTGGGTGGTTTATGAAAGAAGAAACAGAGAGAGAGTGGGAGGGAGTTAGAGAGAGAGAGAGAAAGAGAGAGAGCCAGCGTGGGAGGTTTGAATGTGTAAATAAACCTACTGACATACTTTTTAACCACATAATATCAACAGTAGTAATGATAATAGCAAGAGGGATGAGGTCACAATGGTGATTGTGATCAAGATAATTGCAAGTGACGAGTTTGCCTGTGTGTTAACTACAACGTCAGGTGACGGTACGTGTCGTTTTTTAGCAAAGCTGTGATCTGTTGCTACAACCATTGCCCTGTTTCTGAGAAATGGCCATTACCAACATGCTCTCCGTCTGGCCCGTCATTACACCCATTTGTCTTAGTACTCACCCTTTCATTCTGCCTCCCTCCATTTTCTCCAGAGCCTAATCTCCATTTCCCTGGATATGTCTCTCATTCCCTGGCAATTCATTCTCTCCAATTCCCGCCATTTTCTCTGACTCCTCACAGAATTCCCCACTGCAGCCCTCTCTCATTCCTCTCTTATTCCTTTTTAACCGTCAGTTTCTACTCTCCATTTATCTGTCCTCCTGCAGATGCATACAGCACTCATGCAGCACTCTCTCATTCTCTCTCTCTCTCTTTCTCTCTCTCCTCCTTCAGATAGCCATGTTTTCCTTGCATCTCAATGAGTCACCTCGCCCCCCCCACTTCAGTTACTCCACTTTCACCACCTGTTCTTCTTCTCAATATCATCTCTTCCTTCCTTCCTTCCTTCCTCCTCCCCCTTACGCCCCTTCCCCTACTTTCACTCTTTTCTACCTTCTTCCTCTCTTCCCCCTTTACCTCATCTAAGTTATTTTTCTGTTCTTCCCTCTCACTTCCTCTGCCTCTCTTTTTCCCTCTCTCGTCCTCCTTCCACTTCCTGCCTGCCGTCTCTTCTTGACCATCTCCTTTCCTGCTTTTCCTCTGTTCCGCCTGCATCGTGCTCTTCTCTCTTCTAAACCACCTCTTCTTTCATCTCTGCACTCCTCTCTTACTCCAGCTCTCTCTTCCCCCTCCACATGTCTCTCTCTTCCATCCTCTCAGACTTTCCTGTCCTTTCTTCCTCCTCCTTCATCTCTCGTTTTATCCTTTCCTCCCTCTCCACAGACTCGCAAGATCACTTAAACATCCCCGATTGAAATTATTTAATGCTTTCAATTAGACCTGAAGACTCCCCCTCTCTCTGCTTTAATACCCCAGGGTGTAAATGTGGAACAGACAGAGCACATAAAAGCCTGTACTCACACAGGCAGACACACATCTCATCGGGTATTCCTGTAATGTGCTGCAGCATTGGCGATAACTCATCAACCTGGCAACCCGATGAGTCATTTGAGGTTGAACATATTACAGAAATATTCAGGCACGTACTCGCACAGACACTCCCCCCCCTCCACCACCACCACCACACACACACACACACACACATCCTCGCGCGCACACACACACACACACACATGCTGCACATAGGTATATATACATAGGAACATGAATTCACATAAATAGATGTAGAAAAAAACACACACCTTAATGTTTTCCGTGCCATTAAATAACTAGCAGTATTGTTATTTCCATGTGAATTCTAAGGGAGCAGATTGTTCCCACTCAATGATTCACAAATGACCACTGTTACTGGAGGAAATATTTAGGGAAGAAACCGAACACACTGTTTCACACGCACATATGTGTTGTGAAAGGCATGAGCACAGCCATATAAACAGATGCCTACAAGAAAAGACTCTGGGATAGCATGCAAATACATGCAATAACTGGAAGGCAAATACACACATAAATAGCAGCAAAAATTCCATCAGGACCCAAATGGTAAGACGTGGAAAAGAAACAGTTGCTCCTCTCTAATTCTGTTTTCCCGTGTCTGCCTTTTATTATCTAAGCAGGCTTTATTGGCATGACAGTAAATTAGGTGCAGCAAAATCCGTCTCATCTGTTGTTTCACGTACAGTATGTGTCACTTTCTTTGTGTCTTTGTCCCTCCGTCCACAGCCCTTTCCTCCTCACTCCCATTTCTCTCCCTCTTTTCTTCTTTTTATTCCTTCATCAAGTTCTTTTCTCATCGTCCCCCAGTCCTGTTGTGTCCTCTGACCCTCTGTCTGCTTCTTTAATCGTCTTCTCCCCTTTCCCCCTCATTCCTTCCTCCAGCTCTCTTTTCTTTTAGCTTTCATTCCTTCACAGCATCTACTTACCTCTTCTTTTGTTTCCCTTTTTTCTTTTCCTTCATTTCTCATCTTCACTGCGATTCACAAACGATGTCTGTCTTAACAAGTGTTGTAAAGAGACTTAAAAGCTTAGTAGAAAATATTAGCTTGTTTTGAGTAACTTTTTGCTTGACAAGTGAAGTTATCTTACCCCATTGGCAAGTCTTGAATTAGTCACGCTATCTTTATGAGTAAAGCCATTGGCAATATTTTTGTCTTATTTAGCAAAGAAGTGCTAGAAATAAGATTAAGTTTAAATATGAGACGAAAATGCTTGTTAAGATGTTAAGCTTTTGCAGTGTTCCTCCCCATCACTTCTTCCCTTTCTCACACTTTGATCCCTTCGTTCCCTCACACTCTTTCTTATTCTCTCATATGCACCTCGCTCACTCCATTGTTCGCTCCTTCAAACCATCTCACCCTCCCTTGACTTATCTCTCCCTCCTTTCCTCTCTCCCTCCCTCCCTCCCTCCTCTCATCACTCACTCCCGTGGACAGCAGTGTAGTACACTGGTAAGGGAACCGGGCTTGGAGCTTCAAGGTAGTAGACTCGATTCCCAGGTGGAGCACTGCAGTTCCACCGTTGAACAAGACACTTAACTTGAATTGCTTCGGTAAATATCCAGCTGCGTAAATGGGCCGCGTGCAAAAGGATGTAATCTGTGTAAGTCTCTCCGGATAAGAGCGTCTGCTAAATGCCTAAATGTAACATAATGTAGTCCGCCTCTCATTCACTCCCCTACTTCATCACTCCCATTCTGGCTCACCCTCCTCCTCCTTCCTTCCCTCCCTCATTTCTCTACACCTACTCAGACCTGCTTACTCACTCGCTCAGTCACACCCTTACTCCCTCACCTCCCTGCCAGCTCCTTAATTATTGTCTTCCCTGAGCATGTATGTAAATGTGTCTGCCTTCCGGCTCCCGATGGCTCTAATAAAGGCACGCTGTTACACCCGGGCCTTGGTGTCGAGAAGGAACACCACAACAGTCGAGAAGGAAGCGTGTGATTCGATTTGCCCGCGGCTGATGCTGCATGGGTTCACGCAGGCATGAAGGGTCTTAACTATGTCAGCGCGAGAATGCGCTTCCGCAAGGAGACCTCGACAGAACGTGAGCTCCAAATGTTACGGCGCACACACGAGCGCTGCAAAGCACGTGCAGCTATTCAGTCAATCACTTAGCTGATACCCTTATGCATTTGTATAAGGGTAACCCATTTGTATAGCTTATCTAGCTATATTATACTGCTGGTTGAGTTTCTTGCTCTATAGAATAACAGTACATTGCCTACCAGGTTTTGATCCTGCAGCCCTCCAGCACCCAGTATAATTGTATTGTATTGTATTCATCCTGTGTTACTCATCCTCAGTCCCACTGAGATATAAAAAATCTCTTTTTTTCTACAACGCAGTGGAATAAAAACAACAGCCATGAAACAGAACGTGTCTTAATGTACTTGCAGGTCAACAGCGCCATATCTGTCATAGCAAGATGCTATTACTGCTGCTCCACACACTTCTGTTGTAATGAAACAAGCTGACAACAACATTCAGCACCTCGGCACCCACACACAATGGAAACATGCACACGACTATCACTTCTCAGCCTTTTGGCTAAGATTTTGTTTGGAACCACTCTCACTAACAACAGGTCCTCATTCAGAGAGAACACTCCCAGGCTTGGGGGGGGGGGGGGGGGGGGGGGGCGGGGGCAGGCAGGGTGAACGGATGTAGGAATCATTGACAGAAACGTAAATAACTATTTATAATGTTTAAAAAGAAATCATGCTCGCGATGGTAAAACGAGATCATATCTTCTAAGTCACTGCTAATCAAGCAGAACTCTTTGTGCACACATGAATACACACGTGCACATAGATGCACACGTTCACACGCATGTTCACACTCACATATTCCCCGCAGATGCGCACGCTCGCACCCTCTCTCTCCCAGGCCGTCCTCCTCATGAATTTTAATGCCGTTTCGCACACTCAGGTGTTGTCAGCTGATCCAGCTGCTTTAGAAATGATCTCTGTTCTCCTTCCGGCTGAAAAGTGTTGCTTTATTCTTCCCTTTGCCTTTCTTTTTGCTCCTCCGTCACACCCTCCCTTCCTCATGTCTTTCTCTCTCATTTTTATGTCCCTGTCTCTCCACCTTTTAACCACACTGTCTGTTTGTCTGTCTGCCTGTCAGGGCGATGTTAGTGCACTGGTATGTCACTGTGTCTTGTCTTAACACACTCCTCTCAGTATCGTGCTAATGTGCTAATGTGACACAGTGCTAGCCAGTAGCAGTGTTCATTCTGGCAGGTCAGTCATTGAGTGTAAAGGCAGTGTTCTCTCCCCACCCAGATATTCCTCAATTGTTCTGCAACGCCACTATTCAGCCATCATTTTGTCTCTCTCATCTTTTTCTCGTCGTTACGCAGGAAGCTCCTGCTGTGTTCCATGCGTGTGAGTTCATGTGAATTCATTACCCTCCCATCCTTTCCCCTTTCCCTCCATTTTGAATCTCCTCCACCCTGTCCGTCTGACTCTCTGACATGTGAATCTTATACTCCGTCAGCAGCCTCCGTTTCCCTTTCTCTCACGTTTGAGTTATTCCCTCCTCTTTTTGTCTTCCTTTGCTCTATTTCTTCCTCCCACCATTCACCACCCTTTAGATTTCCACATTCCAGTGCTCTCTGACGGCCTCTGACAGGCTTTTTGTCACTCAGTCTTTCTGTTCTGTGTGACAGGGGGTCTGCAGCTGCAGCTCACTCGTTTTCTTCACTGTATGTAGGAAAATGCCTTAACTTCTTCAGTCAACTGGTCTTATCTAAATAAGAGGTCAAGGGGTCAAATGGAATTAAATCCCCTCAAAATCAGAAACTTAACTCCACACCCTCTCCCCTGCCACAGTGGTTTCCCCTCTCTCCAGCATTTATATCCTCCCTCTGTCTCTTTCTTTTTTTCTATCCATCTCCAGCTCAGGCAGTAAGGACAGCTCAGCCACTGTGGGGAAGGTGCGGGACCTAGCGTCCTTCCGGCGACACTTCCGAATGGGTTTCATGACCATGCCCGCCTCGCAGGACCTCTCCCCGCGGCCCTGCTCTTCCGCCATGGCGCCGCGCTCGCAGTCCTGCCACTCCGTGGGCATGGGAGGCGACAGCTTTGAGAACGGAGACCACTCCAGCCCCCAGCCAACGCCCCACTCCTCCAGCCGCCGGCCTCCAACTAAGCCAAAACGCCACCCCAGCACCCGCCTCAGCGCCACAGCCGACCACCGAGGAGCCAACCTGCCGCCTCTGGAGCTGCCGCCTCCTCCCCCTCCCACACAGCTGCCTGCCAAGCACTCCGAAAAGAGGAATGGTGAGCCTGGTGCAGTGTCAGGTCTACTTCTCAAAGGTTGACCCATATGACCCATAATCCTGACATAGCATCTATGCTAAATGGCTCTTTTAGCCTCACTGTTTGGGACTCTAAGTCACAAATCCTTTAGGGGGCGCACTTGTGAAGCAGCTGAAAAAGTCCCAGGTGAACCCCAGTCTCAGGCATGCCTCCATGTCCCTGACAGCGTGATTGAACCATGGAGGCGCCATTCCCTGGATTCTGTGTCCTCATCATTGGTTGTATTTAGTAATATTGTTTATTAATTTGGCAGATGCACTTACCAGAGTGATTTACAGAGCTATCACAGCAGGGTACATAAAGCGCATATCATAAGAGCCACATGAACACAGCCATAAGCACAGAATAATAAGTCACACATAACTAACAGTGGCAATAAAAACACGTAACCAATTAGCCACAAGTGTATACTTGTTTTAAAATGATCACAAGGAAAATCTTCCCTAATCTCATAGCATAGAAATACTGTCTTGTATAGAACAATAAGAGAAACCACAAGAGTAACATAAGAACGACCATAAGAGTTATATGAACTATACATCAACGAGCATACACACAGTGTTGAATACAGATCTCTAACACTGCACATATCACTCCCGATATTATACTATTAGTATTTGGGTGTTGGGCATGTGCATGTTTCCAGCTCATTTACTCTGGGGGAAGCAAGTTTGGGGTGCATGGTTTTAGTGGGTAGGAATTGCCTCTACTGCCTGAATGCCAAGCGCTATTAAGTTATATTATATGAATGGTGTGCCTGGTGGCCAGTGTACAGAGATGAGAAGGGAGAAGACCAGGCCTGGGTCAAGTGAATGATTATTTAAAATTTTGTATTTGAAAATGCATCACATCCATTTGAAGTATTTCCAAATACATTGGCCCGTACAAAAAGTTTGTGTTTGTATTATTTAAAATATTTTCTTGCAAAATCAAACACTTGCTTAAAACTGGTCGTATGTGCAAAAGGGTATTCAAATACTACTTTAAATGCTTTATACAAATACCTTGTTCAAATAATGATGGCCATTGGGAGCAATGAAAACTATATGTAATATATGTAAAAGTCCAAGTTCTTTGTAAATTAATTATTGTAAAGGTATTTAAATGAAGTCTATGAAAAAGTTGAAATCAGTTGTCCCAGTAATAGGGGAGACATGGGCAAGTTTGGTGAGGTTGAACACCAGTTGACCAGCTTTTTTTTAAAATTTGTTTCAGATTTTTCGCTTGTTCTCCCAATTTGGTAGGAGAGACTGTTTGTGAAAGTGACAACAAAATTGGTGGAGTGGGCGGGGACCAAAATGAAGCAATGTAGGGTTATGAAGAGATCACACAGCAAAGTGGATTTTTAAAATCATGGAAAGGAGTGTACTGATCTGGCTGGCAGAGCAGGTTTTTATTGGCACTGCCTATAAATCAGGACACCTATAAATCAGTCACGCTAAGTATCGTTGGTATAACCGTAATAGTAGGATGAATATTAGAGGAGAAACAACCAAGTGATCTTATGCAGAAGCAGAACAGAAGGGACCGAGGTCACGTAAATGTGAAAATGACTGACTCCTGTACAACAGCACTGAGAATAAACAACTTAGGGTGACCTAGTAGGAGTAGTTTGAGAAGCAAGAGATGAACCAGCCGAGCGCAGAGTCTTACATACCCTGACATTCCAGATTGCACAGGTAAATGTAGTAGTCAGCTGGGTTGAATGCTACAGACTATTGCACACCATAACGTGTTTAGCCCAATGACTCAGTATCCACACATTGTTATCCTGGGGAGAGAATGGTACGGTGGAAAGACAGCCCTCTTTTCACTGGCTTTGCGGGTTGTCTTTTCAAATAGTATTTTCAAATACCAGATCAACTGCGGTTTCCTCACATAAAATTGTGGTCTTTTATGTGCAGAAGCCTGTTTCCTCAGAGTGGGTAGGTAGAGAAATGGCCTAGAAAAGAAAAGAACCCCTCTATTCCTATGCCTGGCCCATCATACAGTGGCCATGAATGAATGGGAGCCAGACTCTACTGTACACTTATACATCTGCGGTGTAACACTCTTAACAAAACGCTTCCTCTTCTCTGACATTATTTTTCACGGTGCTCTTGTAGTTAATGCACTTTGGTCAATGCGTTCTTATTACGAGATCAATTGTAATATAAGCCAGTTGCGCTGGTCTGTAATTTTCTTAACGTACCCAGTACAGTCATTATAAATGCCATTAATGTTAGCAAACTACAGACAGTACTGATGGAGACAGTATTGTAGTGAGGTTTAACACCAGTTGAGCAGCTGCATTTTAAATGAGCTGAAAAATCACACTGATTGACACTGGCAGGAAGGCAAGATAGTGTCAATAGTCCACTCTTGATAGTAAAATGGTCAAACGGACAAATGGTCGGGATGAATACGTGGTGAGAAGCAGTTGGATTTTTCTTGTGTTGCTTACACTGAGATCTGAAGAACCAGGATTCCATTGTAATTTTCTCCTTGAATGAGAGGCTGTTGCTGAGGGCAAGAAGAACTCAAGATGTACAAAAGATTCAAGATATAAAAGATTAAAACATATATGTACATATGAAGAATGTAGATGATACATTTACACGCAGATTCACTGAAGTATTTTGCTTCTTTGTAACTGCAAAATAGCCACAAACATCTAAAATATGATGGAATTCACAGCACACTTGCAATGAATCGCAATGCCCAGTCTATTTCTGAACGGGTTTATTTTTTTGTGCCTTTTGGCAATCTTGTCAGCTTTTTGATAACCATATTATTCCAAAGGTTTTAATATTTATGCGTAATGGCATTCCATACTGGATTAATTTCCCTGGGTACATCTAATGTTTTGGTCATTTGAACTGTGGAAGGCATGATTATTTGGTTAAAATTTGTCTTAAAGCTTTCTTTTTCAGACAGTAGTCTATTCACTATTTGTGAACTATAACTGCATCGTACTGAATTAGTTGTAAAACGATTAAACTATTTCAGATAGTGACCTCATTTGAGTTCATTCTTAGTGAATCTGCCATTTTCCTTGAAAGTATTATTGATGATAATCTACACAATTTAGTGGTCAATGTCTTTAGGATGTTACTCATTAAAATGTTTTCTCGTTCTCTTTCACGTTCTCTCTTCCTCAGCCATGAAAAAGTCAGACTCGGGGGACATGTCTGGAAGGAAGGTACCCCCCACTAAGCCCAAACGGAGCCCCAACACACAGCTCTCTTTCGACCACCTGCCACCCCGGGCTGCCCATTCCGCCACACCCATGCCCCGCGCATCCCACGAAACAGGAGGACACGAGGAGGATGGCGATGAAGAGCCAGTGTACATCGAGATGGTGGGGCGTGCCTTTTCCCGACGGGACAGCCAAAATGCGACCCCGCATCCTGCGATGGCCACGACCACTCCTGACTCGGACTCGGACGAGAGCGAGGCCATCTACGAGGAGATGAAGTACCCGCTTCCCGAGGAGTCCGAACCCCGGCACCGTCTCCCCCCAAAGCACGACAGACCTGGGGCTTCTAGATCCTCCAAGACTGGACACTCGTCTGCCTCTCACTTGTCTTCCTCGTCCCTTCCCCACCAGTCGTCCTCAAAGCCCAAGGCCACTGTTTCCATCACCAATTCATCTCCCCTTCCCTCCTCGTCCTCCTCCACCCCCATCCCACAAGCCCTTTCCTCTGGCCCCCAGCCCCCACGCGCCCCAACCCCCTTCCTCCTCCCAGGGAGCAAATCCCAAGCGGACTCTAGCAACAAGATCCCAGCGCCTTTCCCCAACCTCCTCATGCACCGCCCCCCTCTGCTGGCCTTCCCCCAGCCGGCCGCCGCCTCCAGCGGGATTGGCGTCCAGATGAAGGCGGCCAGTGCCAAGCTGGGCACCGTCAGCACGCAGGCCTCCTCCGGCCTGGCTCCGGCCACCAACGCTTCCTCCTCCACGGCCTCCACTTCGTCGTCCTCCAAGCTCCCCGTCTTACAGCTGGGCCCCAAGGAGGCCCCGGGGTCCGGCAGTGCGCTGCAGGACAAGCAGCAGAGCGAGGGCAAAGATTCCCTCCTAGGCCCGGCCCCCGGTCTGCGAGCTCGGAGCCACTCCACCCCGCTCCCGCCTTCCTCTCAGTCCTCCTCCCACTACGCCCACTACCACCACCACCCGCACCACCACCCTTCCCACTACCACCACTACCGCAGGGCTGAGAAGGACCTGCCCACCTCCCACAGCATGAAGCTGGGGCCCCAGGCCACATCCCAGGCCCAGACTCAGACCCAGAGCGGCAGTGGTGGCAAGGAGGGCAAGAGCTTGGGATTTCATCTTAAGTCTGAGAAGAGAGAGCGAGACAGGGAGAGGGAGACGGGCACACACTCCACTACCCCCTCCCAAAGCGCCCCGACGCCCACCCCCAGCGCCAGCACCCCGCAGACCAGTGCGAGCTCCGCCCCCTCCCCAGCCCCGACCCCCCACTCCTCTTCATCACAGCGACCTTCCTCCCGTCCCCTCCTTTACCGGTCCCACACCCCACACCCCTTGTCCCATGGCCTACCAGCCTACCACCCCCCTCCCCCAGACAGCCCCATGCTGTGGACATACCCTTCTGTGGGACTCAAAAGGCCTCCAGCCTACGACAGCCTGAGAGGGGGCCAGCTGCACTCTCCGCACCCCCAGATCTCCTTTCTGTCCAAGGGTAGCTCTACCACAGCCCCGCCCCAGCAGGGGAAAGTAGGGGGTAGGGGTGGCCAAATAGACACAGGTAGTCTCTCTCGGGATGGGAGTGGGGGTGGGGCCTCCTTGGACGAGGGTCCCTATTGGCCCATGCAGAGGAAGATGTCATTCAGCCACGGCATCAGGGAGACTGAGAGTGAGTGCTGGAATGAGAGGGGGATGAGAGTGTTTTCATGTTGCTACAAACAAGGTCTTCCTTTTGGGGGGGGGGGGGGGGGGGGGTTGCTAATACGCATACTGCAAACTTATGAATTTTGCAGAGGGTATGGAAGCAATTTGACTATGAAATGGGATTCTGTTTGGACATTGGAAATTGGGTTGGAAAATAGGTAACATTAATTTTTCAATGTTTGAACAAGTTGGTCCCAGGAGAGAGCTCTAGTTGGATCTACCAATCTGAAACTGACAAGGTCAGAGATGAGGCAAAAGATCAATGATGAAGGAGGAAATTAAATAGGGAAATAAGGGTAGAATATGCACTTGGGCTGGTGAATGTAAACATGCACTATATATACAGTATGATATGTTGTATTTCATGTGTGCTTATGTATAATTTACCTCTGCCCTTAGACTCATTTGCTTTCTGGAACGTCTTTTTCCGCCTTTCCCCAGAAGAAGAGAGCAACCGCGCGTGGAACGGCAGTACCGATGCCCTTCCCCGAGTGGACAAGGAGGATCGCGGCGGGTTAGGAGGACCAGGGGGGGTGTCCGGCATCCCCGTGCGGTCAGGTGGCAGCGGCGGTGGCGGGTTCGGCGAGGGGTCAGGAGGAGGGCTGAGGGCTCTGGGCCGGTCAGGCCTCCCCTTGCCTTGCCAGACCTTCCCGGCTTGTCACCGTAACGGAGGTGAGATTGGCGGCCCACGCCCGGGCTCCAGCCACAGTGCTTGTGGTGGAGGGGGTGGGGGCATACTCCTCTCCATTTAGCTGTTCCAGGAATAGTCTGAGGGCCATAAACAGCAGTATAGGGCAGCCCCTGCTCATTAATAACCCCTACAGGAAGCATCAGCACGGTGATGTCTACTCATATGGAGCTCATGATGATTAAATCTCACAGTGCTTATGGCAAGAAGTGCATGAAGAGGACAGACCCTGAAAGAGCTTACAGAGCAGACAAAAGCAACCACACAAAATCAAACACTGCACAGTTTATTTAGGGTAAGAGCAACAGCCAGCCTTGTGTGTTGATGATTTGTCTGTTTACTATACCTCAGGGTAGCATCACATGAGCAAAAATCCTGTTTACTGTTCAACTTTTCATGTTTTATAACAGTGTACAAACACCACCGTTTTAATATTCATATTCTAATAACCTTCCTGTTTGTGTGCTTTTGCCCTTGGTGTGTGTATGTGTGTGTGTTTACACAATGTGTTTGTTTTTTCTTTGTGCATGCATGCATGGTTTTGTTTTCTTGTATGTTTGCTGTGGTTATTCTGTGTGTGTGTGTGTGTGTGTGTGTGTGTGTGTGTGTGTGTGTGTGTGTGTGTGTGTGTGTGTGTGTGTGTGTGTGTGTGTGTGTGTGTGTGTGTGTGTGTGTGTTTGTTCGTTTGTGTGTGTGTGTTCGTGCATGTGTGCATTTGTGTGTATATTTGTCCATGCGTGTGTGTTTGTGCACGTGTGTGTGCGTTTGTGTATGCGTGTGTGTTTGTGTGCGTGTGTGTTTGTGTGTGTGTTTGTGTATGCGTGTGTGTGTGTGTGTGTGTGTGTGTGTGTGTGTGTGTGTGTGTGTGTGTGTGTGTGTGTGTGTGTGTGTGTGTGTGTGTGTGTGTGTGTGTGCAGAGCTGGGGAGACTGGGCCGGTCAGCTTCCACCTCGGGGGTTAGGCAAAGCAGCAGTAATGTGCAGAGGCAGTGCAGTCTGCCCCGGGAAGCACTAAGTCAGGTGAGCCTGCCTCCCTCTCCCTCTCTCTCTCTCTCTCGCTTGCTCCACCCCTTTCTCCATGGGGACTTCCTCTTCACGCACGTCACACCCTCAGCTCCTAATTCTAGCGGTGGTCCAATTCCTCCCTGAACAAAAATAGGCCAAAGGAAACTGTGTTAATTTAAAATCAAAAGCTATTCTTTGCGACTGTCCAGTCATGTGTGCAGTGTCAGCCCCTTTGGGTAGGTTTTAGATAATAATACATAATAATAATAATCATCAACAACAGCAGTAGAAGCGTAATAATAATAATAATTACTATTATTACTATTGTTATTATTACTATAGATAGATAGATAGATAGATAGACAGAACCAAACACACAGATAGATGTGGAAACTTCATAGGGTTCAGCAGGGAACTGCAGTCCAAAGTGCCTTACTGCACTCCATCACTTGGCGGTGTCTCAAATGCTGATGCTGATGCAGATGCAGAGAGCAGAGACAGACTGTCTGCTAGTGTGACCTTCCTGCACACAGCTGGAGCACAGCAGCTCAGGGCTTGGAGCGACGTCGCCATCTGGTGGCGGGCCCTGGTTTCACATGCACCAATGATGATCCCTCTAGTGGCAGACGTTGCGATGTGACCGTTTGCTTTGTTTGCTGCTGTGGTAGTGCACAGTTGTGTGTGGTTGGATCCTGTGATTCTCCAGTGCTGCAAGCATGTGTCTGAGGGTGATGGACGATTCATTTACATTTGTTGAAACGTCTCATCGAGCCCACGCGACTCCGCCTGGTTGTTGAGGTGCCCGCAAGTGGTGGCTGACATGAGGGCACTCTCTCGAATAGACTACGGAGGTCGCAGTGAGCTTTTCACTGTGAGCATGATTGGCAATACTAAATTTTGGAGAAAATCTATTGTTTCCCTCTTGCTCTGCTTGTTCCTCTCTCAATTTCCACTTCCCCTCAGTCTTTTCATTGATGTTCTTTCCAATGTCTCCTCCTTAAGGTCCCGGGCCATTCCCAGTCTCAGGCCCCCTGTACCCCAACTCTATCCCACCAACAGCAACAACTCCAATTGCATCAACAGCAACTGCAGCAGCAGCAGCTGCAGCAACAGCTTCATCTCCAGCTGCAGTACCAGCATCTGGCCCATCTCTCGCAATGCCACCCTCCGACCAGCGGGGGCGCCACATCTCAGGCCCACGCCCAGACCCAGAGGGACGGGAAGCTGATGGAGGTGATTGAGCGCAAGCGGTGCCTGTGTAAGGAGATCAAGGCCCACCGGCGTCCGGAGAGGAGCCTGTGCAAGCAGGACAGCATGCCCATCCTGCCTAGCTGGAGAAGGACCCCAGAGCCTCGGAAGACGGGCACGCCGCCCTGCCAGAGACAGCAGGCCGTAGTCTGGGACACGGCCATCTGAGATGAGGGTGGTGGGGGGGACGGGGAGAGATGAGGGATGGCGCGGGGGGGGACACACAACAGAGGACAACATGCGCGTAACAGTGGGAGGCTGCCAGGCGAGGGCGGTCAGGGATGTGAAGAGGGATGCCAGCACTTTGGGATATGCTCACGGACCGTCATCCTCGGGGAGAGCGAACAGTAAGAGGGGAGGGCCTCCCACCCTGCCAAATCCTAAAGAGAAACAGTAAATAAAAGAGAAGCCGAAGAGGGAGAGAGACACGGAGGGGGAGTGAGAGACACGGGAGAGTAAATGTACTGAAAGTGCCCAAGAGGCCACAAAAAGAGACAAACATAAGAGAGAGCGGGAGGGAGGAGTGGCGGGTACTGTACTGGAGCGGGGAATCGATATGGGCGAGTTGCGTTGCTCTTCACATATGATGCAGACTTACTTATGACTGGCTCTCTCACATCGCTTGCGGCCTCTGGGTCAGTCATAAAGGGGGTACAAGGAAAAGAAAAGCAACTTGCCCCGTTATTCATTTACATAGTTACCAAAATGGCGGAAACAGGAAAGGCAGACGAGAGAAAATGGGAAATGTTGACCAGTTGGATAAAAGCCGACAACGGTGATCAGTAATATCCTTCTGCAGTATGTTTCTCTCTCCTCCTTTTTTTCTTTCTCTATCATTCTGTCTTTCTTGCTGCTACAAACCAATAGGAACAAACTGAAATGTTCGGGAAAGGGGCTTATGGAGGTATATAAGTTCGATACACAAGGAGGGGAGAAATAATACCACAAAAACTTGAGAAAACCTTAAATTTCCAGAGTTTTACATGTGAACCTATAATGCACTGGACAATGTTCAGTCACAGAATAAGGGCTTGTGTCTACAAATCTGCATTAGGTCAGGAAACCCCCACTAATTTAGGCACAGCTATGAAGGGGGGAGGTGGGGAAGGGGGGGGGGGGGGGGGGGGCTGATGGGGGTGTGGGAAAGGCAGAACTGAAACAGGGAGCAAACTTTACATATCCACAGACGCACATACAGTATATGCACACACCATAAGGGAGGGAAGGTTAGGACTGGGAGATGAATAGTCTTTTTACAGTCTACCTCTGACAGATTGTAAGCTTTTACAAAACTGTCATGGTACCTCCGTTCTCTATTGCATCTTGCACACTGAGTCTGTAATTGACATACCCTACAATGTCGAAGCTTCATTGAGAAGAGTTGAATCGATTCGTTTTGAAGCAAGCATGATGGATGGACATAACTAACAGGATGCAGTGTGTCAAGCACTTTATTTAGATGGAGTTTATAGTGTGGAAGGTGTCATTCTCTGCTGACCTGACCAAATTACAACTGTACAGTCACCAGGCAGTTGGCATCAGTAGAAAGGACCAATGGTGAGAGGAAAACATTTTACATTGGGGGAAAGTTTAAACCTGTGGTGGGCAACCAATCTGTGGCCTGTAAGCCATATATATATATACAGTATATATATATATATTTATATACAGTGCCCTCCACTATTATTGGCATCCCTGGTAAAGATTAGTAAAAAGGGTTATAAAAAATTTGTGTTTGGTGAATTAGCTTAATCTCACACTGAAAAAATTAGAAAAATCCAACCCTTTTTGAAGTAAAATTTAAAAAATCCCTCATCAAGAAATAATTATTTTTAACAAAACCACATGTGCCACAATTATTGGCACCCCTGCATTTATATATAGAATAAAGTAATCATCCTTTGCATGCCATGACGTCCTGATGTCTGTGACCCAACAACATCAAAAGACTCTTGATATCTTATTTTCTGGTACTCTTACAAGCGATACTATAACGTCTCTGCATTTGAATGGATCTCTGTGGGAATTGGGGGGTGGGACTAGATTTAGCTGTAAATTTTGCTGGAACAGTATGGAATACATGGTTGGTAAAATGGCTGTAAGTCATCAAGGGTCTGAGGTATCAAACAAGCCTCAAACCATCACTCTGCTGCCAGATATGCAGTAGATATGGATGGATCACTTTAAGGGTTGTTTCTCCTGACAAACTTTTCTATTGAACTCTATGAAAAATAAGTCAGGAGAAGAAACCCTTCAAGTTATCCATCCATATCTACTGTATTTCTGGCAGCAGAGTGATGGTTTAAGGCTTGTTTGACATGTCTGTCCCTTGATGACTTAGAGCCATTTAGCCAACCATGGGCCCTATTTTACACCCAGCGCAAAGCGGCGCTAACCCAAACGCAAGCGTCTTTGCTATCTTACACCCGGCGCTAGGTTCATTATAACGCCTAACGCTTACGTCCTTTAACTAGCATGTATTCTTGCGCCCATTACAAGTGAACTGGGTGTGTTGGTCTTAAGATGAGGAGTGGCCAGGATTCTTTTTGGCGTATTGCTATCTTGAACCAGCAGAAAGCGCTTGCGCTAGAACCACCACAAACCTGGTCTAAAGTCATGTCGCAATTGTTTAGATGTTATTTTAACGGCGCATATAAGTGCGTCTACATAGGCGTGTGCACAACGCATGTACCCTCCTGTCTGTTACACACAGGGGCGCGCACAAGCATGACTAAAATATCTAGATCACAATGTGAAATATTATTATTGTGTAGGCTATATCAAAAATGCATAATAATAAAAGGTTCCATAGGTCCACATACCTTTCCCTCAGCGAAGGGAAACAATGCCACATTACATTGCTCTCAGCCCACTCCATCAACATCCAGGCGATGTGCGATGGTATGGGACAATGGCTATCCATTAAAAAGGAACTGGTAACACCTATATCAAGCCTAATGCGCGAATTGTCATTCAATGGAAAACTGGCGCACTGCAATAGACGGACTTTTGAGTTCTGAAAATACGCTTCAGACGTCATTACAATACAGCTCTGTTTATCTAGGAATACAGCCTGTAAGTAAATAGAATGGTTTGTGACTGAAAAAAGTTCAAAACCTTGTCCAGTGAATATTGCTTTTATTGTTTTTCAAATAGCTTAGGCTACAGCGGATTCACTGTGCATACATAAGGTTTTTTCGATAGCCTATGGTTAAAAAACGGAGATAAATGTCATCATGTTAACTGAATTGTAACCTTAGCTATTCTTCGTCCTTCATATTTTTTAAATTGCAGTGACAAGGTTTCCATACCCTCAGCTTATTAAAACCCCGCTGATTTCACCTGTTATTCCATAACTGAACAAAAGATTTTAAAGAGAACTAGGCAGCTAATTAGAAACGAAATTTGCAGCACGTTACAATATTAATTTACAATGAATTTTAATGCCATTATCTGCATGTGCGCGTTACAGGAGCAGGTCTGTTTCCTCTGCTGTAAATCGCACTTTTCACGGTCTTCCTGGGAAAGTGGATCGTTTTAAAGTATTACGCTACCAGTAAAATAGGTTGGTCGCATTTCCATAAGCAGGACATTATAAAATAAGGGAAAATATGCTAAACCTATGGGTTGCCAACCTGACAGATTTATTATATTTAGTGTTATCATTAAGGCAAAATAACGTTATTTATGTTATTAATCAAAATTAGAATGCAGGTAGCCTAATGAACTTCGGATGAAGCTTGAACATGAGTTCATTGCATAATCAAACAAAATTCGTTAAACAAGCAGGCTAATTTGGCGTTTTCTAAGGTGAGACGGAAGCAATTGGTCGCTTATTCTCAGCTGTTGCAGGTGCTTTTAACTAAATTTAACCGCATATATTTTGTAAACAGCACTGTCAGGAATTACCAGGAACTCATAATGGTTAGCCCGAATAATATTGATCATAGGCAACTATTGATCCATATAGCCTATTCCTTGATCGCACTAAACACGCACGAGCATGTCTGTTTCGCCATCATAAGCAATCCGCCAAGGTGGAAAAGCAGGCTTTTAAAGGGAATGCGATATAACATTTTGATTGGTTTATTGCATGTCACGCCCAAGACACACCTATAATTAATGAAGAGACTAGGTTCAGCCCAGTTGCACCTTGCACTGTGCTTAGCGCCCAAAAAACACACTGTTAAAATAGCAAAAGTGGACTTGGACACGCCCTAAATGGACTTAGCGCCATGCGCTTAGACCAAGCGCCAAGATCGCCAAGATAGGGCCCCTTGTGTTCCAGTGCAATTTACAGCTAAATCTAGTCCCACCCCCCAATTCCCATAGAGATCCATTCAAATGCAGAGACGTTATAGTATCGCTTGTAAGAGTACCAGAAAATAAGATATCTTTTGATGTTGTTGGGTCACAGGCATCAGGAAGCCATGGCATGCAAAGGATATGCAGTGTTAAGTATTAAAAGTTATTATTTTATTCTATATATAAATGCAGGGGTGCCAATAATTGTGGCACACGTGGTTTTGTTAAAAATAATGATTTCTTGATGAGGGATTTTCTCATAATGAATTTACTTCAATTAAAGGTTGGATTTTTCTAATTTTTTCAGTGTGAGATTAAGCTAATTCACCAAACAGTGAATTTTTTATACACCCATCTTTACCAGGGGTGTATATATACACACACTGAAAAATACCATGAAAAATTTACATTTTGTGAAGCAATCAGAAAATAATACATAACAGGTGCGAAATGACTTAAATCAACCTGAATATTTTACACTGACATTTGCTATTTTTCATGAATCTGTATATATTGCCTCTGCCAGAGCATGTGCCTATGTGCTCAAGTACCTGCAATAGAGGCCCACATGATTAGGGTGCCCACCACTGACGGAGACAGTATGAACATAGTCGACAAGCCTCATCAATCTCACGGCTGAAAGGGGATTGACGAGGCTGCTGTTGGACTCTGACAAATGTAAGAGTGGCGGTATCGGGGACGAGTGAGCGGGAAGGGCAGGGTAAAGATGGAGGAAGGGAACGGGAAGCTTTGGTTAATGAGAATGTGGACTTTTCAGATGGTTGTCACAATGCATCAGTGTGTTTCAGTGGAGTAACATATGACTAGACAGTTGCTATTAGTTATCCAAAAGGTCAGATCACCAAGGTCTTAATATTAACTTGTCAGCTCACATTTGTCTTTTTTTTTTAAAACATTGTGTTCTGGAAACTATGAGGGTGTCAACATTATGCATTTGGCAATACAGTTCTGTCTAGCTGAACTGTTATGACAGTGCAGTCCAGTCTTTCACAGTGAAGAAACAAAACATTACACAAGAAATGCCTTCTCCCCCACCCCCAAAGGTCTGGACATGGCTTTATAGCCCAAAAAAAGAGAGCTTTGAAGTGGAATTTTGAGTGGTAGTTGTGAAACATCATAAATATTTGAAGTGTGGCAATCCCAGAGATCACGCAAAGCTCACTCATCAATTTATATTTTTTAAATATTGGGCTTTTCATGGTGCCACTTGTGTTTCATACATTTTTATATTTTTCCCTCCAAACATTCCATGTTTGAGTTTTAAAGCTTTTATGGGACTAAGAACATCCTGTCGGAGAAACCTTAATGAGTGCACATACATACATACAGTGTACATACATACATACATACATACACACATACACCAAGTATGCATGGCAACATGGAGGACTCATGCAAAAGCCACATTCACCATTCAAAAATCTCTGATGGTACTTGGTACGTGTGTTTTATAGACAATCTACAGAACATCTCTCCATATGTAACATGGGATACAAGCATGTAGAAAGCACCTTCACAATGTCTTATGGTAACTCCCTTTGTATCTGTGGTTATAGCTTATTTATTTATTTATTTGTTTACAATTTCTGTTTGCCATATGTTTAACTTTTTTTTTTTTCTTTTTTTTTTAAAGGTTGCTGCTATTTTTGAACAGTGGTTACTATCACCGAGAATATTATGTAGTATATGATATTGTTATATTCTTTTCTAAAAACCATGTGGGCTGAAATTTGTATTAAATGTCTCTAAGCGCACACTTCTGTAATTTGGATCTCGACGGAGAATTTTGGTTTTCTTATAGCTCAGTGAATAGGAATATTTACGAGACTCTGCCTCACACAGGGGAGATCTCATCTCTCTCTCCAGTGCTTTGTTCAGTCTACATCAAGTGGCCTACAACCCTGACCCTGGAGATCTAGCGACCGGTGGGTTTTAATTTCAACCCTAATTTGGCACACCTGGTTCTACTAATTAGCAGCTCAACAGGATCTCTAGCTGTTGAAAGAGACTCCAGGACCAGGGTTGGGGACCACTGCACGGTGGTTGTAAATGAGCTCTTGGAGGGTCACAGTGAGGGTGCAACAGTTCCTAGGTTTATTCTTTGAAAAATATATAATACTGTGAAAGGGCATAGGTTTTTGTCTGGGGCATCAGCTTATTGTGCATATTTTCCACTAAACACCTTTTTCTCTATGTTTAATTTGCAAGACACAAGGATGATCAGAGCTTAAGAGCTTATACAGCCCTTGAAAGTTGACCCCTCCCCCTTTTTAAATATGATCATTGCTTACTATCAGGAACAACGTCTAACTGTATATCTACATACAACGGAGCTTTAATTGCTGGAAATGTGTAGTATGCTCATCTATTTGAAAATTAGCCTCATGGCACAATTTTGACACTGAATCAGAGCACAAAAAGAAGAGGGCAAGAGAAACAAATCGTTGAATCAACCTGATCACTGGAAACCACCTGGAACATTCCCCTGGAATTCAGCTCAATAACACACTAAATTACTGTCATCGTGGCTGGAATTCAGCTCAATAACACACTAAATTACTGTCATGGTGGCCTGCACCACTATTTTATCTCACTAATGGACGTTATTGGATCAGTTATTAACGCTTTGACCAAATGGTGACTTGTATGTCTTGTGACGTGTAACTTGACACCATAACAGAGCTACAGGGTTGCAATCTTTCTCATAAGTAATGTCCCTGAACAGTGCGGGAAAAGCTTCCGTGCTAGTCAGTGAGTGTGAGCTGAAGGTTCATTGCTTCTTATCACATTCAAGCTTGGACATTGTTGTCATGGGCATCTATTTCATCTGCAACCAGTGGACATTTACAGTGCAGATTGAAGTATGGGCACCATTAATTTCATACCTTCCTTTAACGAACAACATCATCGTCTCATAGAGCAGGAAAGTTCACCACAAAAATACACCACCTCATCATAGTGTCCTTTTTTAAATGGAAAATAATGACCACACTAACTTCTATCAAGCCCAGGAAAGGTAGATTTCCATTATTGCGTATGCCTTATTCAGTAACATCAATTACCTTTTGATTGGCCAGACCAGGAAACCACCTATATACAGTACATCATTGCTTTTAGAAAATATCCAGAAATTACACAGTTAAATAGACCAGCCATTCCAAGAGCAGGAGTGTTTTCACAGCTACGGATATCACACTAATCCCAGTGCATAGGGTCAGTTATTGACACTTCGCCATTGTGAATGGTGGTTAAAATCCATTGCTACATAAAGGCATGTCTAAATATGCTTTATAATTCGATGAATATGTCTACCAGGATAAAAATAGTACACAATGAAAGGCGAATGAAAGGTCCCATTGCAATCATCTGTGATTGTCTCTGTCTATGATTGAGAGAAAGAACCCTGGACCCGGAGAGTCAGCCGTGTTTCACCTCTTTCTCTTCTCCCTGACCCTTAATTTCACAAACCCTTAATTACAATTATTGGGCCGAATGAATCCAGGTAACAGTGCTGCTGAGATTTACTGTATTTTACTATTGAGAGAAAATGTGCAGGACTTCTCCTACCATTGCTGTATGCTGTTTGTATATACGTCACACTTATTTACAGTGGATTCATTTTTAAAAGAACCCCTTGGTTTACTTGCATTCTTTCCAGGCGAAAATGCGACGTGCATTTCACTACAAAGGGCTATATCTATAAAGTATTAACATCATTTTCAAGTGACAGTGCGGCATTTCCCACCAAACCTATACAGAATTACACTAAACTGCCCAAGGAAGCCTTGCCTTTTTTTTCTTTCTTTTTTTTGTATATAACGTTACCTCTTAGAGTAAATGAAAATCCTGAGCATAAAATGTGACATTTTTCAACTTCTTTGAGGATTCACTGTATATTTGGAAGAAAATAGCAGTAGCAATTTAAGATGATGTTAATGCCTTAGGAATACCCCCATACTGTGTGTGTGTGTGTGTGTGTGTGTTCATAGCATTTTTTCACATACCATTGTTTGCCTCTTCACTAACATTTAGCAAAATTGCTGAGGGTTTATTGATGTAATTACATATGAGATCACCAAACCTGCTGTTTTTTCTTAAATTCTCTTACAGTGTCAAATTGACTGTTCCGTGCTTGACAGTTTACCTGTAGTGAAAAGTGCGGTGGCTGTTCACTAAAGCCTCCACTCTTTAAAGAAATTGAAATCAATTTAGCTTTAACTTCCTGTTAATTCAGTCCAAACTTCTCACTCACTACTCATTTTGCGCAACAATGCTGATCCCTGATCAAAGAACATAAAGGCGTTGGTTACACCCGCATGGTGAGCACTGCTCATAGGCCGAGTGTTGCCATCATTTGGAATGTACAAGAATATTTGCTTTTTTTATTTGCAGATTTTGTTTTGTCTACTGTCATGCTCTGTAGTAGAGTCAGTGTCAGAATCCTAGACAATGTACATAGCACATTACTAATGTGCTGTGCTCTAGTGCAAAAATAGTGGAATATTATGATAGAACAGGATATAATGGATATAATCATACTTCTTAAATTTTCTGGCACACGTGTCATTCGAGAGACATCTCTTATGTTTTTAACTCTATTTTTAATTTTAAAAAATTTTATCAGATAAATATACTTTGAATATTATCAGTTGCACTTTCATATTTGAAATATACTCATTAATGAAAGCACCGAATACATTGTATTCATGAAGTAACCATCCCCTGCCTTTTTCCTGACCCCCTGGATATTTCCCAGAAACTATACAACCTTGTTTAGCCTGTTTTTATATAGTACAGTAGCTTTCTCTAATTTAACTGTACATTTGCTATTTGAGATATTATGAACTCTAGTAGTATGAAGGAGATATTGATAATTCAGAATTACAGTTAATGTGCCATAATTATCAAACTGATAGTGATTTCTGTTGGTAGAAAAGTGAATCCCCACTGTACAGTAGAATAGCATTGATGGTTTTTCAATTTGAGAATTGAAGGGAAGGTTACAGAAATGTCCTGTCACAGTTGCGTTGACCCTGTTCTTTTCCAGAGTAACTTATGAGGTGACGGAAGCCTTTTGTGATTAAAAAATTGGCCTAATTTTGATTGTGGATATAACTCTCCCTGTGCAATATAAAGAAATGTGTATCTTCTACCCGTATGTGCCAAATATGAAATGCGGTCAAATTTGTTATATTTGTGAAATATTTTTTGATCAATTGATTCTTCCCTATGGTTGTTATATTGCAGAAGTTTCCATTTTTAGGTGTGTGTTTTTTTAGAACCAAAAATGTAACTGGTTCACCATGAAGGTATAAATGATAAAGAATATTCTAGTGTGACTGTGGACCAGTCTCCCTGCTCTTTAAAGATAATTTCCCATTTTGAAATGATTT
The DNA here is from genome assembly GCA_029718625.1 of Synaphobranchus kaupii. NCBI lineage: Eukaryota > Metazoa > Chordata > Actinopteri > Anguilliformes > Synaphobranchidae > Synaphobranchus > Synaphobranchus kaupii. Next base: position 17,470,455 of record CM056393.1, read on the forward strand.
ATCTTACAATAAGAATGTATAAGATTATTAAAATTGTCTTACATGACTAAGTTTTCTATACCCTGGATTTTTACTCTTATCCCAAAATAAGTTTTCTTGCGAATATATTTAATTCTTTACCTAAGAAAAACAGTAAGATAAAATCATAAAATCATAAATTTTGGAAAAACAGGAGCCATTGTGCGATTATGTTATAATAAGGAATACTTATGAAATAACATCTCGTACAGTATAATTTTAATGTAAATAATACAGTGAGAAAATAACAATTAATTTTACAGTGCAACAGGGTTTTATTGAAGCCGGATATCTTCAAACAACTTTACAAGTTGGAAGCTATTGATGGAAGCTTTCCCAAGATAATTGAATACACAACTAAATACTTTGATCATTCCTTTTAAAATAATGGCCTTTTAAATGAAAAATATTGTTTTATTGCAATGGATTAGACTGTACAGTCTGTGCACTATTTTGCTCACAAAGAAATCTTCCAATATAATATAATTATGGGTACAATGCTTGATCCAGCCTAGATGTTGTGACAGAAAGCCTGGTTTACAGGCTGTACAGTTTGATCCACCCTAGACGTTGTGACAGAAAGCCTGGTTTACAGGCTGTACAGTTTGATTCATTGACGGTTCTCTCTGCTGCACCTTACTGGGATCTGTGTATTAATATCAGTTTTTACATTTTATTGTAATTAACCATTAATCCAGTAGTGTGTGTACATATAATTGTCTGTACAAAGAGTATGGTCTTGTTTGGCTTCGCATGACAGATCTGATTTTAAAAAAATTCCAGGAGTACTACAGGAGTTTGCCCGATTGGTTTAGAATGGTGATAGTTATGACTCCATATTTGTCTACATAAAATCCACAAGTATACATAGCATCATTATGCAGAATATTTCAGTGTTTTGGTACTATCAAATTTACTTAAAATTTATCCCGCTCTTACAGTGTCAAAGCAGTATTTTTTTACATATTATGTATCAACTGGGTTGGTGGCCATAAATGCATGTTGGCACATGGTAGTCCGTCTAGAACAGAATTGTCAGAATTTCTGCAGGCAAATTATTCATTTTAAATTATCCATTTTAAACTTCACAGTATCTGGGTCTCAATATATTTTTTACTTAAACTAAGTATTTACTGAGCTAAAGTCACTATTTATCTTCATTGTAATTAGAGAATAAAAATCTTTTATCTGTTTTTGTTTATTTATTCAGTTAAGAAACGCTATACACTCCAGCCCTTTCGGAGCTTGGCACCTCTAGGGAAAAGTCTGCTGCCCTCCTAACACATTATCTATTGGAACACAGCAGTAAAGTCATAACATAGACTGGTACTCTTTAACAGAGCAGTTTGTGTTTGCGTGCCAGGCGTACCCCCTCCCCCAACATGTTTCTTTCATAAATCATATATCAGGCTTATGCATGCAATTGCAGTAGTACTTTTTAAACATTCCATTTTGCTTTCTTTCAGTCGAGTACGCAGTATACGCCCCCACCCCCACAATGGTGGCAAGTGGTGTAGAGCAGCTTCACAATAATAACAGGAAGCTAATAAAACCTGATGCTTAGGTAATAATTTTACAAAACATCTGTAATAAGATTTATTTTTCTTGCTTTTTTTTTAAAAATGGAAGCATCCAGACCTTCATTATGGAATTTTGCACCAAACATAGCACATTTCCTAGTATCAGTCTGGTAGCCGTGGTAGGCTAGGTTTTGTCCTAATATCCAAAAGCATGGGGATGGGAAGTAAAATGGAAATGATTTGTAACCCTGTCGTTATGTACAGTTGTGATATTTGTGAAGGAGGTGTGGGAACCTTGGGATATGTATTGAAAGAAGTGTAATTATGACAATCTTACTGACAAATGCTACTTACAAATTCATACAAATAATTATGAATACTAGTTCACAGTGATAAAGAAAATGGTAATAAAAATGGTTATAAAGAGTAAATAAATTAAGAATAGTAGAAATTAATTTTGAAAAATGTCATTATATTCAGTTGCCAAAATGAACATCTGTAAAAAATACTTTTTTGTAAATTCTTCTGTGCACACAGCCTATTAAAGTTTGAACATGTATGAAGCTTGTATACAGTTCCCTATGGGATTGTACTTTTCCTGTGCCCATTTTGTTTTACAACTTGAATAGCTAAAATATATTCCAGTCTTTTGAGAACTCGCCCTTCGCAACCATAACACTACTGAGCTGTCTTCTATAGTGTCTTTTGAGATTGGTGGACATATTCGGGGGCAATCTTTGACATTATCTTTCAAGATTCTTCAGTCCCTGCAGTCTAAATGAAAGTTTTTGGACTGCTTTCCTCAATTCAAATAGCAAATATTTGATCAGGTTTAAGTCTGGACACTGAGATGACATTACATAATAGTAAATTTGTGGTCAGTTATTTATTGGTTGACTGATGTACAGTCATGGACGAAAGTGTTGGCACCCCCTGTAAAGATGAGCAAAAAGGGTTATAAAAAATTCACCGTTTGGTGAATTAGCTTAATCTCACACTGAAAAAACAAGAAGAATCCAACCTTTAATTGACGTTAATTTATTATGAGAAAAAAAAATCCCACATCAAGAAATAATTATTTTTAACAAAACCACATTGGCCACAATTATTGGCACCCCTGCATTTATATATAGAATAAAGTAATAATTTTTAATATTTGGTCACATATCCTTTGCATGCCATGACTTCCTGATGTCTGTGACCCAACAACATCAAAAGACTCTTGATATCTTATTTTCTGGTACTCTTACAAGCGATACTATAACATCTCTGCATTTGAATGGATCTCTATGGGAATTGGGGGGTGGGACTAGATTTAGCTGTAAATTATGCTGGAACAGTATGGAATACATGGTTGGTAAAATGGCTGTAAGTCAACAAGGGTCTGAGGTATCAAACAAGCCTTAAACAATCACTCTGCTGCCAGATATGCAGTAGATATGGATGGATCACTTTAAGGGTTGTTTCTCCTGACAAATTTTCCTATTGAACTCTATGGAAAAATAAGTCAGGAGAAGAAACCCTTCAAGTTATTCATCCATATCTACTGCATATCTGGCAACAGAGTGATGGATTAAAGCTTGTTTGATACGTCAGACCCTTGATGACTTACAGCCATTTAGCCAACCATGTGTTCCATACTGTTCCAGTGTAATTTACAGCTAAATCTAGACCCACCCCCCAATTCCCATAGAGATCCATTCAAATGCAGAGATGTTATAGTATCGCTTGTAAGAGTACCAGAAAATAAGATATCAAGAGTCTTTTGATGTTGTTGGGTCACAGACATCAGGAAGTCATGGCATGCAAAGGATATGTGACCAAATATTAAAAATTATTACTTTATTCTATATATAAATGCAGGGGTGCCAATAATTGTGGCCAACGTGGTTTTGTTAAAAATCATTATTTCTTGATGTGGGATTTTTTTTTCTCATAATAAATTAACGTCAATTAAAGGTTGGATTCTTCTTGTTTTTTCAGTGTGAGATTAAGCTAATTCACCAAACGGTGAATTTTTTATAACCCTTTTTGCTCATCTTTACAGGGGGTGCCAACACTTTCGTCCATGACTGTATGCTTAGGATTATTGTCTTACAGAATTTGCAGCCAAGTTTGGTATGATGTCATTTTCAACACAAGAGTCTTTCTTCCAAGGCCAAACCCACCACTGATGTGTGTGGCCAAAAAGCTCAATTTTGGTCTCATCTAACCATAACACACTTGTGAGTTCTAATTCCATTTAGGAAACTCCAGACACTTACTTTTGGTGATTGCACTCAGAAGAGTTGAATTTTGTTGATTGCACTTTCCCCATGGTGATGGATGACATATGGATTTTATATGTGTCACCACATTTTATACCCCAGTGAAACAGGAAGCCATGGGAGGCCACAATATAAGATTGCTAAAGTTCACTGAGATTGAGTAGAACTTAAGAAGTAGCATGTGTATGCAGATTTATTTTTGTTGAGTTTAGTTAAAGGAATTACCAGGGGTGAGAATAACTGAAAAATACATTCATTGTTAAAATCTTACAATAATACAGTGCTTTACATTTAAAATGTAAATATTGTACTTTTAATGCAATATTTCAAATTTTCAACATACAATAATGATAGGATAGGGTCTATTTAAAAAAATATGTCTTGTGTGTCCTCCATTGGATTCTATCAATAATTGCAACTTCATCTCAATCATGTTGTTTCATGGCAGGAGAGTCTGACAGATGTGTGCAATATGGTCATGTATTGTGATGTATTGTAAAGGTTGAAAATATTAACCTGCACAATCAGGCATCCGTTAATGGTCCTAAACAGTGGTATCCATCCATATCATACTGCAGGAGATACACACCCACTCAAATCCAATCCACTTGTACATCACAATGTGGCAACACATCTCCCTGAATATGTGGTATACTCAACAGAATGAAGTGAATCTGGACGCATATCAATGAATCCATTGATGAACTGGTGTGTGTAAAATAGGCTTGGCTAAAATGAAAAGAATGGGGAACGCAGTGCAATATATTTGTTTGTTCCCTGAAAAAATTTCCTGTCACTTATAAGTCATGTTCAAAGAATATCCAGGAAACCAGTCATGAAACTGGGAATGTTTATCTTAATCTTTTGGGAATGTTGTCATTATTGAGGTTTGTCAGCTGGGCTTGGTCCTGCATCCACTGTTTAACTGTACCAGGTGCGATCAGGCCCATGGCATCTAACTGCATATTACATGGTACAAGTACAAGTTACATGTAACTGTACATCTAACTGTACCAGACAGCACCTCCACACTGAAGGGTCTGCTGCAGGGTGGCTGAGATTGTCCTGGTTTTTGCCAGTTTTAAATGTATACCAGTGCAGAGCTGCACATATTCTACCATATATGGTGTGATGCAACACACATACTTACATACGTAAATAAATACACAATTTTAGGATCAAGCACAACTATGAACTATGACAAATTTGTGTAGCTATTGCAGTAGCTAATTACTTTTTAATTACTTTTTTAATTGCAGGAACTACCAACTAATTTGAATTTGAACAAATGCATCCTCCTCTATCTCTTTCCCCTCTAATCCTGATTGGTGAGAACGACTCCGTTCCACTACAGTTGTCAACACAGCCAATTGCCACACATTGCTGGTTCTCCCACTGAGCTCCCAGTGTGCAAAAAGAAGGCATTGCACACATGTGCGTCATGTATGGAGAACAACTATGGCCCAATTTATGCAAAAACTCCATAGTAACTCAACCGAAAAAAATGTATCATTTCATGTGTGAGCTTTGCAAGCCAAAAATGCAAACCATTTCCACAGCGAAGACACTAATCTAAAAACCCATATAAAGGTGAGTATTAATTTATGGCCATTTTAAAAAGTGAAACATTAGATAAGATAAAGGATTCTGCTCTGGCATGTAATCTGAGATGTCCATTGTTTGTACCATTGTTATGCCCTTGTATGTAAAAGTTGCAAGAAAGTTTTTTTTTTTACACAAGTACAAAAAAGAGACCACTGCCTTGGTTTTAAATAGTGCCAAAATGGAGAGGTGCTCATTGTGGGGTGGGGTTCGTACCCCGATAGACTAAAATTAAAATTAGTAGGCCAACAGAACTACAAAACTCCAAGGCACTCAATCTGCAGTGAAAAAAGTTTAAAAGCCTTCATTATTTGGCTATATCATAATAGAAAAGTGCACAAATGGATGTCGGCAACACATGCCCATACCCTGTACCTTGATGAAGGTATTGCAGGTACCCTGATGAAGTGTTGCCAATATGTGTTGGTGCACCTTTATATTATGATATAGCCAAAAAATAAAGGCTTTTCCACTTTTTTTATTGCAGATTGAGTGCCTTGGAGATTTGTAGTGCTGTTGGCCTGCCAATTTTCCTTTTCTTCTTTAAAATAATTTTAGTTTTTCTGAAAAAGACTAACCCACAATATGTTTGGTATTTTTATAAAACTCAACTGATTGTACTTGAGTCACTTAACTTTTGTATTAATTAATTATGTTATAATAAAAATTTGTATTACATTTTGAAGTTTATGATAATATTTTTACAAAGTAGTTTGAACTACACTTATTGAAGTTATTGAAGTTTCGCAAGCTACATTTCTCTTTTAGGGTAGATTGGCTGTAATTCTACACTACTTACATTGTGAAATAATTGGTATTTTGTACAACTACATGTTCAGAGTAGTTTCCCCAACACTTCAGACTCTGAACAGCCAGATTTCATCCCTACTACCCCCATAAATTAAAATAAAAGCAAGTTGTCATTTTCACCTATCCCCAACAGAGGGCACCCTAGCCTCTAGCCTAAACTGCACTCCACAAATCTATGTCACAGACATAGAAACAACCAAGTAACATGACACCTCTAGGTTGCATCTAAGGCCCTTATTGACTGTCTGTCTGTTCACACTTCTGCAGCTGAGTTTACATATTGAATAATTCAATAGCTCAGAAAAACCAAAACAATATTATGTTATACTTGTTCAGTTTATGTCAGACATAGTGCTATAAGTACAAATACTGAATGTAGATATTGTCAGTACTAATAAGATGATAATACATATTTTTATAATAAATATATTTAAATTATTTGTTCAAAAGCCAAAATACATTTTAAATATTTTGTGAATATTTTTCAAAAGAAATTTAAGATACCTTGCAAGTACTCTTCAACTTAATTTATAAATTACATTTCACATACATTCCTTAAGTATTACTCAAGTATTCATAAATTGCATTTTAAAGGATTTAAAGCTAGGTTCAAAGCAAATGGATTCAGTTAGTTAAACATTAGGTTAAACATTAAAGTTAGGTTAAACATTTAAAAAATAGATTTTTCACATTCTGTTTGGCATGAAACTAATTTTAATCACAACCAATTATATCATTGCAAATATGGGGAAATATTTATTTTTTCATGGAGTATATTTTCAAGTATCTTTATAAATGCCTTTTTAATTCATATACATTAGATTTAATGATAATACTGTATTTTAAATAAATGTAATTAAATTTAAAAAGTCATTTGTTAAGTATTTTAAAAATTTCAAGTCCAGCTCAGGTTAAATTGTTGAATTCTAAAGCCCATTTTAAAAGTCAAAACTCATAGGGCCTAATTTACTAAGACCTTTAGCAGGTGCACAACCATTTAGCACACGCAAAACCAATAATATGACCAATGATTGGTGCAAAACAAATTCCATGACCAATCATTGGTCATGTTATTGGTTTTGCCTGGCTAAATGGTTTTGCACCCGCTAAAGGTCTTAGTAAATCAGGCCCATAGTGTACTGAAGCTCTCTAGGTGTTCAGCATTTTCAGCTTGACTGTTGAACCAATTGTTTGTTTGTTTTTTCTTTTTTTATTTCTCAAATTTTAAATGGCAGGCCAATCTCAATGGAATGTATCCGAAACTTAAGGAATGAGCATCCCACCATTGCTATAATGTAATAGGACCATAGACTTAGCAATAGCAATAGCAATACATTTGTTAATAATCTTTGAAATTTTATTGCAGAAACAAACCAGTAGTTGCACATTCATAGGCACTCGCTGGAGAATGATCAAGACAACAAGATTGCGAATATTCTAAAAAACCAAAGACAGAAAGGAGGTGCCGTCAGTAACCATACTACTCTATACTATGTCAATCATGGAGTATAACATGATTCACTTGCTTGCACTAATACTGTACACGTCTACTCCATTGCAGAACAGGGAGGGAGGGAGAGAGCAGACTGCAGCAACAATCCATCACAGTGCAAGACCTCCAGCAGGAGTTAACCCCTGCACAGCCAAAATTTGGAACCTTGCAACAGAATTCCATACTCATGTAAATAGCTTTACAATGTGCATCAATAAGAAACTGGAGAAACATAACCACGGCAAAACGAGAAAAAACTATTCTTAATCATGCTCTAATGTGGTGTAGTAGCTACTCCCAGGCCTTACTGTGCAGTGATAATTTGGTGTTGTTCAAACAAAAACTGGGTCAAAGTGTATACAAATGCTGAAATACAAATAAGGCTTTTTGGGATTGGCTCAGGTAGAGCTCAAAACTGCATAATTGTGGGAGGCTGCAAATTTCTCCCCAATATTCTATCCTACAGTATTTTTAAGGTAAGGTATATTCTCATATATTGCTTCAGCAATGCACCATTTAACATAGAAAACCTATATTTAACTTCATTGAGAGCACAGATTCAGTATTTGTAATGAAGATGTGCAGAAAGTATTAGATGACAGCCAAATACTTTCATATGGCGGTTTACTGAAATATGGCATTAAGCTTTTCACACTAGGAAGGCCCGCCACCACAGTTGTCGACAAGAGTGGCTTGAAGGAATCCCTGCAACAATGATTGGAGTGGCGGGCTGACCTGTCACTCACATTCTCAGCAGAGGTGAAACAGTACACAAAGCACAAGAGGCGGAGTCGATGAGGTGAATGCTAAACTATCATTGGTTGAAACCCAAACGCTGCAAGACACGTAGGGGGAGGGCGGGTATTGTGTCGTCTGTTCTGCAGAGGAAAAGGGGGAGGGGGGAGGTGGGGGTGCAGAGAGGGACCGGGCTTAAAAGCCAGAGAGTGTTTTACCGCAGTATCACTATAGTTCTGCATATCTTTCCCGCATTCTGCGGCAGTCAGGTTAGTTTGGGGGGAGGGAAACCCATCTGGTAGGTAACGCAGGCAGTCTCACTAGCTCATCCATTTTTTTTTAGTTTTTATGTCATAAGATAACAGACACACAACAGTAAATTGCTTAATATTAGTATTAATTTGAAAGCCTTTTTGACAGTCAGACATCGGAAAACAGGTAGCCTATTTGCTTGAGAATCGCCTGGTCATTTAAACTAGCCTACAGCTTTAACTTTTTAATTGCGACAGATTTATGACGAATTGCCTTCTATGTTGAAATTTTTACACATCACCCGAACGCAAAAACATATAGCTTGCTAATAGCCTAAGGGATAATAAATAGAGTAAAATAGTGCGTGACAAAGGCGAAACGTCAATCGAAAATGGCAAAGGACGGTGAAAAGAAGACTTGCGGCCAGGTGATGGACGAATGGAAGGAATTCTTTTGGAACCCGCGGACCCACGAGTTCCTGGGCAGGACAGCGAGCAGCTGGGGTGAGTCGAACCGCAGTTGTCACGCGTTCCCCCGATTGCCCCTCATCCCCAGTCTTGCAACTCAGCTCTGTGTTCTCTCTACAGTGGGCATATGCAGGTACCATTAACCGGCGTTTCATTCCGAACAAATCCGTCCAAACCACATTTCATGCTATGTCTTGTATTTGACTTAATTCTGCTTGATGAATTATGTTTTATGTTGCAATTAAATGTTATTTCCAACAACAGATATTCGAATTTGTCAGTGTATGAATTTACCATTTCAGGTGCAATTCGAAAGCTGTGAAATTAATCTGATGCAGTGGTTATGCATGGACTGTGTTACATTGGTAGCCGAAATGTAGGTCTCTGCAGCACAGCACTATAACACGGGATTTGCAATGCGGCATATGTGAATATGAAATATGCCATCAGTAGACAAGTCTTTGGATTTTATCTGCATAAATCAATTTATTTATTTATTTCACTGAGCCTTCAGCGCAATGCGCCTGGACGTGTTTTGTTTTACTGGCCTTTGGAAGGAGATATATTAATGAAGGAATTGTAGTTTATAACAATAAAGGTTTATCTAAGGCGGGCTGTGTTTCACGCAGGCCTCTTAAATTTTAATGCGGATTACTGTATCATATGCCTCTCTCTCTCTCTCTCTCTCTCTCTCTCTCTCTCTCTCTCACACATTCTCTCTCTCTCTCTCTCTCACACACACACACACACACATTCTCTCTCTGAATGTTACCTTGCCACAGAGAGCAAGCAAGAATGGATTGTTCTTTACAAAGGCATGCAACTGACTCCAGTAGATCAGGGTTGAAAACAGACTGTGGACTTGATTGCTCAGCTGTACTGTTTCCTCCATAATATTTTCTCTCTCTCTCTCTCTCTCTCTCTCTCTCCTCTCTCTCTCTCTCTCATACACCGTTGGTTACCACACCCCGCGTTTTTTCCACTCAGAATATAATTTAGGGTAACATACTGGATGTCTGTTTGTGATGTCTAATTTACTATTCATGTATCTTTGTCCTAAATACAATTGTACACCAATCATATGCGGTCCATTGTAGCTATCTCTCTTTTTTCTACATATTTGGTTCAAATTGTTTCCCCCGCCCGCCCTTTTTATGGGTGCTCTCTTTTGATCATTGTCCATATATTGTGGAAGGTAGCTATTTGCATATACCCTACCAAGGATGGATGATCGATAGAGAGAGAGGGAGAGAGTGGAGAGAGAGAGAGAGAGAGAGAGAGAGAGAAAGAGAGAGAGAAAGAGAGAGACTTAACGAAAGTCGTAGGGAAATGCAGCGTTGCCACATTCTTGTCATAAATATTCCCAATTTCACCAGGACAGTTAATACGCGTTTATTGTCTGAAAGGACTTGCCAGTAGACAGACGGACATACTCACGGACACACACTTGGACGCACACACGCACACACACTCATGGAAGCATGCGTTCCCTCTCCCTCAAAAACATTTCCACAGAATTGTTTGATGAGTAGTCTACTCGGCTATTATAACCAGGAAAACAGCTTGACTTGAAGTGGCATAAGAAATATTGGAAGCATTTAAACAATTAGGCCTATTCATTCCGATTCTACCGTTACCACTTATCAATCGATACAATTAAAGCGATTCAAATGCACTGGTAAGCAAGATGGCTTGTGATGCAGGATACAGATAATTGGACCACAATTCAGGAGGGTAGGGGATATATGATGTAATGATGTATGTAAATCTATGTATCAATCTCTCTCACTATCTGACTATAGGCTACATGAACAGCCAGTTACATAGGAACCAGTAAGAGATAGGGGTGCTTGACAGCAAAGAGTTCAGATCTTCAGTGTGTAAAGATAGATAGATAGATAGATAGATAGACAGACAGACAGACCGACGGGATGAAAGTTAGATAGATCTTGTGTTCCTTCCTTAATTCCCTGCATTGCAGTAATTCCATCTGTCCCAATTTAACTTTTTCCACCCTTTTTCTCTTAAGGCATAACATCCACATTGTTAATAGCCTACTGTAATGCTGTTTTAGGTTCATAAAGCAAACTAGCCTGCTGTGAAATTGGGAACATTTATTATAAGACTAGTTTGTAGTCTCTCTCTCTCTCTCTCTCTCTCTCTCTCATCAGTTCAGAGCAGCAATGAGAAATCCCTTTTTGAGGAAGAGGTTGTAAGGTTATGAGCGGACCAGACAAATACACACACGTGCACGCACGCTCTCTGATGTACATCACGAACGCAACTGTCAGGATTTCCTCCGTAGAGAATCTGTGGACCCAAGCACTGATGTGACATGTAAGCATTACATATGCACCGAGAAAGAGAGAGAGAGAACGAAAGGAAGGAAGAGAACCAACTCACTTTCCGAAAAATAACGTGAATTTATTAATCTGGGATTGACATCAATATGGAGAGAGGGAAAGAGAGGCTTTAGATGAGCAGAGGGGAGACGGATTTGGATGAGTAATATAGAGAATGGTGAAATGTGGATGCAGGGTAGTGTGTGTGTGTGTGTGTGTGTGTGTGCGTCTCTGATTGTCTGCATGTCTGATAAAGATATATGAGCCACTGCCATTCTGAATATTACATTTGTGTACTCAAAACATGGAGCATTCTGGCAAACTGGGCATATTGATGTAAATTTGATGTTTCCACACCACAACTGCCTTTTGGTTATTGTTGTTTGATTGTAGTTTTTTTGTTATGGTGAAAATGTGTCAATTAAATGATTCAATTCAAGGCAGTGAATAGTATCATTTAATTGAAACATTTTCACCTTAACAAAAAGACTACAATCAAACATATAAGCTTTATATGTAGTGAGGTCATTATTATGTGTCCATGCACACATAATGATAGCCTCACTACATATAAAGCTAATATGGAAGATATGCATAATGTTACCTTGCATATCCAGAAAAGACAATAGAAATCATACCTCTATGGTAACACAATATATTTGTTTCAGTGCTTACTTAATTTTTCCAAGGTTGCATTTAGGGTATCCACACTGACTTGAACCTGACCGAAAGTAATTTATGACCAACGAAAACATATCACTAATATGCTGGAGGTGAAATCAAGGTTTATTTTGAAACAGTATCGTATTATTGTAAATTACCATGTTGCACCATGTGATTTTTAGCATTTTGTGTGCCACATTGAGACATAGACAGATAACGTGTTTCCTGTCTGATTGATTTTGACCCCTGTTCTGAGGACTGGCAGGCTATCTAAGCCTGACCCCATTAAAGCTTGTTATTTAGGTTATGACGAGGTTATTTTTTTGGCAGGGAGATCTCCATTTCATTAACACACTTTTGAAATGACAGAGATGGTACCCCTCAAGGCCTGTACATAGCCTACCCCTGTCCCTGTCCTGGACACGCCGCAGAGCCCTTTACCCTTAGGGTTGTATGTATTCCCTATCGCAGCTTCCAGTGCTGAAGAGCTCTGAAGGGAATGCCCTTGGGGACTGAGGGCTCTGGGGGGTTTTGGATGGCAATGTATCACAGCCAAACTAGAATGAACCTAGAAATTAATCCCCTCCCTGGGACAAGACATGAAGGGCCTGATTTACTGAGACCTTTAGCAAAAAACTTTTAGCGCACACGAAACTAGTAACACGACCAATGATTGGTGCAAAACAAATACCATGACCAGTCATTCGTCATGTTATTGGCTTTGCTTGTGCTAAAGGGTTTTGCACACGCCAAAGGTCTTAGTAAATCAGGCCCTAAAACACTGCGAGGATGAGGAATGCTGTGTCATCTGAACAATGTTTACGGCACTGTACGCCGTGGGGAACAAAGTGAATTAACAGGAAGGTTCCTTTGCACCCATGCCTGCCTAAAAATGTGCTTTCTTCAACGTCATTGAAACCGCGATGTCAAATGAGAAGGAAAATGAGATGAACTGAGGAATCAAGGTGGGTCAAGAATGAAAAGGATCGGGTGGCCAGTC